>CM022298.1:445969306-446415472 GCA_011799875.1 Thinopyrum elongatum | reverse complement strand
GCCAAAGTTTCTTTTTTTCCAACTGCACATACCAAACAAGCAATCTAATCATCCTAAAGGCAAATCTTGGTAGATTATTTTTATAATACCAATCGATTTGTACAAGGGATAATTATTTTGTTGAAAAGTTTTTGTGATTCAAGATTTACAAAGTTTCCATGGGCATGAACAAAGTTCAAAGGACTCCCCCACTTCAACGGTGCTCGTCCTTCTTACCTTCACTTTTATTTTTGAAAAGTTTTAGGTTCCCCACTTTTTTTTTTGTTTTAAAACTTTTTAAAAGCACTCAACAGAAATAATGAATCTCTAAAACTTTTGGGTTGTCTCCTTGGCAGCGCTTTCTTTAAAGCCATTAAGCTAGGCATATAGTGCTCAAGTAATGGATCCACCCGGATCCCAAGGTATATCAAAGCCTTTTAATTAACATTGATTTGGTGATTTAGTAGTGAGCACAAATTAACATATATATGCAACAACGAAGTCTAACTCTCTTCCTATGCATCGGCATGTCATAAAGAACAATTCATGCACATCAAGTAAAGGCCAATACATATCATAAACAGTTTCTTGCAATTTATCGTATTGGAAACATAGAGAGGTGGAGATGTAGTTCCTCTCTCATAATATTTGCAGTAGGGAAAGCAAGCACATGCATATATATCTATCAAAATCATCATGTGTAACGGTAAAACGCAACCCATCAATATAATCCTTAAAGCGCAAACTTCTCCGGTATAGTGTAGTTGGGAGAATTCAAAAAGAATAATAGGACTATTATGCGTGGGTGCAATAGCACCAATTTCATTCTTAACATAAGAACTATAGCAAGTTCATCTCCAAGCATCATTATATTGGCATCATGGCCACAAGCATAGCAAGCATCAATTTCATCAAAAGGGATATTTCAAACGAATCCAAGGGATCATAGCAATTATCATAGCAATCATCCTTCGGTAAGCACGAAGGGAAATTAAACATGTATGCGTTTGAAGAGTTACTCTCATTAGAAGGTGGGCAGGGTGATCAATCTGCTCTTCCTTCCTTTGTTCTTTGCTCTCCTCCTCATCTTTTTCATCTAATGAGCTCACAGTGTCATCAGTTTCTTCTTCCCACGATTCCTGCAAAATATTAGTCTCTTCTTGGACAGCTGAGCTTCTCAATATCATAAACTCATTATATCGGCATTATATTCTAATTCTCATAGCAATATTTAAGTATAGCAAATTTTCAGGTCTGTAAACAGCATCAATCAAGATTTTCACACTTTTCAAACAAAGATTCAATTTCATAAGCACCCTTAAAAGCAACGAATTCTTCTATTTGTTCCACATCATAGTAATCAATATACCATTAGCATAAGAAGCCAAGGTTTCATTATCATTAAATTTACATGAAAAGGGAAGGTGTTGGGCCTTCATCCTAGAGCAACAAGTATAATCATCTCTCAAACATAAATTCCAAGCGTACCAATTCAACATGTGAATTTGATCCCATAAGTGTTTCCCTTTTTGAGTCAAGCGATAATCCCTAAAGTATTCACGTTGATCCAATGTGTCTCCCATTACAAGTTGAATGGGTTTTCTCGGGATTATCAAGTAGTGTTTTAATATTTTCCACATAACGAGCATCGAGGTTTTAGGAGGTTCCCCATCTCCATAAGTAACAGTACACCTAATTATTTTGGTATTTCGTGTTCCATATCCATAACTAAAGATAGAGAACAACTTAAAATAGCAAATAAATCTATTTAGTGATAAAGCAAACAAGCAGACACGAGAATATTCACCACACGCTATTGCTCCGCCCGGCAACGGCGCCAGAAAAGGTCTTGATAACCCACAATTAAGGGGATCAATTGTAGCCTTTCTCGATAAGTAAGAGTGTCGAACCCACGAGGAGCTAAAGGTAGAATTTATATTCTCTCAAGTTCTATCGACCACCATACAACTCTATGCACACTTTACGTTTGCTTTACCTAGAACAATATGAAACTAGAAGTACTTTGTAGGTGTAAAGGGATAGTTTTGCAAGATAATAAAGAACACATAAATAAAATATAGGGGCTGTTTAGATAAAGAACAATTACGTTAGTTTTAGTAGAGAGCTTTTTGTCACAAGAAAGTTATTTGTCCCTAGGCAATTGATAACTAGACCAGTAATCATTATTGCAATTTTATATGGGGGAGAGGCATAAGCTAACATACTTTCTCTACTTGGATCATGTGCACTTATGATTGGAACTCTAGCAAGCATCCCAACACTAAAGATCATTAGGTAAAACCCAACCATAGCATTAAAGTATCAAGTCCTCTTTACTCCCATACGCAAACAACCTACTTACTCGGGTCTGTGCTTCTATGACTCACGCCACCCACCATAAGCGAATCATGAACATATTGCAAACCTACAGCGGGGATCCCTCATGCTTGCGTGACATGGAGAGCACCATAGATAGTGATGCGGTTGAACTACGTGTATTTCCCAAAGAGAGGGATGATGCAGCACAACTACTGTAGGTATTTCCCTCAGTGATGAGACCAAGGTTATCGAACTAGTAGAGAACCACACAACACTATGTGAACGGTACCTGCACACAAAAAACAATACTTCAACCCGACATGTAAGAGGGGTTGTCAATCCCTCCGGGTAAAAGATAGATAATTTGTAGTAGATTGGATAAATAGATCTCGCTGGAACGCGAAATAAATAAATAATAAAAAATTGCAGCAAGGTATTTTTGAGTTTTTGGATTATAGATCTGAAAATAAAAGCAAATAAAAATAGATCTCGAAGGCAAATATGATAAGGAAGAGACCCGGGGTCGTAGATTTCCACTAGTGGCTTCTCTCGAGAAAAATAGCATACGGCGGGTAAACAATTACTGTTGGGCAATTGATAGAAATAATCATGACGATATCCGGGCAATGATCATTATATAGGCACACGTCCAGATGATAGTCGCGACTCCTGCCTGCATCTACTAATATTACTCCACACGTCGACCGCTATCCAGCATGCATCTAGTGTATTAAGTTCATGGAAAAATGGAGTAATGCAATAAGAACGATGACATGATATAGACAAGATCTATCCATGTAGGAATAGACCCCATCTGTTATCCTTAATAGCAATGATACATACATGCCATGTCCCCTTCTCCACTGGGATTGAGCACCGTAAGATTGAACCCATCACAAAGCACCTCTTCCCATGGCAAGAAAATCGATCTGTCGGCCTAACTAAACCAAAGATTCGAAGAAGAAATACAAGGCTATAAGTAATCATGCTATAAAGATCAAAGAAACTCAATAACTTTCATGGATAAAAATAGAGATCTGATGATAAACCAAAGTTCTCGATCCCAACAACAACACCGCAAAAGAGTTACATCAATCATAGATCTCCAAGAGATCATTGTATTGAGAATCAAAAGAGAGAGAGGAAGCCATCTAGCTCAACTACAGACCCGTAGGTCTACAATGAACTACTCACGCATCATCGGAGAGGCACCAATGAGGATGATGAACCCCCCCCTCGTGATGGTGTCTAGATTGGATCTTGTGGTTTCTGGAACTTGCGGCGGCTGGAATTGTGTTTTCGTCGACTCCCTAGGGTTTTTGGATTTTCGGGGTATTTATAGAGACAAGAGGTGGTGCGGGAGGCGGCCGAGGTGGGCACAACCCACCAGGGCACGCCTGGGCCCCCAGCGCCACCCAGGTGGGTTGTGCTCCCCTCGAGCCCCCTCTGTTACTTCCTTGGCCCATCGTGTGTCTTCTGTCCAAAAAAATTCTCCAAAAAGTTTCTTTGCTTTTGGACTCCGTTTGGTATTGATTTTCTGTGGAGTAAAAAACAAGCAAAACAGCAACGGGCACTGGGCACTATGTCAATAGGTTAGTCCCAAAAAAATGATATAAAGTTGCTATAAAAATGATTGTAAAACATCCAAGAATGATAATATAACAGCATGAACAATAAAAAATTATAGATACTGTAGCGACCCCGACCTGAATAGATCGAAGTCTCTGTGCATATGTCATCGCTGGATCGGTAATGCTGACACACATAGTACTCGAAGGATTTATAACAGAGTGAAATCACACACTTATTACATCGAATGTCTCAAAAGAAACTTATACAATAAATATGGCGTAAGGCCATCTAAATAAGATAACAGCGGAAGGCTTGGAAGATAAGTGAGTCCATCAACTCCAACGACATAACTGAGTGCATGACAACGACCTAGCGCACCTTACTCTTCGTCTGAAAAGTCTGCAACATGATATGTTGCAGCCCGAAACGGTCACACATGGAATATGCTGGCAATTAACACAATAGAGCAATGAACAGAAAAATGCTATCACTACATGCATATATGGCTGGTGGAAGCTCTAGGGTTATTTGTTTTGCGAAAACAAATTTTTCCCTACAACAAAGGAATAAATTTTTGTTTACTACTGAGTTTGTTGAAACATTGAGAAGGTAAATCCCCCTCTCAATCCCAATTAAAAGTAATCATTAAACCCAACAAATAAATTTAGAGTGATGAGATCAAATCAATAATTCAAATACCAGATACCCAAGATGTCCATAACCGGGGACACGGCTAATCATGATTAGTTTTTACACTCAGCAGAGGTTTGTGCACTTTTCCCCACAAGACTCGATCTCCTCCGTTGGATTTCTCGCACTACATGGTGTTTGAGAAATAGATGACCAGACCATTCTTTCAGAAGCATTAACTCTAACCCTGGGTAGACAGTACCAACCTACATCCCCTACATCTGCTAGCCACCACGGAAGAGGTCATGCACATACTCAACTATGCTAAGCCCATAATAGCTTGTGGCTGCACACGGAAGTTTCTAGCATGAAATATTATGATCCCTTTGAGCCTGGGTGGCGAACCAAATGGACGCACTGGTATACCCCAGGTGCCCGCAACCAATCCACCCAGATGTGTGTTTAAGTAGCCACCTTAAGTTAACCATTAATTAACAATCTCACATCTGTCATGGATACACTCAAACCCAATCCACGTCTACGAGCATACATGGCAATATAAGCATAACGTAAAAGTAACTCCCAAGGGTTTGATAATAAAGGGCAATAGGTTCTACCTCATCATCTACTTCCCTACCCACAAGTTAATCACATCCTAATCATGCAGTGTTTGAGGATTGAAACTAATGCATAAAAACTGGGTATGAAAGAAGTATGATCAATGTGTTACTGCCTTGCTGACGATTTGCAAATCCTAGAGACTCGTAGTAGCACCTTCGCACTCCAGGTACTCTATCGCAAACAAACAAGCATACAAATAGCACACTCAACTAGAAGCACGGGTAAAACTCAAATAGAGAATCTAACCAGAAAGTTCAACTTAAGAACTCCGTTTTGCAAAAAGAATCAAATCAAACGAAGCAACGAAACTCAAACTGCGAAGGAAACAAGCTTCGATTACTAACTGGACTAAAGTCAAATTTTACAGTAGCAAAACTTGTTTAAGTTGATTAAACAAAAGAGGGCTTCGAGACGAAACTCTAGGCCTTGAATCGCCTGATTCCGATAAACGAGCGAAAAGATAAACAAAACAAAAAATCGGATCAGAAATCACGATCGAAAATAATCGCGAAAAACCCTGAAAGAGAAAAACTGACGACCAGGCTAACGAACGAACGTTCGCTGTCTGTGACTAACGGTGAACAACGTTCGTTAGAATAACGTACGGACGAACGTCCGCTGTAACTAAACCGAGAAAAAAAACGGGATCTAGGTTTTAAAAAAAAACCGATCGGTTTTTACCTAAACCAAAAAAAAACGGGGCGACGAGATCCGACGGCGGCGGCTCCGGCGGCGAGGCGAGGCGCTGAGGGGCGGCGGCGGGGTGCGGCGCGGCGGCTCGGACGGCAGGCGGCGGCGGCTGGCGTGGGCGGCGGCGCAGCAGCGGCAGCAGCGGCGGGCGGCGGGGCTACGGCTTGCGGGGCTACGGCGGCGGCGGTTGTGGGGACGGGGCGGGGGGGGGGGGGGGAGCGGTATTTAAGGAGGGGCCAGGGGCGGCTGGCTTGGGGAGGGGGCAAGCCGCGGCGGCGGGGGCGTCCCGGACTCCGGCGGAGTCCGGCTCGGGCACGGGGCGCGCATGAGCGAAGGCGGCGGCGGTGCCGGGCCGGCTGGGCTTCTGCCCAGTTCGGTCTGCGGAGTTTTCTTTTAAATAATAATTCCGCGCAGAAAAACAAAGAAAAGAAATACTAAACGGACTCCAAAAATCCTGAAATAAATTTTCCCCGTCCTCTAAAAATCTACCGGACAAGGTGAACATTTATTTGGGACTCTAATGCAATTTTGAAAAATGCATATTTTTCTAATTCAAATAAAATAGTGACAAAAATCCAAATAAAATTATTTATTTGATTTTAACATTTTTCCTCCAATATTTCTTTTATTTTGGAGAAGTCATATTATCTCCTCTCATTTATTTTTAATATGAAATATTTCGAAGAGAAAAATAAATAAAACCAAAATGATCCTCTTTTCAATATTTGAGAAAATTCAAATATGAAAATAAACGAAATCCCCAACTCTCTCCGTGGGTCCTTGAGTTGCTTAAGATTTCTAGGATCACAAACGAAATGCAAATAAAATATGATATGCATATGATGACCTATGTATAACATTCCAAATTGAAAATTTGGGATGTTACAAACCTACCCCCCTTAAGACGAATCTCGTCCTCGAGATTCAGGTTGGCTAGAAAATAGGTGTGGGTGGTCTTTCCGTAGGTCTTCCTCTCGTTCCCAGGTGGCTTCATCCTCGGTATGGTGGCTCCACTGAACTTTGCAAAACTTGATAACCTTGCTACGTGTAACTCTGCTGGCAAACTCGAGAATCTTGACGGGTTTCTCCTCGTAAGTCAAATCACTATCCAACTGAATTGCTTCCAGCAGCACTGTATCTCTCAGAGGAATATCGGCCATCTCTGCATGGCACTTCTTCAACTAGGAAACGTGAAACACATCATGAACTCCTGATAGTCCGTCGGGTAACTCCAACTTGTAGGCAACTTCACCCATACGTTCCAAAACTCGGTATGGTCCTACAAATCTCGGGGCTAACTTTCCCTTGACTCCAAAGCGTTTAACTCCTCGCAGAGGTGACACACGAAGATATGCTCTGTCTTCGATTTCATAGACTACCTCCTTGCGCTTGGTATCGGCATAACTCTTCTGTCTGGACTGAGCTACCTTCAGTCTATCCCGAATCAACTTAACCTTCTCTTCAGATTCTTTAATCAAATCTGGTCCAAACACTGACGGTCTCCAACTTCATCCCACATCAACGGTGTTCTGCACCTCCTTCCATACAAAGCTTCAAAAGGGGCCATGTTCAAACTGGCTTGGTAGCTGTTGTTGTATGAGAACTCCGCGTAGGGCAAATTGTCATCCCAACTCGATCCGTAATCTAGGGCACAAGCTCTCAACATGTCCTCCAGAATCTGGTTGACTCTCTCGGTCTGTCCATCAGTCTGCGGATGAAAGGCTGTACTGAACTCTAGCCTGGTTCCCAAGGTCTGGTGCAGCTGGTGCCAAAACCTTGAAGTAAACTATGTTCCTCTATCTGATACGATGGTCCTCGAAACTCCATGCAGACATACGATCCTGGTCATATATATCTTGGCCAACTTTGCACTCGTATAGGTGGTTTTCACTGGGATAAAGTGAGCCACTTTGGTCAAACGATCCACTACTACCCAGATAGAGTCATATCCCGATCGGGTCCTGGGTAATCCGGTGATGAAATCCATGCCAAGCTTATCCCACTTCCATTCGGGTATCGGCATAGGCTGCAGTAATCCTGCTGGCTTCTGATGTTCTGCCTTCACTCTCTGACATACATCACATACGGCTACATACTCGGCAATGTCCGTCTTCATACCAGTCCACCAGAAACGCTCCTTCAGATCCAAATACATCTTGGTGTTTCCGGGGTGTATCGAGTATGGCGAGTCATGAGCTTCCTGTAGTATCAACTTTCTGATCTCCGCATTATTGGGTACATAAACACGGTCCTCAAACCACAAAGTGTCGCGCTCATCCTCACGAAAACCTTTGGCTTTTCCTTTGCTCATCCTCTCCTTTATCTCAGCAATTTCCTTATCATCTTTCTGAGCTGCTCGAATTTTTCCCAATAATGTTGACGTTACCTCCATTGCTGCGACAAAACCTCTAGGGACTATCTCCAAACGAAACTCCCTGAGATCTTCGGCTAACTCCTTTGGTAATCCTCCGCGTATGAGGGTATTGACATAACTCTTCCGGCTCAAAGCGTCTGCTACGACATTGGCCTTTCCTGGGTGATAATGCAACTTCATGTCATAATCCTTTATAAGCTCCAACCATCTCCTCTGCCTAAGATTCAGCTCCTTCTGTGTGAAAATGTACTTCAAACTCTTATGATCCGTGTACACATCACAACGATTCCCAATAAGAAAATGCATCCAGGTCTTGAGTGCATGAACTACAGCTGCTAACTCCAAATCATGCGTGGCATAATTCAACTCATGCGGTCGAAGCTGACGTGAGGCATATGAGACAACTTTTCCGGCCTGCATAAGTACACCTCCAAGTCCTAAGCGAGAAGTGTCGCAATACACTTGGAAATCCTTGCGTATATCTGGCAGAATCAGTACTGGGGCTGTAACCAAACGTTTCTTCAGGTCCTGAAAACTTGCCTCACATTCATCTGTCCATTTGAATTTGGTGTCCTTCTTCAGTAACTCCGTCATAGGCTTCGCAATCTTCGAAAAATTCTCAATAAATCTCCGATAATATCCGGCAAGTCCAAGAAAGCTGCGGATCTCTCCAACTAAGGTGGGTGCCAACCACTCAGTGACTGACTGAACCTTGGTGGGGTCTACTGCTATACCTTCTCCTGATATAACATGTCCAAGAAATCCAACTTCCTTCAACCAAAACTCACATTTGCTGAACTTGGCATACAACTGATGTTCCCTGAGCTTCTCGAGAACCAAACACAAATGTTCCTTGTGCTCCTCTTCATTCTTCGAGTATACCTAGATATCATCAATGAATACTACGACAAACTTATCCAAGAACTCCATGAACACTTTATTCATCATACTCATAAAATAGGCGGGGGCATTAGTTAATCCAAATGACATAACCGTATACTCATATAGCCCATACCTAGTGGTGAAGGCTGTCTTAGGTATATCCTGTTCTCGGATCTTCAACTGGTGGTATCCTGATCTCAGATCGATCTTAGAGAATACTTTAGCTCCTTGCAACTGATCAAACAAATCATTAATCATCGGCAGTGGGTACTTGTTCTTAATCGTCACTTCATTCAATGCACGATAATCAACAACCATTCTCAATGATCCATCCTTCTTCTCAACTAAAAGCACTGGTGCTCCCCACGGTGATGAACTTCATCGAATGTAACCTTTCTCCAATAACTCCTTGATCTGCTTCTTAATCTCCTCCAGATCATTTGCGGGCATCCGGTATGATCTCTTCGATATTGGTCCGGTGCCTGGCAACAGCTCTATCAAAAACTCAATGTCTCGATCCGGCGGCATGCCTGGTAACTCCTCTGGAAATACATCTGGGTAATCCTTCACTACTGGCACTTCCTCCTGAACAACTCCTGAGAGGGAATTTACTTGTGTCCTCTTTGGCGCATGCCTGGATACATACTTAATCCTTTTTCCCTCCGGGGTGGTGAGCAGAATTGACCTACTTGTACAGTCAATGTTTCCTCCATACTTTGACAACCAATCCATGCCTAGTATTATATCCAATCCTTGTGACTCCAAAATTATTAAGTTTGAGGGAAATACATGGCTACCAATGGTTAAGGGTAACCGATCACACCATCGGCTGGCCATATACTCTGCTCCTGATGAGCTTACTAGCATGGGTGACCTAAGGGCTAAGGTGGGTAACTTAAACTTGTCCATAAATCCCCTTGAAACGTATGAATGCGATGCACCAGTATCAAAAAGAACGATTGCAGTAAATGACTTAACCAAAAACTTACCTATAACTGCATCTGGCTGCTCTTCAACCTCTTCCACGTTAACGTGGTTCACTTGTCCCCTGTTGAAAGGGTTGGGCTTCTTCCCAGAGCTTCCATTGCCATTACCATTCTTTAGTTCAGGACACTCATTGGCGTAGTGTCTAGTCTTCCCGCACTTGAAACAAGTAATGTGACTTTGATCCTTCTTGGCGGGTGTGGCTGGGTTAGAGCGGTTCTGATTGCTGCCTGCTCCATTCCCGTTTCCATTCTTGGGACCACTGTGGTTATGCGAACTTCCTCCATTGTGGGTATGGCCTCCATGGTTATGTGTATATCCTCCCGAGTTCGGGGTAAAACAAGGCTTCTGCTGAGCTCCTGAATTGTACTTCCCTTGTCCATACTTCCTTTTGCGGCTCTCAATCTGTTGCTGTTTCCCTTCAATCATAAGAGCCCGGTCTACCAACTCCTGGTAGTTAGCGAATGTTGCTACCATCAGCTGCATGCTCATCTCATCATTCAACCCTTCCATAAACTTCTCCTGCTTTGCGTCATCAGTGGCCACATCATCCGGGGCATAGCGAGCTAACTTAGTGAACTCATCCACGTACTGCCCCACAGTATGGTTTCCCTGGCGCAAGTTGTGAAACTCATGCCTCTTCATGCTCATAGCTCCAGTTGAGACATGTGTAGTGCGGAATGCTTGCTGAAACTGATCCTAGGTGACATTGGCTATAGGGAAAGTGGCTGTGTAATTCTCCCACCATGAGGCTGCGGGTCCATCCAATTGATGTGCGGCAAAATGCACCTTCTCAGCATCTGTGCATCCTGCGGTGGTCAACTCCCTTCCAATCCTGCGTAGCCAATCATCAGCAAAAATCGGCTCGGTGCTGCTAGAAAACACCGGCGGATTCAACCTTAGAAAACGGGCTAAGTTGTCAACTGGAGGTGGGGGCGGTGTGTTGTTGTTGTTGTTGTTGTTGCCTTGGTTCTGGACTAGTATCTGCATCAAGGCATTCTGCTGCTGGATCAATTGTGTGATCTCCGATGGGAAGACAAATCCTGTGTCGCGTCTCGGAGGCATCTGATGGGTTTAGAGGAAAGAGATGAGAATAGAGTAAGGTCTAGTGAGGTAGCACTACCCATATGCACATGAGACAAACACATTCATATCACACCAAAATCAATTCAAGCAAGGGCATACAATCGATCTAACTCTCGTTACAGTGCTCGGACTACTACTATATACATGGGGAAAATACTAATGATATGGTGGTCATCTAGAAATTTTGATCGGTGGAAGACTCCATGATATCCGCTCCAGCTTCATCTTCATAATCATCATTACTACTATCGGGGTCGGAGTCGGTGTCGTCGATGATGATGTAGTCTTCGGAACGAATTTCCTCGGGTTCGTCGTCTTCTCCTCCTGGCGCGGGGTCTCCCATGAATACTCCTAGCTTCCTTGTCAGGTCGTCATTCTTCTCCGCTAGTATTACGATTTCCTCCTCGTATCCGTCGCGTGTAGACTTGAGTTCCTCTTCTAGCTCCATGTTCCTGGTCATCACCTTCTTCAAATCTATCATGCTGGTGCACATCTGGTTCTCCTGTCGACGAATGTGCTGGTTTAACTCCTGGATGAAAGCTGCAATGGACCTGTCCCTCCTGGTGCTGATCATCTCCCATTGCTCATCTCGGCGTCCACATATCTGGTAGATGGTGTCCTTAAGATCCTTGTGATACATTTCGCCGATGCGTCCCATGGCGATGTGGGCTGCCATGCTCTTTCCTAGACTCCAGGTTGGTGCATCAAAGGAAAACTCTATGGGCTCAGTAACTGGCATGAATGTCCTTCCTGGAACTTGAACTCGAATCATCCAACGCTCCTCTTCTGGTACAGTGGCGGTGTAGGTCCCGATGAAGCTTGGTATTCCGATGTTCAGGTACCTAGTGACTTCCTTCAAGTGTCGTCCAAAAGGTGTGTCTTCATCCGGTTGTGCAAACTTGTTCCTTGAGTCCGCCATCCTAGAGAGTAGAAGATGGAGAGAGTCAGAAATGAGTAGAGAAGAGTGACCTATGGCTTTTCTTAGTGGTCGTGTCCTACAGTCAGCGTGTGCTCTGATACCATCTTTGTAGCGACCCAACCCGAAAGGATCGAAGTCTCTGTGCATAAGTGTCATCCCTGGATCGGTAATGCTGACACACACAGTACTCGAAGGATTTATAACAGAGTGCAATCACACACTTATTACATCGAATGTCTCAAAAGAGAACTTATTACAATAAATATGGCGTAAGGCCATCTAAATAAGATAACAGCGGAAGGCTTGGAAGATAAAGTGAGTCCATCAACTCCAATGGCATAACTGAGTGCATGACAACGACCTAGCGCACCTTACTCTTCGTCTGAAAAGTCTGCAACATGATATGTTGCAGCCCGAAACGGGTCAGCACATGGAATATGCTGGCAATATAACACAATAGAGCAATGAACAGAAAAATGCTATCACTACATGCATATATGGCTGGTGGAAGGCTCTAGGGTTATATTGTTTTGCGAAAAGCAAATTTTTCCCTACAACAAAGGAATAAATTTTTGTTTACTACTGAGTTTGTTGAAAACATTGAGAAGGTAAATCCCCCTCTCAATCCCAATTAAAAGTAATCATTAAACCCAACAAATTAATTTAGAGTGATGAGATCAAATCAATAATTCAAATACCAGATACTCAAGATGTCCATAACCGGGGACACGGCTAATCATGATTAGTTTTTACACTCTGCAGAGGTTTGTGCACTTTTCCCCACAAGACTCGATCTCCTCCGTTGGATTTCTCGCACTACATGGTGTTTGAGAAACAGATGACCGAGACACAGTCTTTCAGAAGCATTAACTCTAACCCTGGGTAGACAGTACCAACCTACATCCCCTACATCTGCTAGCCTACCACTGGAAGAGGTCATGCAACATACTCAACTATGCTAGAGCCCATAATAGCCTGTGGCTGCACACGGAAGTTTCTAGCATGAATAATCTTATGATCCCTTTGAGCCTGGGTGGCGAACCAAATGGACAGCACTGGTATATCCCCAGGTGCCCGCAACCAATCCACCCAGATGTGTGTTTAAGTAGCCACCTTAAGTTAACCATTAATTAACAATCTCACATCTGTCATGGATACACTCAAAACCCAATCCACGTCTACGAGCATAGCATGGCAATATAAGCATAACGTAGAAGTAACTCCCAAGGGTTTGATAATAAAGGGCAATAGGTTCTACCTCATCATCTACTTCCCAATACCCACAAGTTAATCACATCCTAATCATGCAGTGTTTGAGGATTGAAACTAATGCATAAAAACTAGGTATGAAAGAAGTATGATCAATGTGTTACTTGCCTTGCTGATGATCTGCAAATCCTAGAGACTCGTAGTAGCACGCTTCGCACTCCGGGTACTCTATCGCAAACAAACAAGCATACAATAAGCACTCAACTAGAAGCATGGGTAAAACTCAAATAAGAGATCTAACCAGAAAGTTCAACTTAAGAACTCCGGTTTGCAAAAAGAATCAAATCAAACGAAGCAACGAAACTCAAACTGCGAAGGAAACAAGCTTTGATTACTAATCTGGACTAAAGTCAAATTTTACAGTAGCAAAAACTTGTTTAAGTTGATTAAACAGAAAGAGGGCTTCGAGACGAAACTCTAGGCGCTTGAATCGCCTGATTCCGATAAACGAGCGAAAAGATAAATTAAAACGAAAAATCGGATCAGAAATCACGATCGAAAATAATCGTGAAAAACCCTGGAAAAAGAAAAACTGACGAACAGGCTAACGAACGAACGTTCGCTGTCTGTGACTAACGGGTGAACAGCGTTCGTTAGAACGAACGTACGGACGAACGTCCGCTGGATAACTAAACCGGAAGAAAAAAACGGGATCTAGGCTTTCTAAAAAAAACCGATCGGTTTTTACCTAAACCAAAAAAAAAACGGGGCGACGAGATCCGACGGCGGCGGCTCCGGCGGCGAGGCGGCGGCTCCGGCGAGGCGAGGCGCTGAGGGGCGGCGGTGGGGTGCGGCGCGGCGGCTCGGACGGTAGGCGGCGGCGCAGTAGCAGTGGGCGGCAGGGCTGCGGCTTGCTGGGCTGCGGCGGCGGCAGTTGTGGGGACGGGGGGGGGGGGGGGGGGGCGGTATTTAAGGAGGGTCCGGGGGCGGCTGGCTTGGGAGGGGGCAAGCCGCGGCGGCGGGGGCGTCCCGGACTTCGGCGTAGTCCGGCTCGGGCACGGGGCGCGCGCAAGCGGAGGCGGCGGCGGTGCCGGGCCAGCTGGCCTTCGGCCCAGTTCGGTCCGATGAGTTTTTTTTAAATAATAATTCCACGCAGAAAAACAAAGAAAAGAAATACTAAATGGACTCCAAAAATCCTGAAATAAAATTTCCCCGTCCTCTAAAAATCTACCGGACAAGGTGAACATTTATTTGGGACTCCAATGCAATTTTGAAAAACACATATTTTTCTAATTCAAATAAAATAGCGAAAAAAATCCAAATAAAATTATTTATTTGATTTTAACATTTTTCCTCCAATATTTCTTTTATTTTGGAGAAGTCATATTATCTCCTCTCATTTATTTTTAATATGAAATATTTCGGAGAGAAAAATAAATAAAACCAAAATGATCCTCTTTTCAATATTTGAGAAAATTCAAATATGAAAATAAACGAAATCCCCAACTCTCTCCGTGGGTCCTTGAGTTGCTTAAGATTT
The DNA here is from genome assembly GCA_011799875.1 of Thinopyrum elongatum. Classification (NCBI taxonomy): domain Eukaryota; kingdom Viridiplantae; phylum Streptophyta; class Magnoliopsida; order Poales; family Poaceae; genus Thinopyrum; species Thinopyrum elongatum. The sequence continues at coordinate 446,400,667 of CM022298.1, read as the reverse complement.
CTAGGATCACAAACAAAATGCAAATAAAATATGATATGCATATGATGACCTATGTATAACATTCCGAATTGAAAATTTGGGATGTTACAGATACGTTGGAGACGTATCAGCATCCCCAAGCTTAATTCCTGCTCGTCCTCGAGTAGGTAAATGATAAAAACAGAATTTTTGATGTGGAATGCTGCCTATCATGTTCATCACATATTCTTTTCTTTTGTAGCATGGACAATTGGACTTTTATATGATTCAAAGCAATAGTCTAGTTTTGACATGAAGATTTTAATACTCAAGCATATCAACAAGCAAACATGTCTTTCAAAATATCAACACTAAAGCAAGTTATCCCTACCCTATTATGCTCAATCATTGATCCATTCATGAAACACACTCGCATATTAGCTACACCCAATTCTCAAGTACGATCATAGTGCCCCTTAGTTGGTGCTTTATAAGAGAAGATGGAGACTCAAATAAAGATAAAAATTGCATAAAGTAAATAGAAAGGCCCTTCGCAGTGGGAAGTAGGGATTTGTAGAGGTGCCAAAGCTCAAAGCGGAAAAAGATAGAGGTAAAACATTTTGGGTGGCATGCCTTTCCTGTCAACGAAAACAATCGAGTAGTTCCCAATACTTTCCATGCTAGATATATTATAGGCGGTTCCCAAATAGAAAATAAAGTTTATTCCTTTTTCCACCATACTTTCACATTCCACGGCTAGCCGTTTCCATGGGTACCGTCCATACCAACACTTTCCAAGGAATTTATTATTTGACAACATAAAGTAAATTCATTTTTTATTTCGGGACTGGGCATCCCTAATACCATTTCCATACTCTCGTGCAATGACAAGTGAATAAACACTCATCTTGAGAATAACACATCTAGCATGGAAAAATATTAGCCACCCTCTACCGTTTCATGAGCGGTACGAGCACACAAAAAGGAAATTTATTTTGAAAATTAGAGATGGCACATACAAATTTGCCTAGAATGGCACGAAAATACCGCATATAGGTAGGTATAGTGGACTCATATGGCAAAACTGGGTTTGAGGATATTGGATGCACAAGTAGTATTCCTACTTAGTACAAGTGGAGGCTAGCAAAAAGATTGAGAAGCATCCAACCAAGAAACAAAAAATCTCATAAGCGAGCATTAAGCATAACTAACACCGAATAATGCACCACAAGTATGATGTAATTTCATTGCATAACTATTGACTTTCGTGCTTGCATAGGGAATCACAAACCTTAACATCAATATTCTTATTAAAGCATAATTACTCATCAACATGACTCACATATTATATCATCATATCACAAAACTATTACAAAGAATCAAGTTTATTTTGTCCAATGATCTTCATGAAAGTTTTTATTATATCCCTCTTGAATATCTATCACTTTGGGACTAATTTCATATGTTGCTTTTGATAGCTCAAACAAATCTAAGTGAATAACATGAGCATAAAAAAATTTCTTCTCTCAAAATAATTTAAGTGAAGCATGAGAGAATTTGTTAAAAAATTTACTAACTCTCAAATAAATCTAAGTGAAGCATGAGATCATTTCTTCAAAAATACTAAAGCACACCATGCTCAAAAATATATAAATGAAGCACTAGAGCATTCCATAGCTCAAGGAATTTAAGTGAAGCACATAGAGCAATTCTAACAAATCATATCATAATTTTGGCTGTATAAAATAGGTGTGTCCAGCAAGGATAGATGACACAAAATAAAAAGCAAAACAAGAAAAGCCTCATATAATACAAAACACTCCAAGCAAAACTCATGATATGTGACGAATAAAAATATAGCTCCAAGTAAAATACCGATGGTCGTTAGAAGAAAGAGGGGATGCCACTCGGGGGCATCCCCAAGCTTAGTTGCTTGTTCCTCTTTGGATAATAACTTGGGGTGCCATGGGCATCCCCAATCTTAGGCTCTTCTTACTCCTTATTCCTTCATCCATCATTATCTCACCCAAAACTTGAAAACTTCAATCACACAAAACTGAACAAAACCTTCATGAGATCCGTTAGTATAAGAAAACCAATCTTTACTTTAAGTACTGTAGAAAACCCATTCAAATTTTGTTATTGTATTATATCTACTGTATTCTAACTTTACCATGGCTTATACCCCCCGATACAAACCATAGATTCATCAAAATAAGCACACAATGCAAAAAAAAAACATAATCTGTCAAAAACAGAAAAGTCCGTAAAGATGCGAATTGTTCTCATACTTCTGTAACTCGAAAAATTCTAAACAATTATGAAAACATAGTAAATTTGTGTATAAATCTTGTGTAAAAAATTCAGAATTTTTCGTTGCTTCTGTGATTTCAAACAATTATTTTACTGGACACAAAAGTTTCTGTTTTCCAACAAGATCAAATCAACTATCACCAAAGCTATCCCAAAGGATTTACTTGGCACAAACACTAACTAAAACATAAAAAACACAATCATAACAGTAGCATAATTGTGCAAACACTCAAGAACAGAAAGAAAAAGACAAAAATAAATTTAATTCATTGGGTTGCCTCCCAACAAGCGCTATCGTTTTACGCCCCTAGCTAGGCATAAAGCATGGATCTAAGTGTTGTCATCTTTAGTTTCCAACTCCTCAATCAAACACTTAGAATTATTCAAGGATTTGGCATACAAATTTTCAATAACAATACTCATAGGAACAAGTTTGAAGAATTCATTTTTGCAAGTAGGGTCTTTTATCACTTCAACAAAATTAGGGTGAATACTAATCATTTTAAGATCTTCTTTGCTAGAAGTTATACCCTTGCTTTTAGTGACTTGAGTAATCTTGCCAATTTTTACAGGAGTTTTTTCAATAGGTTTAGCGGAAGAAAAATCCATGCTTAAATTACTAAAAATTTCTTCCAACTTATCAATTCTAGCGGGGCTCTCCTCTATTCTTTCGTTGAATGCGGGTTCTTTTTCTTTTAGTACTTTAAGAGCGTCTCCCGCTTTTGACCCGATTCTATTAGCAAGATTGTGCATCCTTTTATCTAATTTTTCAATATTTTCTTCAGTGAGCATTTTCTTTTCAATAGCATCTAGCGTTTCCATAACATGCTCGAGAGTTAAAGTTGTTACATTAACCATAAGAGGTGGGGAACCCACTAGATTCCCCATGGCATTAAAAGCATCTAGAGAAGGACACATCAAGAAATTCCCATCGGTAATCGTATCAAGGACGAATCTATACCAAGTGGTGATGCCTACATAAAAACAGCAAAGAAGAACAATGGTAGATTGCTTACGAATAGATCTATTGTGAGCATTGCAAATCCTATACCAAGCGTCTTTCAAATTTTCTCCTTTTTTTGTTTGAAGTATAGAACTTCAAAATCTGGTGACAAAGGAGGGGTAGTTAAGCTAGCCATGAAGACAAAGTAGGAAAGCAAGGTTGCACTCATAAATACATCTGACGAGGAAACGACGAATGAAAAAGAAGGCAAATAAAACGGCAAATTTTTGTGAAGTGGGGGAGATGAAAACAAGAGGCAAATGGCAAATAATGTAAATTGCAACGAGATGAGATTTGTGATTAGGAACCTCATAGATGTTGATGATGTCTCCCCAGCAACGGCGCCAGAAATTGGCGAGTTGTCGGTAGACTATCTTGACTTGATCCTCCTCGGCAACGGCGCCTGAAATTGGCGAGTTGTCGGGAGATTATCTTGACTTGATCCTCCCCGGCAACGGCGCCAGAAATTCCTTTTGACGTGGCTTGAACTACGTCGGTATTTCCCCAAAGAGGAAGGGATGATGCAGCACAACTACGGTAGGCATTTCCCTCAGTGATGAGACCAAGGTTATCGAACCAGTAGGAGAACCACGCAACACTATGTAAATGGTACCTGCACACAAAGAACAAATACTTGCAACCCGACGTGTAAGAGGGGTTGTCAATCCCTCCCGGGTAAAAAGATAGATAAATTTGTAGTAGATTGGATAAACAGATCTCGCGGGAACGCGAAATAAAATAAATAATAAAAATTGCAGCAAGGTATTTTTGAGTTTTTGGATTAATAGATCTAAAAATAAAAGCAAATAAAAATAGATCTCGAAGGCAAATATGATAAGGAAGAGACCCGGGGGCCGTAGATTTCACTAGTGGCTTCTCTCGAGAAAAATAGCATACATCGGGTAAACAAATTACTGTTGGGCAATTGATAGAACTTCAAATAATCATGATGATATCCAGGCAATGATCATTATATAGGCATCACGTCCAAGATTAGTAGATCGACTCCTGCCTGCATCTACTACTATTACTCCACACATCGACCGCTATCCAGCATGCATCTAGTGTATTAAGTTCATGGAAAAACGGAGTAATGCAATAAGAACAATGACATGATGTAGACAAGATCTATTCATGTAGGAATAGACTCCATCTTGTTATCCTTAATAGCAATGATACATACGTGTCATGTCCCCTTTTGTCACTGGGATTGAGCACCGTAAGATCGAACCCATCACAAAGCACCTCTTCCCATGGCAAGAAAAATCGATCTAGTTGGCCTAACTAAACCAAAGATTCAAATAAGAAATACAAGGCTATAAGTAATCATGCATATAAGAGATCAAAGAAACTCAAATAACTTTCATGGTTAAAAATATAGATCTGATCATAAACTCAAAGTTCATCGGATCCCAACAAACACACCGCAAAAAGAGTTACATCAAATAGATCTCCAAGAGACCATTGTATTGAGAATCAAAAGAGAGAGAGGAAGCCATCTGGCTACTAACTACGGCCCATAGGTCTACAATGAACTACTCACGCATCATCGGAGAGGCACCAATGAGGATGATGAACCCCTCCGTGATGGTGTCTAGATTGGATCTGTGGTTTCTGGAACTTGCGGCGGCTGGAATTGTGTTTCGTCGACTCCCCTAGGGTTTTTGGATTTTTGGGGTATTTATAGAGCAAAGAGGCGGTGCGGGAGGCGGCCGAGGTGGGCACAACCCACCAGGGCATGCCAGGTGGGTTGTGCTCCCCTCGGAGCCCCCCTCTGGTACTTCCTTGGCCCATCGTGTGTCTTCTGGTCCAAAAAAATTCTCCAAAAAGTTTCTTTGCATTTGGACTCCGTTTGGTATTGATTTTCTACGGAGTAAAAAACAAGCAAAAAACAACAACTGGCACTGGGCACTATGTCAATAGGTTAGTCCCAAAAAATGATATAAAGTTGCTATAAAATGATTGTAAAACATCCGAGAATGATAATATAACAGCATGGAACAATAAAAAATTATAGATACATTGGAGACGTATCAGACATCACCAATAATAAAACATACAACTCAAACCAATCTTGATCATCAATCAACCCATAGGACAAAATGGATCTACTCAAACATCATAGGATAGCCATGCATCATTGGGAAATAATATATAGCGTTGAGCACCATTTTTAAGTAGAGATTATAGCGGGGAGCAGGGGTGTTACACCGCTGCATAGAGGGGGAGAGAGTTGGTGATGATGGTTGCGAAGTTGTTGATGTAGATCGCCGTCACGATGATGGCCCCAGTGGCGTTCCAGTGCCACCGGGAGAGAGGGGGGGAGAGCACCTGATGTAGGGTAGAACCCTAGATGCCCGATCTTTCACGATTGGAGTGGATCCCGTGAAGAACACGAAGAACACAAGGGGAAACACGAGAGGATTCACTCAAATTAACAAGTAGCAAAGATCCGAATACATGAAGAGATACATGATCCAAAGTCAATAAAGGACGATACAAGTAGCAAGTTATTCTCCGTGAGGAGATATTAAGGGTCTTCCCGTGAGGGGTCTTGAATCCACTTGGGGGGATCTTCTCCGTAGAGGTCGTGAACTCCAATGGCGAAGGGTATCAAGTGGATGAGCAAAGCTCTATCTCTCAAATGAGCTAATCCTTTGCTAACCCTAACTAGGAGGAGGTAGGGGAGTATATATTGTCTAGGGCCACGAAGGGGTAAGTGGGAGAGAGTTTACATGGGCTCTCTGCCCGCAGCTGCGTAGGGGCGCCGGATGTCTGGGCTGGGGGCCGGATGTCCGGCGGCTCGCGAGGAGCCGGATGTCCGGGCTATGCTTGCCCGTTCCTGTGCTCTCTGGATAGGCGGGGCCGGATGTCCGGGCGAAGGGGCCGGATGTCCGGGGCTTCGGGAGGAGCCGGATGTCCGGGGTGATGGCCGGATGTCCGGGCTGCGCTAGTCCTTTCCGGTGCTCTCTGGATAGCCGATGCCAGATTTCCGGGGTAGGGGTCGGATGTCCGGCTGGGGCCGGATGTCCGGGACATGGCTGGATGTCCGACTGCTCTAGCAGCTGGCTCTTCTTCCTTCTTCTTCCTTCGCTCCCGCGCACACTTGGCCTTGGTCCTTGGGCTCTCCAAGGTCTCCTCGGGTGTACCTGAGTATGCACAAGGTCCGTGCTTGAGGTAGCATCCATGTCTTACATGCGGAAAGGGAAGATTCGGAAAGGAGCGAGTTCACCTTAGGTCCAATGGCGTATGCTCGACGTCTCATCGTATGGATACTTGGGGCTTGGGGAGTAATCGTAGTATACATGGGGATGATCGTAGGATGCTCCACATCAGCCCCCCTCTTTCTTCTTCTTCTTCCTTGACCTCCCCCTAGATGGGAGGAGGGTTTCCCCTCTGGTCCATGGCCTCCATGGCGGCGGAGGGGAGGGATCCCCTCTGAGATTGGATCTCTCTCTCTGTTTCCTTCTGTTTCTGCGTTCCAGATTTCTGGCCTTTCACCGTTTCTTAAATTCCCGATGATTTGTAACTCCGATTGGGCTGAAATTTTAACACGATTTTTATCGGGATATTATCTTTCTTGCGGTCGCAGAAGGGCACCAACCGCCTTATGGAGTGGCCACAAGCCTCCCAGGCACGCCCAGGGTAGGGGGCGCGCCCCTAGGGCTTGTGGGCCCCTCGGGCATCATCTTGCATTGATTGATTCTTTTTCCTAAAAATCACATATATTCCAAAAAAAATCTCCGTAAGTTTTTATCTCGTTTGGACTGTGTTTGATATGGATATTCTGTGGAAAAAAATATGCAATAAACAGGAACTGGCACTGGGCACTGGATCAATATGTTAGTCCCAAAAATAGTATAAAAAGTTGCCAAAAGTTTATGAAAGTTGTAGAATATTGGCATGAAACAATCAAAAATTATAGATACGACGTAGACGTATCATGCACCAAGGAGCAAAACCAAGTGTTACACTTAAGGCGTCCATAATGTGTAGCCAAATGGTAAAATAGTTGTTCGCATCGATGGGAACCATTGTGGAGGGTGCTGCCAAAGCCAAAAAAGAGGGAACCGAAGCTCCCTCGTTCGCCGATGCCAAATTGATTGACGGAATAAGAAATGCAACCTCTCTCCTATTTCTCCCTTGCATGGACGCATGCATAGAGCACATAGTCTACTCCCTTCTATCACAAATCACAAAGCAATGAGGTGTAAAATCACAAAGTACGGACGAAGCACCATCATTTCACTCTTCGCTAAATCTGATTCGCCACCATCTTCTTCCAGAAACCACCTTTCCCACAATAAGTTGGACGGACAAAGCTATAATGCTACATTTAGGCCTCCTTTCGTTCATACAGACTTCCTGGATGCAAATAAGGCAGTTGTCTCGGCTTCCAGGTGGCACCTGCAAATGACATGATCGTCGTCTGCCTCAATGGTGCGCTCCACTGAACGCACTTCGCTGAAGCCACAACAATCGCGATATCATAGACTTCACCATAATGGGTAAGGAAGTCAAATATATATGATTGGCGTGATGATTGCGGCTGGAGGGGCGAAGAGGACGCCTCTTTACGGGATTTAGTAGAAAATTCAGCATCACTATAATTGGGATTTCCATCGATGTATCACGCGAAGGCAAGACCAAGTGTTATCTTCACAAATTTGTTGTTGAGGGGGTTATATTCACAATTTTAAACCAAGGAAAAGGAACACTTACAACACACCTGTCGCATTCGCATCAGACTAGCGCACGTTCGTTCTGCCCCGCCGCTCAACGCCAATCGGCTTGGCATTTCACTGACATGTGGGAACACATGTCAGCAATCCGAACATGGGCCAAACTAGCCCGCCCCACCGTCGCATTTCTAATCAAGATTTGTATCGATCGATCCCGCGAAGGAAAACCCCGCCCTTCCACCGCACCCTCACACAGTCGGTCCGGCACGCCGCAAACCCAAGGGAATGCGCCTCGACTTGCCTTTTTCACTCACAGGTGGTACCGCATGTGATCAAACCAAACTCATCCATCCAACTGCTGACACCTAATTTTTGTTCATACAATATGTTTATGAGGCCTCTATATTTATTCACATTAGCTAAATGACAGTCAGCTGAATTTCAAATTGGGATCAGTCAATTTTTGAGAGTTCGCCGGAGGGAAGGAAGGATAAGGAAGGGGCTCGCCGAGGGCTACCCCATTATCTATCTTAGGGTTTCGGGTGGTGGCGGTGGTGGACGGCGGTGGTCGGGCCTCGCCGAAAGAAAAACTCGAAGCGGGGGGGGGGGGGGGGGGAGGGGCCTAGAGGGGATGGCCGGGGGCGGCGGAAGACCGGCGGTAGGGGGTGGTTCAGGGGAGGGTGGGCGGCGAGGCGGTGGTGGTAGCGCTGCTTGCCGTGGGGGCGAGGGGTGGTGGTTCGGCCGGCGGCCCGTGTGGTGGTTTGTTGGGGAAGATGAAGATGTGAGGAAGAAGAAGGGTTAAGAGACGTAGGATCTTCATCCAACCATCTGAAATGGTCGACTGACCCAAATGATGAAATTTAGGTGACTTGCATAAATATGTTTTTACACAACAAAAGATCCCTAAAAACAACAACATAAAGAAAAACTATATATCACTACTCGCGGAATGAGCCAGTGTCGTCATCTTTGGCTGCCGGCGTGAACCAGCCGAAGCTGTCGACGGGTGTCTCTGCTATGTGGTTCTCCTTGGCCTCTAGCTACTCGTTCACGCGAAGCATGTGGGCGCTCTGCATGGACGCGATCATCGCCCGGTTCACGTCCACAACGTTCGGTTTCGCCTGAAGGAGGGCCTCAATGGCAGCGGCATCCATGCGCTCCGCGTCGAGTCAAGACTCCATCGCCCAGTTCAAGTCCACGACGTCTGGTTCCGCCTGCAGGAGGGCCTCGATGGCAGCGGCATCCGTGCGCTCTGTGTCGAGTTGAGCCTCTGCTGCACAGTTCACGTCCACGACATCCGGTTCCGCTTGCAGCAGGGTCTCGACGACAGCGTCATCCATGCGCTCTACGTAGAGTTGAGCCTCCGCCGCTTGGTGCTCCTTTAGGATCGCCATGTTGAATCGCTGGTCTGCCTGCACCATGGGGGACCCGAACGCCAGCACGAAGTCGACGTCCATTGTCTCATCCACAGCGGTGGCCTTCTGCGCCGTGACCTCCGCCATGAACATTGGATCGGCTTCCTCGTCCTCGGAGGTCGGCTCCAGAGGACTCTGGGATTGGCCCCCTGCAAAGCAAGCTTGGGAACGGAGGTGTGTGGCGCCAACCGCCACCACGATTTCTGCGCGGCGCTTCGACGTCAACATCTTGTAGTACGTGATCTTGTCCATGCACCATGGCTATTCGGTGAACTAGGGGATGACTGATGCGGGCTAGGGGATCGAAAGGTGGGAGAATGGGCTGAAGAGGAGGTGTGGTTTTGGGGCAGTGGTGACTGACCGGCAAGTAGCTGGCGTAGGCTGAGCAGGGAAGGTTCCAATGTGAATAGTGGTACCGGTGACGTCCGGTCAATCAGTTTTGACTGTGCATAGTTTGCAAAGCCGGACCGCTGGAGCCTAGAGAGTTATGGGATGGGATGGGACCAAAGTCTCGGAGTTTCAGGTGGCAGATGTTTGGACCTCCCCACCGGTTCGTCTGTGGGATTTGTTTTTTTGAGATGCTATGTGTGGGATTTGTATCGATAGATCGCTCAAAGTAGCAAAACCAAGTGTTACGTACGCAATAGGAGTACTCAAAGCATTCAAGTTCAAAAGGAACGGACGCATCACTCTTGTCGCGTTCACATTGCACCCCGCCACGGTCGGACCTGCATGTTGCTCACCAAATGGAACGCGCTTCGTCTTGCATTTTTGCTCTCTTGTGGGACCGTAGTTGAGAGCAAACCGACGGTAGGCAAACTTTCCCCCTCACTCTCCCCCTCCCCCGCCCGTGTCGGCTGAATTTAGAAGAGAGAGAAAAGTGATGTAAAAAAATACTCCGTACTCTAGAAGAGAGAGAGAGAGGATGGAGAGATTGTAGCATGGATTCCAATAAATTTGTTGAGAGTGTGAGGTGGGCCATGTGTTAATAAAGTGGGAGCACTCCATACTCTACTGCAGATGTTGTCAGTACACCACCACTACTACTCCTACTACTATTGGACTGAGAGCTTAAAAAAAAAGAAATACTACTATTGGACTCGCTAGATGTGGCGAAATCCTAGTAGCAAGCGCATGCGCGAGAACAAGAATTCACGTGTTTGAATACAAACTGGAAACCATTTTCTGTTTGAATACAAATCTAGGAGTATGTACGAATCTAACAATATTGATTGGCCGTTGTCGAATGTTGATACTTTTTTTGTAAGTTTGACCAAAGTAGAGATACTTTGACTTCACACAAAACTTATATGCAGACAAAAAAGGACCGGAGGGAGTATATTGTACGTTGAAAAGTGAAACGAAGATTGAATGCCCTTTACATATGATTTACAGATGCTATGATCACCTCTTCTAACATTCGAATCCACTTTAGATTGAATTCTAATATTTGAATTTTTTAGGTGCATTCAAATACCATGTGTCTTCTTATGCATAATGTGTCTCGCACACCCAACATAGAGTGTTGTCACATTTTTTTCTCTTTGACGCACCATCTCTCTGTATCACACACCCACTCGATCTCTCTCGGTTTCATCTCGGGGTCTCTCTCTCTCTCTCTCTATCTATGTATCTCTTGTTGGGGAACGTAGTAGTAAATCAAAAAAATTTCCTACGCATCACCAAGATCAATCTATGGAGAGACTAGCAATGAGAGAGAGAGAGAGGAGTGCATCTTCATACCCTTGAAGATCGCGATGCGGAAGCGTTGCAAGAACGCGGTTGGAGGAGTCGTACACGTAGCGGTTCAGATCGCGGTCGATTCCGATCTAAGCACCGAACAACGGTGCCTCCGCGTTCAACACACGTGCATCCCGGTGACGTCTCCCGCACCTTGATCCAGCAAGGAGGAGGGAGAGGTTGAGGAAGACAGCTCCAGCAGCACGACGGCGTGGTGGTGGAACTTTGCAGTTCTCCGGCAGGGCTTCGCCAAGCTCAACGGAGGAGGAGGAGGTGTTGGAGAGGGGGGAGGGCTGCGCCAGGGATCAGGTGCCGCTGCCCTCCCACCCCCCCTCTATTTATAGGGTGAAGGGGAGAGGGGGCCGGCCCCCTCAGATCCCATCTAAGGGGGGCGGCGGCCAAGGGGGGAACTTGCCCCCCAAGTTTGGTGGGAGGCGCCCCCACCCCCTAGGGTTTCCAACCCTAGGCGCCTTGGGCCCCTTGGGGGGCGCACCAGCCCACCAGGGGCTGGTTCCCTCCCTTGCTCAGCCCACTTGGCCCACCGGGGCAGGTGGCCCCACCCGGTGGACCCTCAGACACCTTCCGGTGGTCCCGGTACAATACCGATAACCCCCGAAACCATTCCTGTGACTGAAACTGGACTTCCCATATATAATTCTTCACCTCCGGACCATTCCGGAACTCCTCGTGACATCCAGGATCTCATCCGGGACTCCGAACAACATTCGGTAACCACATACTATTTCCCATAACAACCCTAGCGTCACCGAACCTTAAGTGTGTAGACCCTACGGGTTCGGGAACCATGCAGACATGACCGAGACATCTCTCCGGCCAATAACCAACAGCGGGATCTGGATACCCATGTTGGCTCCCACATGTTCCACGATGATCTCATCGGATGAACCACGATGTCGAGGATTCAATCAATCCCATATACAATTCCCTTTGTCTACCGGTATGATACTTGCCCGAGATTCGATCGTCGGTATCCCTATACCTTGTTCAATCTCGTTACCGGCAAGTCTCTTTACTCGTTCTGTAACGCATGATCCCATGGCTAACTCTTTAGTCACATTGAGCTCATTATGATGATGCATTACCGAGTGGGCCCAGAGATACCTCTCCGTCACATGGAGTGACAAATCCCAGTCTCGATTCGTGCCAACCCAACAGACACTTTCGGAGATACCTGTAGTGCACCTTTATGGTCACCCAGTTACGTTGTGACGTTTGATACACCCAAAGCATTCTTACGGTAAACGGGAGTTGCACAATCTCATGGTCTAAGGAAATGATACTTGACATTAGAAAAGCTTTTAGCAGACGAACTACACGATCTAGTGCTATGCTTAGGATTGGGTCTTGTCCATCACATCATTCTCCTAATGATATGATCCCGTTATCAACGACATCTAATGTCCATGGTCAGGAAACCATAACCATCTATTGATCAACGAGCTAGTCAACTAGAGGCTTACTAGGGACATGTTGTGGTCTATGTATTCACACATGTATTACGATTTCCGGATAACACAATTATAGCATGAACAATAGACAATTATCATGAACAAGGAAATATAATAATAACCACTTTATTATTGCCTCTAGGGCATATTTCCAACAGTCTCCCACTTGCACTAGAGTGAATAATCTAGTTACATTGTGATGAATCGAACACCCATAGAGTTCTGGTGTTGATCATGTTTTGCTCGTGGAAGAGGTTTAGTCAACGGATCTGCGACATTCAGATCCGTATGCACTTTACAAATATCTATGTCTCCATCTTGAACATGTTCATGAATGGAGTTGAAGCGACGCTTGATATGCCTGGTCTTCTTGTGAAACCTGGGCTCCTTGGCAAGTGCAATAGCTCCAGTGTTGTCACAGAAGAGAGTCATTGGGCCCAACGCATTGGGAATAACTCCTAGGTCGGTGATGAACTCCTTCATCCAGACTGCTTCCTGTGCTGCCTCCGAGGCTGCTATGTACTCCGCTTCACATGTAGATCCCACCACGACGCTTTGCTTGCAACTGCACCAGCTGACTGCCCCACCATTCAAAATATACACGTATCCGGTTTGTGACTTGGAGTCATCCAGATCTGTGTCGAAGCTAGCATCGATGTAACCCTTTACGACGAGCTCTTCGTCACCTCCATAAACGAGAAACATATCCTTAGTCCTTTTCAGGTACTTCAGGATGTTCTTGACCGCTGTCCAGTGTTCCATGCCGAGATTACTTTGGTACCTACCTACCAAACTTACGGCGAGGTTCACATCAGGTCTAGTACACAGCATGGCATACATAATAGACCATATGGCTGAGGCATAGGGGATGACACTCATCTTTTCTCTATCTTCTGCCGAGGTCGGGCATTGAGCCGTGCTCAATCTCACACCTTGTAATACAGGCAAGAACCCCTTCTTGGACTGATCCATATTGAACTTCTTCAATATCTTGTCAAGGTATGTGCTTTGTGAAAGACCAATGAGGCGTCTCGATCTATCTCTATAGATCTTGATGCCTAATATGTAAGCAGCTTCTCCAAGGTCCTTCATTGAAAAACACTTATTCAAGTAGGCCTTTATGCTTTCCAAGAATTCTATATCATTTCCCATTAATAGTATGTCATCCACATATAATATGAGAAATGCTACAGAGCTCCCACTCACTTTCTTGTAAACACAGGCTTCTCCATAAGTCTGTGTAAACCCAAACGCTTTGATCATCTCATCAAAGCGAATGTTCCAACTCCGAGATGCTTGCACCAGCCCATAGATTGAGCGCTGGAGCTTGCATACCTTGTCAGCATTATTAGGATCGACAAAACCTTCCGGCTGCATCATATACAATTCTTCCTTATGGAAACCATTAAGGAATGCCGTTTTGACGTCCATTTGCCATATATCATAATCATAGAATGCGGCAATTGCTAACATGATTCGGACGGACTTCAGCTTCGCTACGGGTGAGAAGGTCTCATCGTAGTCAACCCCTTGAACTTGTCGATAGCCCTTAGCGACAAGTCGAGCCTTATAGATGGTCACATTACCATCCGCGTCTGTCTTCTTCTTAAAGATCCAATTGTTCTCTATGGCTTGCCGATCATCGGGCAAGTCTGTCAAAGTCCATACTTTGTTTTCATACATGGATCCTATCTCGGATTTCATGGCTTCTAGCCATTTGTTGGAATCCGGGCCTACCATCGCTTCTTCATAGTTCGAAGGTTCACCATTGTCTAACAACATGATTTCCAGGACAGGGTTGCCGTACCACTCTGGTGCGGAACGTGTCCTCGTGGACCTACGAAGTTCAGTAGCAACTTGATCCGAAGTTTCATGATCATCATCATTAACTTCCACTCTAGTCGGTGCAGGCACCACAGAAACAACTTCCTGAGCTGCGCTACTCTCCGGTTCAAGAGGGGGTACCTCATCAAGTTCTACTTTCCTCCCACTTACTTCTTTCAAGAGAAACTCTTTCTCCAGAAAGGATCCATTCTTGGCAACAAAGATCTTGCCTTCGGATCTAAGGTAGAAGGTATACCCAATAGTTTCTTTAGGGTATCCTATGAGGACGCATTTTTCCGATTTGGGTTCGAGCTTTTCAGGTTGAAGTTTCTTGACATAAGCATCGCATCCCCAAACTTTCAGAAACGACAGCTTAGGTTTCTTCCCAAACCATAATTCATACGGTGTCGTCTCAATGGATTTCGATAGAGCCCTATTTAAAGTGAATGCGGCAGTCTCTAAAGCATAACCCCAAAATGATAGCGGTAGATCGGTAAGAGACATCATAGATCGCACCATATCCAATAGAGTGCGATTACGACGTTCGGACACACCATTACGCTGAGGTGTTCCAGGCGGCGTGAGTTGTGAAACAATTCCACATTTCCTTAAGTGCGTGCCAAACTCGTGACTCAAATATTCCCCTCCACGATCTGATCGTAAGAACTTTATTTTCCTGTCACGTTGATTCTCTACCTCACTCTGAAATTCCTTGAACTTTTCGAAGGTCTCAGACTTGTGTTTCATTAAGTAGACATACCCATATCTACTTAAGTCATCAGTGAGGGTGAGAACATAACGATAACCACCGCGAGCCTCAACGCTCATTGGACCGCACACATCAGTATGTATGATTTCCAATAAGTTGGTTGCTCGCTCCATTGTCCCGGAGAACGGAGTCTTGGTCATTTTGCCCATGAGGCATGGTTCACACGTGTCAAATGATTCATAATCAAGAGACTCCAAAAGTCCATCTGCATGGAGTTTCTTCATGCGTTTGACACCAATGTGACCAAGGCGGCAGTGCCACAAGTATGTGGGACTATCATTATCAACCTTACATCTTTTGGCATTCACACTATGAATATGTGTAACATCACGTTCGATATTCAATAAAAATAAACCATTGACCAGCGGGGCATGACCATAAAACATATCTCTCATATAAATAGAACAACCATTATTCTCGGATTTAAATGAGTAGCCATCTCGCATCAAACGAGATCCTGATACAATGTTCATGCTCAAAGCTGGTACTAAATAACAATTATTGAGGTTTAAAACTAATCCCGTAGGCAGATGAAGAGGTAGCGTGCTGACGGCGATCACATCGACCTTGGAACCATTCCCGACGCGCATCGTCACCTAGTCCTTCGCCAGTCTCCGCTTATTCCGCAGCTCCTGTTTTGAGTTACAAATAAGAGCAACCGCACCGGTATCAAATACCCAGGAGCTACTACGAGCGCTGGTAAGGTACACATCAGTAACATGTATATCACATATACCTTTGGTATTGCCGGCCTTCTTATCCGCTAAGTACTTGGGGCAGTTCCGCTTCTAGTGACCGTTTCCCTTGCAATAAAAGCATTCAGTCTCAGGCTTGGGTCCATTCTTTGGCTTTTTCCCGGCAGCTTGCTTACCGGGCGCGGCAACTCCCTTGCCGTCCTTCTTGACGTTCTTTTTACCCTTGCCTTTCTTGAACTTAGTGGTTTTATTCACCATCAACACTTGATGTTCCTTTTTGATCTCCACCTCCGCTGATTTCAGCGTTGAATACACCTCAGGAATGGTTTTTTCCATCCCCTGCATATTGAAGTTCATCACAAAGCTCTTGTAGCTAGGTGGAAGCGACTGAAGGATTCTGTTAACGACCGCGTCATCCGGGAGATTAACTCCCAGCTGAGACAAGCGGTTGTGCAACCCAGACATTTTGAGTATATGCTCGCTGACAGAACTATTCTCCTCCATCTTACAACTGTAGAACTTGTCGGAGACTTCATATCTCTCGACCCGGGCATGAGCTTGGAAAACCATTTTCAGCTCTTGGAACATCTCATATGCTCCGTGTTGCTCAAAACGCTTTTGGAGCCCCGGTTCTAAGCTGTAAAGCATGCCGCACTGAACCAGGGAGTAATCATCACTACGCGACTGCCAGGCGTTCATAACGTCTTGATTTGCTGGGAAAACAGGTGCGTCACCTAGCGGTGCTTCAAGGACATATGCTTTCTTGGCAGCTATGAGGATAATCCTCAGGTTACGGACCCAGTCCGTGTAGTTGCTACCATCGTCTTTCAGCTTGGTTTTCTCTAGGAACGCGTTGAAGTTGAGGGCAACATTAGCGTAGGCCATTTGATCTACAAGACATATTGTAAAGATTTTAGACTAAGTTCATGATAATTAAGTTCATCTAATCAAATTATTCAATGAACTCCCACTCAGATAGACATCCCTCTAGTCCTCTAAGTGTTACATGATCCGAATCGACTAAGGCCGTGTCCGATCATCACATGAGACGGACTAGTCATCAACGGTGAACATCTCCATGTTGATCATATCTTCTATACGACTCATGTTCGACCTTTCGGTCTTCCATGTTCCGAGGCCATGTCTGTACATGCTAGGCTCGTCAAGTCAACCTAAGTGTTTTGCATGTGTAAATCTGGCTTACACCCGTTGTATTCGAACGTTAGAATCTATCACACCCGATCATCACGTGGTGCTTCGAAACAACGAACCTTCGCAATGGTGCACAGTTAGGGGGAACACTTTCTTGAAATTTTAGCAAGGGATCATCTTATTTATGCTACCGTCGTTCTAAGCAAATAAGATGTAAACATGATAAACATCACATGCAAATCATAAAGTGACATGATATGGCCAATATCATTTTGCTCCTTTTGATCTCCATCTTCGGGGCACCATGATCATCATCGTCACCGGCATGACACCATGATCTCCATCATCGTGTCTTCATGAAGTTGACTCGCCAACTATTACTTCTACTACTATGGCTAACGGTTAGCAATAAAGTAAAGTAATTACATGGCGTTTTTCATTGACACGCAGGTCATACAATAAATTAAGACAACTCCTATGGCTCCTGCCGGTTGTCATACTCATCGACATGCAAGTCGTGATTCCTATTACAAGAACATGATCAATCTCATACATCACATATATCATTCATCACATCCTTTTGGCCATATCACATCACACGGCATATGCTGCAAGAACAAGTTAGACGTCCTCTAATTGTTGTTGCAAAATTTTTTACGTGGCTGCTATAGGTTTCTAGCAAGAACGTTTCTTACCTACGCCACAACCACAACGTGATATGCCAATTTCTATTTACCCTTCATAAGGACCCTTTTCATCGAATCCAATTCGACTAAAGTGGGAGAGACAGACACCCGCTAGCCACCTTATGCAACTAGTGCATGTCAGTCGGTGGAACCTGTCTCACGTAAGCGTACGTGTAAGGTCGGTCCGGGCCGCTTCATCCCACGATGCCGCCGAATCAAGATAAGACTAGTAACGGCAAGAAAATTGACAAAATCGACGCCCACAACAACTTGTGTTTTACTCGTGCAAGAAACTACGCATAGACCTAGCTCATGATGCCACTGTTGGGGAACGTAGTAGTAAATCAAAAAAAAATCCTATGCATCACCAAGATCAATCTATGGAGAGACTAGCAATGAGAGAGAGAGGAGTGCATCTTCATACCCTTGAAGATCGCGATGCGAAAGCGTTGCAAGAACGCGGTTGGAGGAGTCGTACACGCAGCGATTCAGATCGCGGTCGATTCCGATCTAAGCTTCGAACAACGGTGCCTCCGCGTTCAACACACATGCAGCCCAGTGACGTCTCCCGCGCCTTGATCTAGCAAGGATGAGGGAGAGGTTGAGGAAGACAGCTCCAGCAGCACGACGGCGTGGTGGTGGAACTTTGCAGTTCTCCGGCAGGGCTTTGCCAAGCTCAACGGAGGAGGAGGAGGTGTTGGAGAGGGGGGAGGGCTGCGCCAGGGATCAGGTGCTGCTGCCCTCCCACCCCTCCTCTATTTATAGGGTGAAGGGGAGAGGGGGCCGGCCCCCTCAGATCCCATCTAAGGGGGGGCGGCGGCCAAGGAGGGAACTTGCCCCCCAAGTTTGGTGGGAGGCGCCCCCACCCCCTAGGGTTTCCAACCCTAGGCGCCTTGGGCCCCTTGGGGGGGGGGGCGCACCAGCTCACGAGGGGCTGGTTCCCTCCCTTGCTCAGCCCACTTGGCCCACCGGGGCAGGTGTCCCCACCCGGTGGACCCCCGGACACCTTCCGGTGGTCCCGGTACAATACCGATAACCCCCAAAATCATTCCGGTGACTGAAACTGGACTTCCCATATATAATTCTTCACCTCCGGACCATTCCAGAACTCCTCGTGATGTCCGGGATCTCATACGGGACTCTGAACAACATTCGGTAAGCACATACTATTTCTCATAACAACCCTAGCGTCACCGAACCTTAAGTGTGTAGACCCTATGGGTTCGGGAACCATGCAGACATGACCGAGACATCTCTCCGGCCAATAACCAACAGCGGGATCTGGATACCCATGTTGGCTCCCACATGTTCCACGATGATCTCATCGGATGAACCACGATGTCGAGGATTCAATCAATCCCGTAAACAATTCCCTTTGTCTACCGGTATGATACTTGCCCGAGATTCGATCGTCAGTATCCCTATACCTTGTTCAATCTCGTTACCGGCAAGTCTCTTTACTCGTTCCGTAACACATGATCCCGTGGCTAACTCTTTAGTCATATTGAGCTCATTATGATGATGCATTACCGAGTGGGCCCAGAGATACCTCTCCGTCACACGGAGTGACAAATCCCAGTGTCGATTCGTGCCAACCCAACAGACACTTTCGGAGATACCTGTAGTGCACCTTTATGGTCACCCAGTTACGTTGTGATGTTTGATACACCCAAAGCATTCCTACGGTATCTGGGATTTGCACAATCTCATGGTCTAAGGAAATGATACTTGACATTAGAAAAGCTTTTAGCAGACGAACTACACGATCTAGTGCTATGCTTAGGATTGGGTCTTGTCCATCACATCATTCTCCTAATGATGTGATCCCGTTATCAACGACATCTAATGTCCATGGTCAGGAAACCATAACCATCTATTGATCAACGAGCTAGTCAACTAGAGGCTTACTAGGGACATGTTGTGGTCTATGTATTCACACATGTATTACGATTTCCGGATAACACAATTATAGCATGAACAATAGACAATTATCATGAACAAGGAAATATAATAATAACCACTTTATTATTGCCTCTAGGGAATATTTCCAACATCTATCTCTTGCTGAAAGCACATTATCTCCCTTGGTGGTTTTGGTAATTAATGTCAACATACATATTGTTGGACTAATATTTTCATCTAGTATATTTCAGACAAGTTCAACAGCGGCATGGCAAGGACATAAGGATGTGGACCCCTTTTCAAAATGTCAAGGACAAGAATTGGCTACTCCAAGACTCTACATTTTGGTTTAGTGATCAAAGATCACATTGAGTCCCTTAGGAAAGCTAATACTGTTAAAAGGGGATGAGGTATTGTTGAGGTAGTTGCTCAAGTGCTTTGTGATATTGCTCCAAAAACCCTCAGTCACTTTCTCAAAACACATCTTTCCAATCCCTAATTTCCTATCTCGGTCCCACCAAAATTACCCTATTCATACCCATTGAGATGATCATTACCACTGCCTATGCCAAACCCTAGCAATTCGGTTTGACCGAAAAGTATCTCGGTCCCACCTAGATGGCTTGACCAAGTTCCTGTGATGACATTGTTTCACTTATGAATCACCGAGTTGAAACAATCAGAATTTCTGAAACTGAGTTCTGCACTAGCCATTGCACTCCGGTCCCTCCAAGTTGTTCCACTTCGGTTCCACTGAAAAGCCCAACGTTCATATCTTTTACACTAATCGGTCTCACTGAGTTTTACATTCGGTCTCACCGATTTGGATCAAAAGTGTGTAACGGTTGGATTTCGGGTGAAGGCTATTTATACCCCTCCACCCCCACCTACTCTCTAAGAGAGCCATAAGAACGGAACACAACTTCCACCATTCATTTTCTGAGAGAGAACCACCTACTCATATGTTGAGATCAAGAGATTCCATTCCTACCATTTGAACCTTGATTTCTAGCGTCAAGTTGCTTTCCACTCCAATCCTTCTCCTACCCAAGCCAAATCTGTGTGTGAGAGAGATTGACTATTGAGGAGACCATCATTTGAAGCACAAGAACAAGGAGTTCATCACCAACACAACATCTATTACCTTTTGGAGAGTGGTGTCTCCTAGATTGGTTAGTTGTCACTTGGGAGCCTCCAAGATGTGGAGTTGAACCAAGAAGTTTGTAAGGGCAAGGAGATCGCCTACTTCATGAAGATCTACCCGAGTGAGGCTAGTCCTTCGTGGACGGTGGCTATGGTGGAATAGACAAGGTTGCTTCTTCATGGACCCTTCATGGGTGGAGCCTTCCATGGACTCGCGCAACCATTACCCTCTATGGGTTGAAGTCTCCATCAACATGGATGTACGATAGCACCACCTATCGGAACCACGCCAAAAATCTCCATGTCTCCATTGCGTTTGCTCTTTCCAACTCCCATCCCCTTTAAATTCTTGCACTTGCATGCTTTACCTTTTCCGCTGCTCATACGCTTGCTATGCTTGTGTGGAATGTCTTATGTGCCCTTTAACATGTGCTAAGCTCAACCTTAACTCAAAGAAATTTAATAACTACAACTTTTACTTGTTAAGGGTCTAATCACAACCCCCCTGTAGACCCCTCTTCTCGATCTTTCACTTGCGCGCGCGCGGACACACACACATACCACCTATCTTCCTCTTTGTGCATGTCACACATACTGGATCTCTTGAGGTATCGGGATTGTATCTCCCTCGTCAGGTCGCTCTTTAACACAAGCCTAGGTCACTCTCCCATGCATTAATTGTAACCAAGCCTTTCATCTATCTTTTTTTAAGCATACATTCATCCTTCTCTCCGCCCCTCTCTAGATCGGCCGATCGATCGATTTCCTGACCCACCCTAGTCCTTTTTCAATCGATCCATAGCTAGATGGTACATGACCGACTCGCACACACACAAACACCCCCCTTCTCTCCACCCCACACGATCATTTCTATCATAGAAACACATAAAACCTTTATTTCCTTGCACGACACGCACTCGATCTCTCAACATCTATCAATCTCGTCAAGATGTGTTGGGTCATGAACTGAAGGGGTCGTCACTACTAAGATGGGAAGCGACACATAGTCGAGGCAACACGAAACTTTAAACGAACCGTTTGTATGTACGCATGCTGGACAAATTACAACTTTGGAAATACAGGGTCTAGGCCCACTTGCGAATGACACTCGGCGGAAAGTTCAGATGAGCCATGCGGGAGGACGGAGTCGATCAGAGGGCGGCATGATCGATGGAGAAGAGTGTTCGAGAGGACTGAGAAAGAAGCAAAGCCGCATGATTATATTTGGATGGCTCACAAAACCGACCTAGGTAACTACTATTGTTCCAAGCAACTTACATACTCCCTTCCTAGCGATGCATAAGTTATCTTACAAAAACCAAATAATCCCAAAACACTTACGCGTGGTGCATTAACTCCCACTTCATTTCTTGTGTTTTGACATGAATAAAGGAATCAATCAATAAGAGACATGAGGCATGTATGTTTTTAATGACTTGAGACTACCTAACACGGCATGCAATGGTCAGTTCATTGCATGCAATGGTATTAATTTGCAAATAAACATTAAGTTCTCTCGTTTTCCCCTCCGCCTTGGTCACAGAGTAAGATAAAGAGGGAGTAGTATAGTTACTACAGCTGGAACATGGTAGGTTGGACCCCTAAATGCGGGCATGGACCAAGCACACCTCAATTATTCCTTCAAATAGCCGAACACCTTAATTAGCACACCTCAAAGCCACACAAAGACAGGCAACACACATCTTCTGGCTACTTAATCAAGTGTTATGATTCACGAGTTGAAAAGGAAAGGGAGGTACACTTATTAAAATGGTACTTATGCTAGTAAGAACAACTATTGTACATGTGGGCTACTAGGCTGGCTATAGGTGAGGTGCCAACTTCATATATGCTTTCGGTGTTACGCTCTAGTACAAGTGTTCCAGTTTACAAGTTCAAAATGAAAAATCGGTACACTGACAGCACCCTTGTCGCGTTCAAGTCACACCCCCAGACGATCGGTCTGGCATGCTACTGATCCAAGGGAATGCGGGTCGTCTTGCTTTTTCACTGACATGTGGGATCATCACTACTGCAGGAATACCTAGCAGTAACGGGTGGGAAAAGGCCAGCAGTGGCGAGCAAGGCTCACAGGGGCGCCCGCCACCGATCTCCCGCCATTGCTATGTGCACATCAGTGGTGGGCAGGCGCTCGCCACTGGTAGAGCCTCATCAGTGGTGAGTGGTGGAGTTTGCTCGCCAGTAGTAGAATATTTGCAGTGGCGGGCTGTGTTTACGTGCCCGCCACTTCTTATTCTTGTTGCAGTGGCGAGCTTACTAGAGTGCCCGCCACTGAAAGCTTAGGCATGCTAAATAAAAAAATTGCAGCCACGGCAACAATTGTGCTGACATGACTGCGTTTTGCAAAAAAACAATTTAAAAAATTCAATATAAACAACACACATTTTAAGATTATGCATGAATATTCACACTACATAATGAGTAGTTTAGTAATTCACCAGCACTTGATTAGCATATGGGTTTTGCGAGGATTGATGCATGGAAGAGTTCGACATTATATACATTACCGTTCAAAGGATCTACTTTGACAGTAATATCTATAGTGTTGCTCATAGAATAAAAACATCAGACGAACTAGATGTGCCCTAGACAGACTATTAACAAAATGAGTCAAAGGACTCAAAGAGAAAACTTGATAAATCAGATAGACGAGGTATTAAACATCCGTCTTTCTGAGTCATCTAGCTAGCTTGTTAAGTCTTTTGCCTCATTGTACTATTATTGTAGAAGAAGAGTAACTAACGCTCAAAAGATACGGATGTGAACTCGAATCATCTTCAGAGAGACGACACGCGATCCTCAACCCTATCCCATAAGGCTCAATAATCCACTACTGCTACTCGATTAGCATATGGGTTTTGCTAGGATGCATGGAAGAGTTCATCATTATATACATTACTATTCAAAGGATGTACTTTGACGGTAACACCTATAGTATTGCTCATAAAATAAGAACATCAGATGAAGGCTGTGTACCGTTTTAACAAAATGCGCCAAAGGACTAAAAAAACTAACATGATGAATCAGATGGAACAACTATCCCTATCTTTCGCAAACAGCAAGCAAAGATTTTCCTCCCACACAAACATTGTTCCCATGCAACAGCCGCAAGTTCATATTGTGCCTTTGCCTTCTCATTTGCGGGGAGCAGCTTGAATTATATCTCCTACCCAAGTGCCTTGTATACTACTGATTTAAAACTAGTAATTCTCATAACACTTTGACAGAAGTTATAATATAAGAAACACCCTACAAATTAGAAGCAAGGGCACAATACAAACTTGCCATTGTAACATGGAAACAAGGTTTGCGTGCCAGCAAAATCTTTGTTCGATGTGTACGCAAGATAGAGTGAGTTGCCTTGCCGCAAATAATGGATCCCAAGAGCGGTCAATATCCCGCCTGTCTGATTCATCTAACTAGTTTTTTAAGTTTTTAAACTCATTTTATTAGAATGATACTTAGTCCTCACCAAATGTCGTTATTCCTTGAACTATTCTCTGAGAAGAACAGTAACGATCTGAAAATGCAAGTTCGGAAGGATATATGTGCAGAAATTACCATATAATATTGGTAGTCCTCTTTAAGTAGTCGCACTTGGGGATCCCAATGAGCTCATTCTCGTCATTCATTTGCTGTGTTCATAGATGTAAGATTAAAAATCAACAAAATAATATTCATGCAATCTCACATCAACAACACTAAGATCACACATTACGAACACTAAAAATGCAGACTCGTATGTAAACAAATTAAACATGCTTATTTACCACATAAAGGCATATGGAACTAAGTTCACACAGATCATATAGATAACATAACAAGATGAAACTAAGTTCAGCTCCGTCATAACAACATGAAACTAAGTCCATCATCTCTCCAATCATCTTCTTAATCTCGGCTAGGGCGGTATTCGCAGCTTCCGTCGGTGCAAGTATCCTCCAATGCGGTACTACGGTGATTGTGGGACACCGTACCTCAGATAGATCTTGTTGCCGCCCGAATGACCCTCCTCAAATTCATAAAGGAAAAGTAAGAACGACCTCCCAACTTGCATCCGTAATTATCACTGGTGCAGAGACGTGCTATACAAACGGTTTTTACCCCCTTTTCGCGACGGAGTTTTAAACCGTCGCCTAGTGAGTGTGTGTGATAGGTGGGTCCTTCCCACACGACCCAGAAACTGTCGGGGATAGGCCCTCCGGCCACAAAGCCCAATAATTTCCGTTTGTATGTACATCCCACACAGTGAATCCCAGAAAAACGTTTCTGTTCGCATGTATATCAAACACAGTTTTTTGTGTGGAAACATTTGTGCAAGGTGGCCTAGCGCAAACAGTTCTCTGCCGGAAGCCGTGTGTGATTGTTAGTTGATCCAACACGCCTACTTTCTAGAAACCGTGTGGGTTCTTTGAGTTCATCGCCCACGGTGTTGTCTGAGTAACCGTCTGCAATAGAAAATCCCAATAAGCAGGGTAATTAGCCTATTATTTGATAATCCATCTAGTAATCAAATTGACATTTCTTATAAAACACACCATATATTTCATATCTGTATAACGACAACCAGGATTTCATAGTCAAATTACATTAGATAGCTTCAGCACTCAGTTACACCAAAGAGGGATATAGCTAGCTACACCATTACACAACAGCACCAAGTTTCACATGCAACATCGAAAACCTTTGGAAAAGTAGCATCATACACGGTAAATAGACAGATGAATCACATCTGGGAAACTGAAGAAGCGAAAGGCGAATATTGAGCCTTCAGTGATGTTGGATGTCCTTGCAACTTTAGGCCAGTGACTATGGATAATTTCCCGCCCAACCTTCGTCCTCTTCAGGAAGACTTCAATATTGTACCTTGGGTGTTGAATGAATACCTTCCTCGCCTCTTGACCATGCAGGTGGTTTGAGAGTTAATCATCGGTGGACTGCTTTGAAAAGTACTGAAAACAAAGATATGCATAAATCGCTGTTATAAATTTTGAAATGGCGCAAGGGGTAAAAACAAGGTAAAAGAGTTAGTACCATCCTATAGTTGACTGATGTCTTATTCATTGTGCAAACAAAGATCTTGCTCTTATTCGTCGCAAGTTTATTTATCCTAACAATCTTTCTGAGTTTCTTGACTTGACTGATATTCATAGACATCTCATTTCCCCATATGCAAAATGGGTCGAACAGTGGGTCTAAGCCTCTAACAGTAGGACCTACATGTGCAAGACCAAATTGTAAGAAACCTAAATATTAGAATGATTCCTGCAACTGCACAATAATGTGCTATTAGCAAAAGGACCCTGCATGAGCAAACCTCGATGGTAAACCACAGTATCTCCCATTGTTTTCCTGCAACACATATAAGGAAGATCTTGACCAGGTTAACTAAGAGTTGCCATACTATTAGTAGAGTATGTATTGAGTACAGCCAAATTTGATTTATTTTTGACATGCATAACAATACAAAATTGTACCCACAACAAATGAAAATCAAATTGCAGAATTGAACCAAACAGTTAACTGGACAACAGACCAAATGAACGAAAACAGTTAACTGAGCATGACATTGCAGAATAGAACATATACTAGAAGATAAGACAGTTAACGAAACCAAGAATGCTTGAGAACAGTGCTACGAAATGTAGCAATTGTTGGACCAAACTGTTAACTGAACATTACATTTCAGAATATCAGATTGCATATTAACATTACAGTGGACAAATCACTAGAAGGCACTGACGATGGCCTCCAGAAAACAGCACGAACTGTATTTTAAAGTAGACAACTGCATGGTGGTGTCGACGGTGGCCTCGAAGATGAGGTGCTTGTCGGTGTCAAAACCGGCAGACCTCGGGGTAGGGGGCCCCGAGCTATGGATCTAGGATCGATGGTTAACAAGGGACGACAAACACTATGTTTACCCAGGTTCGGGCCCTCTCGAAGAGGTAAAACCCTACGTCCTGCTTGATTGTATTGAATATATGATGGAGTTTACAGAGTAGATCTACCTCGAGATCAGCATGAGCTAAACCCTAGGCTATGGGGTGGTGAATAAAGCTCTCTCTCTAAAGACTAAAACCCTCGGTTTATATAGACACAGATAGGGCTAGGGTTACCGAAGATAGATTACAACAAGAAGGAAAGAGATTTTGTACATCCTTGACTTGGAGGGTACACCAAGGCTTCATAGGTCTCCAGTCATCACACGGCTCCACCAGCCCGGCCCATGCACAATGGGCCGTCACCCCGAGGACCCCTTAGTCCATGACTCCCTCAGTAGCCCCCGACCTTGCATCCAACGCCAAAGCTTGTATCCAGCACCTGCTAATCTGACCAGTATTCGGCTTGCGAGGCGAGTTCTTCAATTTTCGGGACCAGGTGATGTCCGGAATCTGAAGTGGCAATTTTACTTAACACCGAAGGAAAATAAAAACATCGCTCAAGCGCGAATAGTGCCTTTATCTGACAACTTTTTATCTCTCAATGAAGAGTCGCTTCTGGCCATAACGCCAAGCAGTTACTGTTTCTTGAAGCGTGGTTTGAGACTGACGCCACATTCGACACATCCTCTCGAAGTGGAAATCATGTCTCTCTTTTCAAGGGATATGGTTAATGATATCGATTCCCCTCCCCGCTCATAATGTTGTGGAGATATCGGGAAGTGAAAAGGTCAACGGCGCAGAAAAAGGAATCCCTGGCCTGTCAACAGCCTATAAAGGGGGAGGGCCGCTACAGTTTTGAAAGTGTGTTATACCGACTAGAGGGGGGTGAATAGGCGATTTTTATAAATTTGTCACTGAGGAAACACTACTTGAGGAATTTCCTAAGTGACGAACTACTAGCAGCGGAATAAGTACTCAGGTGCATGCATAACAACACAGTAGCATAGTCATCATGATGAAATGAAGCATACACAGAGCAAGGGTAGCGTGAAAACAGGATAAGCAGGCAGAAGACAAAATGACTGAAGAAATAGAATTGAGGAAATTGAGAAAGTCTTCAGTCAAAGTCTTCAACAGTAATGATCAATTTCATCAACACATGAATGGGGAAATGAAAGGGTTGAAGAAATAGAACCAGTAGCTCGGTGAAGACAATGATTTGGTAGACCAGTTCCAACTGCTGTGATAGTTGTACGTATGGTTGGAGTGGCTAGGTATTTAAACCAAAGGACACACAGTCCTGGACACACAGTCCTCACCGTATTCTCCTTGAGCTAAGGTCACACAGACCTCGCCCAATCTCTCGTGGTAAGTCTTCAGGTGACTTCCAAACCTTCACAGACTAGGTCACCCGGCGATCCACAATTCCTCTTGTATGCTCTAGACCTTGACGCCTAACCGTCTGGAAGATGCACAGTCTTCAAAGGTAACAAGCGTCGATTCCACACAGGAACAATCTCTTTAGTGATGCTCAATCACTTTGGGTTGTAGGTGTTTGGTTTTTGGGTTTTTCCTCACTGATGATTTTCTCTCAAAGTCCTCGGAGGATGGGATGCTCTCAATGACAAGTGTCAGTTTCTCTTGGAGCAGCCAACCAACTAGTGGTTGTAGGGGCGGCTATTTATAGCCGGGGAGCAGCCCGGCATGATAAGACATAAATACCCTTCAATGATAAGACCGTTAGGTGGACAAGATATTTGGGACAGCTGGCGCGTAGCACATCAATGGTCGGAAATTTGAGCTCTCAGATTCCTCAGGGCTATCATGTTCCTCACTTGTAGGCAATCCGCACTGGCAAATTTCTAACTCCTCAGTCAGAACAAATTCCTCAGAGAATAGAAGATCTTCGTCTCTGTCACTGAAGAAATTGACTGAACTGTATGAGATTTCCAATGGCTTCACTCGAAAGGATTGGGTATGTGTAGGCTTTGAGATGAGCATCACTTGGAAACCTTTCCTTAGTTTTACGTCGACCCCCTTTAACAGTACGGTGTTTCCTATGACTCAAGAAAGAGAAAATGAAACTACGAAAACAAAAGTCTTCACGCTTCATAATCCTCGCATCAATATCAAAGTCTTCAAGGTCACACCAATTTCCTCATTATCAAAGTCTTCAAGAAAACCGAAGTCTTCAGACGAAGACATTCATTTTTAGGGGTCGACTTTCTTCATAAATATCAAACTCCTCAGAGAGTGATATGACCTTTGTACACTCACAAACACATTAGTCCCTTAACCTATAAGTCTTCAACACACCAAAATCACTAAGGGGTACTAGATGCACTTACAATCTCCCCCTTTTTGGTGATTGATGACAAATAGGTTAAGTTTTCAACGGGGATAAACATATGAAGTGTAAATACTGATATTGAGGAATTTGATTGCATGATATAGAGGAACTCCCCCTGAAGATGTGCATATTTGAGGTATTTGCTTTGGATTGCAAATGCACATTGTAGAGTAAAATCATGGAGATCTCCCCCTATATCTTGTAATCCATACACGCATTTAACATATAATATGAAGAATTTAAAATGCATGATGAAATATGGTGTCTGACGAATTTCAGCATGCGTGCATTAAGGTACTTGAGGAAATAAGCATGAAGAAAGCAGTTCAAAAGTATCAGACCACCATCGGACTTAAGTTTACAACTCGACCAACAAACACTTCAGAAGAGCGAGAGTTGTAACTTAAAAAAACAACCCATATATAAGACCCGCTTGAAGACTAACTCAAATTTCTCCCCCTTTGTGATCGAATGACCAAAAGGGACAAAAAATGAGGACTAACGCCCCTGAAGAATATCATCATGATGTCGATGGAGGAGCGCCAACGTTGTTGTTGGGGTCGTTCGTTGAAGTAGGGCCTGCCGTAGTGTCGTTGAGATCATCAGATTCATTCGTCTCACGCGATGAAGAATATGAACTTGTGACCAGCTGAGGAACTTTGACCTTCTTGAATTTCTTCGAAGGTGGCTGAGACCAGTCAAAGTCCTGTTGAAATCCCATCTGCTTGAGGTCTTCATCACCATAAAGGTGAGACAATATGGCCCAAGTGCGATCGAAGATTTCATGCGCATAATAGTGATTCTTCTTCACAGTGTTTTACGTGACAGTCATGTTCTGAAGAATTGAGCCAAATTGACGCTTGAACCACTTGTGATTGTGATCGACCTTCTGATGAAGACTTAGAAGAAGCTCACGATCAGTCATCACGCGTGGGGCAGTGGCTTGTGGAGTTGGCTTTGAGTTTTTTGCGGCAGAGTCTTGAGTTGCAGAGTCATCATTGGTGGAATAAGATGCAGCTTTGCGAAACTAACCATCCAATGGATGAGTGCCTTCATCAATAACAGCAGTTGTGCCTTTTTCATCAGCTGAAGAAATAGTCCTTTTGTGGACTTCAATGGGAGGCAAGAAGCTGAGGTGATTCTGATAATCTGCCTTGTAGTGAATTGAAGACCTGGTTCTGATGAATTTCATAATCCATGGTGCATAAGGCTTTAACTCAAACGGTGATAGTGCAACATTCGCCAAAGTTCTCATGAATAAATCATGGTAGTTAATGGGAATTCCATGTATAATGTTGAACATCAGATTCTTCATGATGCCTACAACTTCCTCTTCTTCAGAGTTGTGGCCTTTGATCGGACTGAGGGTTTTGGTCAGAATGCGATAGATTGTCCTTGGCACATAAAGCAAATCCTTGCATGAGATGATTTTGAAGTTCAGGTTCTTCATACATGCGCCTTGCGCCTTCAGCAGGAGGACTGACTGGAACGGCATGAAGCAATTCAGAGGCCGGAGCTTTGTAATGAGTGTTCTCAGTCATCCAATCAAGCACCCAGGAATTAACATCATCCACATTTCCCGTGAGGTGCAGAGTAGCATAGAATTGAAGAATTAGCTCTTCATTCCAATCGCAGATGTCAGCACAAAAAGTCAGGAGCCCAGCTTCATGAAGAACATTCAAGACAGGTTGGAAGCACAGGATGGACTCCATATCCACATGAGGAATTTGACGGTGCTCAAATACCTTGTCCTTGTCAAACAGAACAGCCGCATAGAAATTCATCTGACTAGCTGTCCAGAACCTCTTGCGCCGAAGTCTTGCTAAGTCATATGGATTGACATCAGTAAAGAAATGATGTTCATCAATGAAATCAGCAGCCTTAAACTTTGGCCTCTTTGCATGAGGATTTTGTTGCTTGGGCTGAAGATTTGCAGTGGTAGGTTTCACAACCTCTTGAGTCATAGCTTCAGGAACAACAGACTGAGGAATTTCACCGGCAGTTTCATCAGCAGCAGTTTGAGTCTCCATTTCTTCAGCTGTTGCAGCTGGAATTTCTTTAGGAATGGAAAGGAGAGAAGTTTGACGTCCTTCAGAACCCATTTGAATTTCTTCAGTTTGTACAGGGGACTGAGGAATTGGAAGCAGAGGTGTGGTCAATGGTGAATTGGGGTGAAGATTTTCCCAATAGTCATCATTCAACACAGGCGTTGTTGAGCCAATATCCACGCCTTATTCAATTTCTTCAACACCCGCCTCTTCAGCTATGAACTGAGGCACAGGCGATGATACCTGTGGGGTGGAAGGGATATCTTCCACTTCAATTTCTTCATCCAACTGCTCTGAAGAAGCAGCAGAAGGATTTTCCTCATCTGTGTCATCTGGAATGACATATTCCTCACCAAATGGAATGAGTTCCTTTGATGGTATAATTGAGATCGGAACAACATCAATTGGATCAGTGAATGAGCTTGTCAAAGTCCTCACTTTCTTGGGAGCTGAGGACTCTGCAGTGATTGATGCTTTCCTTTTCTTCACAGCTGCCTTCTTTGCAACTTTGGTTTTCTTCACTTCTTATGCAGAAGGAAGAGTGGTATTCTTCATCTTTGATGATTTGGTACGAGGAGCAGATGAAATAGGTTCAGTTTCATCAGGCATGACTGATGCAGATGCCCTGGTATTGTCAGTTTCTTCAGGCGTAGCAAATTCTTCAGTTGGCCTGGGTTGTTCTTCAGGCGCAACATTGGAGGTTGCCCTGGCATGATCTTCAGGAGCTGGAATTTCTTCATCAGCCCTGGTAGCTTCTTGGGCAGCCTAATTTTTCATCAGTGGCACTTTCATTTTCTTCAACAGACTGAGCAGAAGTACCAGCCTGAGGAATTTGTCATTGTGATAGTGCAGCAATGTTAGGCTTGAGGTTCTTGCCAAGCTTGACAAATCTAACTTTGGCACCCAACCAATCGGCATAATATCTGTCAAATTCATCACTGAGACCTTTGATTTCCTTTTGTAGAGTTACAAGTTCTTCAGCAGACATGTTCAGAACATTGTTCTTCAGAAAACGCTCCTTCTTGTACTGAGCCTTCTTGACCTGTCGGCCCTTTTCAAATTTCCATTTTTCTTCACTTATGAATGCTGTCAACATATGACTTTGACTAGGAGTGAGGTTTAGGTCAGGCAGTGGAGTGTTGGGATCTTTGTGCCAGAGGTCAATGAAGTCGAGGATCTTCTTTGGATCCAGCATTAGAGGCACATAACTGCCTTTGGCTCTAGCGACCCTTTCTTGCCTGTCCCTGATGATTTCAGCAAGTTCTTCATCGTCATCAGAAGGGACATGAAACGCCACTTGCTTCTTATGAGGACTTGGCCTCGTTCCACGTCCAGCAGTGGCTTTGACTTTCAGTAAGGTTGGCCCTTTTGAGGACTGTGGTGGAGCAGAGGAAGATGCAGATGCCCCTGAAGCAATTGAGAAACTAGCAGTCCGCTGACACGTTGCAAGGTGCACTGGTGTTGAGGACTTTGTGGCAGCAGCTAAAGATTTTGTGGCAATAGAGGGGATTGGCACAACC
The DNA here is from genome assembly GCA_011799875.1 of Thinopyrum elongatum. Classification (NCBI taxonomy): domain Eukaryota; kingdom Viridiplantae; phylum Streptophyta; class Magnoliopsida; order Poales; family Poaceae; genus Thinopyrum; species Thinopyrum elongatum. The sequence continues at coordinate 446,368,092 of CM022298.1, read as the reverse complement.
CTTGAAGAAGTTGCCTGAGGATTTTGCCTTGAGGGCTTTGCTGTTGAGGAACTCGGCTTCACAACAGATTTCTTTGGCATAGCCTTGTTAGGCTTACTGGCAGCGGCCTCAGCAGCAGCAGCTTGAGAATCCTCATTGAATTTCTTCACTGCTTCTTTTGCCACTTTAGCCAATTTGGCTTGGCGCTTGGCCCATTCCTTTGAAAATTCCTCACCGCGTCTGACGCTGGTGGGATCAGCTTCTTGGCCAGCAGCCAATGGAGGTCTTGGACATGGAGGATTTACGGTGAATTTCTTCATGTACTTTGGAGTGACATAGCGGTATTCCCTCCATTCCTTAGCCCATCTCCTCTCAATTCTCTGAATGCGCACTTTGCGCTGGGTCTTGGTTTCTTTGCCATGAGTTGCTTCATCAGGTGTGCAATATTCATCATATATGTCTTCAGGGATCTCAAAAGCAGTGTTTGTTTCTGGCCTCTTGCCTCCTTTCTGAGGTCTCCTCCCATCTGCCATTTTCCTCACCTGAGGACTTTGAACTTTGGGTGTTTCTGAGGAAGTATGCAAATTTTCTTCAAGGAACATTGCAAATGAGTTAAGTTGATGAGAAACTAGTGATTCAGCAGCGGACATTTTGTACCTATGAACAGAGTATATGTGCGAAGAATTTGGAGAGGTCATATGCGTTCTCAGAATTTTTTAAAAGAGTCAAGTTTGAGGAATTTGACCATAGGTGTCTTGAAGAATTTCACTAAGCATTCTTGACTTAGGTTCTAGAGTTGTATAGATTTAAAAATCCACACAATTGAGGAATCTTGAAGAGAAACATATCTTAGAGAAATAAATCAAGAAACATAAGCTTTCGGGTGTTTAAGGAGTGGGAAGTTGAAGAATAAACACCTTTTGAGGATTTTGTAGAAATCATAAGAATCAAAGTAGGGTAGTAAAATCAGATTTTAATTACCCTTGACGAAGAACACGACGAACTGGGAGTGGAGTTGGGGAAGTTCATCTGTTCAGATCTCCCACGCCCTAACTTGGCGGTGGAAGACAGCTACGGCGGCGGCGGAGTGAAGATTTCCGTGGCCGGCGTGAGTACGACGGCGACGAGGTTGAGGCAGTGAAAGTCTTCCTCACTGGCGACGATGGAGAGTAGCGACAATGCTAGGTCTGAGAGCTCGAGCGAGATTGAGGTCGAGCGGAGTAACAGAGGTCTGAGGAAGGGAAGGGGTATTTATAGCCGAGGTGAAAAACTGCTCGTCCGAAGATTTTGGACGAACATGCCCCTGACCCTTACTATTCTAACAACATGTGTCACCCACGTACAAAGAGTTGGAGACCGTGGAGATCGTGGGTGAGTTGTTTAATCCATCGTGGGATGTGGAACGGTTTGAGCGGCAACAATCAAAAATTCGAAAGGAATATTTTAAAGTTTCATTCGCAAATTCTTCAGCTGTCAAGGACACAGTGAAGATTTTGAATGGGTTTCAAATAGAACGCACATGAAGAATTTTGTGAATAGATTGGGTTGAGTTTAGCATAGAGGGGGAAAGGGTCCGATCACATTCACTTAGAGGAAAAGTCAACTTGAAGAATTAACAATAAGTGAATGCCGTTGAGGACATTGAAAACTCAAATATATACATAGATAGTCAATGAAGAACACCAATTGAAAAGTTTGAGGAAATTGCAAAGTTGAGGAATTTGAAAATTTGAAGAATTTGCAAAATGAAGAAAAACTCAAATTTGAAGATTTTCAACTTTGGTTGGTGGCGTGACCCACCGTATAAGAATGATGATTTCAGACACCGCGTACAATTGTCGTAGGGCTCTGAGAATCAAATTCTTCATTAATATATTCACAGTTAGAGGGTTAGTCTTCATTGATTGAAGAAAAACATTACTGCGTGTGTTGCACATCTAAGTCATCAATTTTTCATAAGTATTAGGATGTGTGTCCTTTCAAAGAACATTCGAAGATTCTAAGATATTTAGGTCACACCGCAACTTGCTAAATCTCTTCTCATCCAAGGGCTTTGTGAAGATATCTGCTAGCTGTTCTTCAGTCTTCACGTGGTCGATGGAGATGTCGCCCTTTAACACATGATCTCGAAGAAAATGATGACGAATCTGGATGTGCTTAGTCTTCAAGTGCTGAACTAGGTTGTGAGCAATCTTCATGGCACTCTCGTTGTCGCAGTAGAGTGGCACATTCTTCATGTTGATGCCATAGTCCTTGAGGGTTTGCTTCATCCACAGTAATTGAGCATAGCAAGAACCAACAGCAATGTACTCAGCTTCAGCAGTAGAGAGTGATACGCAGTTCTGCTTCTTCGAGGACCAACATACTAAGAATCATCCGAGGAAATGGCATGTGCTTGATGTTGACTTCCTATCCACTCGATCACCAGCATAGTCAGAGTCAGAATATCCAGTGAGATAAAAAATGGAGCCCTTGGGATACCATAATCCAAGTGTTGGAGTGTGAGCTAGATATCGAAGAATACGTCTCACAGCCTTGCGGTGTGATTCCTTCGGTGTAGCTTGAAATCGGGCACACATGCAAACACTAAGCATAATGTGTGGCCTAGATGCACATAGGTACAATAAAGAGCCAATCATGGAGCGGTATACCTTTTGATCGAAGTCTTTACCATTTTCATCGGTGCATAGATGGCCGTTTGTGGGCATAGGGATTTTGACACCTTTGCAATCTTGCATGTTGAATTTCCTCAATACATCTTTGAGGTATTTCTCTTGGGATATGAAGATGCCATTGCGTTGTTGACGAATTTGAAGACCTAAGAAGAATTTTAGTTCTCCCATCATAGACATTTGATATTCCTCACTCATCATATAGGCAAATTCGTCACTGTAACTTTTGTCAGTACAGCCAAAGATAATATCATCGACATAGATTTGGCACACAAATAATTCATCATCATAAGTTTTAGTGAAAAGAGTTGGGTCAAGTGAACCGGGTTTGAAGCTTTTCTTCATGAGGAATTCCTTCAGTGTATCGTACCACACCCGAGGGGCCTGCTTGAGGCCATAGAGGGCCTTATTGAGTCTGAAGACTTTGTCAGGATGCTGAGGATCTTCAAAACCTAGTGGTTGAGCAACATATACCTCTTCCTCAATCTTACCATTAAGGAATGCACTTTTCATTTCCATTTGATATAAGATGATATTATGATGATTAGCACAAGCAAGCAATATGCGAATAGCCTCAAGTCTAGCAACAGGTGCAAAAGTTTCATCGAAATCAATTCCTTCAACCTGTGTGTAGCCCTGAGCTACAAGACGAGACTTATTCCTCACCACTTGGCCATTTTCATCTTGCTTGTTGTGATAGATCCATTTGGTACCGATGATATTGTGCTTGCGAGGATCTGGTTGATGTACAAGCTCCCACACATTGTTGAGGTCGAATTGATGCAATTCCTCTTGCATAGCTTGAATCCACTCAGGCTCCAGAAATGCCTCATCAACTTTGGTGGGCTCTGTGATAGAGACAAAAGCAAAGTGCCCACAAAAGTTAGACAAATATGAAGCTTTTGAGCGTGTGAGAGGACCTGGTGCATTGATGTCGTCGAGGATTTTGTCAATCTGCACTTCATTTGCCACGCGAGGATGAGCAGGTTGACGACTTTGATTGGGCTGAGCATTTTCTTCAACATCATTTTCCTCAGGTGCAACAACATGATTTTCTTCAGGATCTGGAATAACTTCTTCGAAAGATTCTTCAGTAGGTATGACATCCTCAGTAGCCTTGATCTTGATGGATTCCTCAGGAGACATTTCATCTAGCACAGGAGGTAGGTGCTCTCTTTGCGAGCCGTTAGTTTCATCGAACCGCACATTTATAGTTTCAACAACCTTGTGGTGATAGGTGTTGAAGACTCTGTAGGTGTGCGAGTTCTTTCCGTAACCAAGCATAAAACCCTCATGTGCTTTCGGTGCAAATTTAGAATTGTGATGAGGATCTCGAATCCAGCATTTTGCACCAAAGACTTTGAAATAACTCACATTGGGTTTCTTGTCAGTGAGGAGTTCATATGAAGTTTTCTTGAAGAATTTGTGAAGATATACCCTGTTGATGATGTGGCACGCAGTATCAATAGCCTCAGGCCAGAAGCGACCAGGCGTCTTGTATTCATCAAGCATAGTGCGAGCCATCTCAACAAGAGTCCTGTTCTTGCGCTCAACAACGCCATTCTACTGAGGAGTGTATGGGGCAAATACCTCGTGAGTAATACCAAGTTCATCAAGATAGTCATCAAGACTAGTATTCTTGAACTCGGTCCCATGGTCACTCCTGATGTGCTTGATCTTCACACGAAAATTCATCGAGGCCTTTGAGGAAAATCATTTGAAGACTTCCTGCACTTCAGTTTTGTACATAATGATATGCACCCAGGTGTAACGAGAATAATCATCAACAATAACAAAGCCATATGGAGATGCTGCATTTTTTAGTGTGGCATAATGAGTAGGGCCAAAGAGGTCCATGTGAAGGAATTCAAAAGGACGAGTGGTAGTCATGATAGTCTTCGAGGGGTGCTTGGCTCTGGTCATCTTTCTAGCCTCACAAGCCCCACAAAGAGGATCTTTGAGGAATTTGACACCCTCAGTGCCAATGACGTGCTTCTTCTTTAGAAGTGTGTGCAAGTTCCTCATGCCAGCATAACCGAGTCGACGATGCCATAGCTAGCCTTCTGAAGCTTTTGCAAGTAGACATGTGGCAGGCTGTGGTCCTGCAGAGAAATCAACAATATACAAGTCTCCTCTCCTAAAGCCTTCGAAGACTTTGGAATTGTCAGATTCCATGAGCACAATGCAACGATATTTGCCAAAGATGACAACCATATCAAGATCACAAAGCATTGAGATATACATGAGGTTGAATCCGAGGGACTCGACAAGCATGACTTTGTCCATGTGTCGATCCTTTGAGATTGCAACACTACCTAGACCCAATACCTTGCTTTTGCCTTTGTGAGCGTAGGTGATATGCTTCAGATGCGATGGAGATAAAACAGAGTCCATTAGTAAGTTCTTGTCATCGGTCATGTGATTTGTACATCCACTATCGAGGACCCACTCAGTAGCTTTGGGTGTTTCATCATGCAGATGAATTAGTGCATCTTACGAATTCATATACTTAAGAGTGAAGAATATGACATCAAATTCATCAGACAAAATTTCATCAAATAATGCAACATATATAGCAGTATGAGGACGTGTGAAATGAGTGAATCATTTCTTCATGATTAGCTTGCGTCCTTTCAAGCATTCTCAGGTCTCCAGCAAATTCATCAGACGTTCAAGTTCGTCTGGAGACCTAACCCTATATAAGAGATTAGTTCTTTTTCTTCACCACCCACATCTGAAGGGGTGGCAAAGAGTTCATCATTCCGCGAGCTCCATAAGAGAAAGGTGGCAATGAAGCCAGTGCACTTCGTTTCACAAAAGAGGGGTTAGAGTATGCATATGAGTAAGCAGAGAAATTCTTCGAGGACTTATGAACATAATGATTTGAACAATAATGCACATATTCATGACTCTTAGAGTTTCCCTGCGAAACATATGCATTAGCACGATGATGGTCATATGAGGATTTGGATCCATATGAGGAATTTGGTCCATATGAGGACTTGGATCCATATGAAGACTTTGGTCCATATGAGGAATTTGATCTGGGGTTCCTATTCTCCATAGGTGGTGTCATGAGGACATTCACCTGAAGACTTTCAAGGCATCTTTTGGGAACCTAGATTTTCTTCATAGGAGGACCGTTCCTGCAGCTAGTTCCAACATATCTAGCAAATACTTCACCATTCTGATTTTTGAACAGCTTATAGTTGGAGTCAAACGACTCATCAGATGAATATGAAGATTCACATGTAAAGCCAGATAAGGTGGATGGATCTATGGGAGGTCCTTTCGCAGAACCCATGAGGTTTTGGGATACTGCTCAGGTTTCCAGTAGGTCCCACCAGCATTGAGTTTCCTCTCAAATGCAATACCCGCTTTCCTAGGGTTCCTGTTCAAGATCTGCTTTTTGAGCACATCACAAAGAGCTTGATGCCCTTTGAGGCTTTTGTACATGCTTGTCACATACAATTCCTTCAACCCTGCATTATCATCAGTGATACTTATGGTATCCTCAGATGAGGAATTTGTGACCACAGAAATAGTTGAAGAATTTGCAGCAATAGAAGTATTTGAACTTTCAGGTGAAGAATTAGCAAATTCACGTTCAATGCATTTCAAACATGGTGGAATGAATTCTTCCTGGAGCGGAACTGATCTGTTGAGCAAGCAAAGAATCATTTTCCTTCTGAAGATCTTCATGACTCACCCTTAGTTTCTCAAGATCTTGCTTTCTTTGAAGAAATTCATAAGAGAGCTTCTCATGATCGGCTAAGAGAGTTTCATGACGACCTTGAAGATTATGAAACTTAGACTGTAGTCATTGAAGATTATCAGTCAGAGTTTGAGTTCGATCCATTTCCTCACCCAATAGGTCATCGCTTTTGTCTAGCAGATTTTGAACCTTTTCCAAAGCTTTTTGTTGTTTCACGGCAATATTAGCAAGTTTGGAATAGCTAGGTTTGAGATTTTCATCAGATTCATCCTCACTTGATTCAGAGGAGGGGTATTTGAGTACCTTGGCACCTTTTGCCATGAAGCGCTAGGTGGGAGCGTAGTCATCATCTCCGTCGTCAGCAGTGTTGGGGAAGCCATTTTCCTCAGTGTTGAAGATGGACTTGCTAACGAAAGCAGTAGCGAGAGCTAGGCTCGCCACACCAGAGTCTGACTCCTCAGATGCCTCCTCTTCCTCATTTTCCTGAGATTCAGCTTCAGAGTCCATTTCCTTGCCAATGAATGCTCGAGCCTTTTTGGAACTGCTCTTCTTTTGAGACGAAGTCTTTGAAGATTTTGATGATGAGGACTTTGAAGATTTCTTCGTTTTCTTCGAGTTGTCTGAACTGTCATCCTGTATTTCTTCTTCTTTGATTCCTTCGCCCACTGAGGACAATCAGTTATGTAGTGGCCAGGTTTCTTGCATTTGTGGCAAGTCCTCTTCTTGTAGTCGCGGGATGAGGAATCTGATTTCATGTCATCACCTCTTGAAGATTTTCCAAAGTGACCACGCCTTGAGAACTTCTGGAATTTCCTCAGAGCATTGCTAGCTCTTGGTTTAGTTCTTCAGGGTCACCAAGGCTGCTATCAGAATCTTCTCCTTCAGATGAGGAAACTGCCCTGTCCTTCAGTGCGCCTGATCTTCCATAGCTTGGCCCGTAGAGATCTCTCTTCTCAGCTAGTTGGAATTCATGAGTGTTCAGCCTCTCGAGGATATCAGCATGATCTAGTGACTTGTAGTCTCCATGTTCTTGAATCATTAGTGCCACTGTATCGAAGGAGGAATCAAGTGACCTCAGCAATTTCTTCACCACCTCATGGTCGGTGATGTCAGTGGCACCAAGTGCTTGAAGCTCATTTGAGATGTCAGTGAGGCGATCAAAGGTTTGCTGAACATTTTCATTGTCGAGTCTTTTGAAGCGGTTGAAGAGATTGTTAAGAACGTCAACTCGAGAGTCACGTTGGGTTGAGAATCCTTCATTGACCTTGGACAGCCTATCCCAGATAAGCTTTGCAGTCTCCAAAGCACTCACTCTGTCGTACTGTCATTTGCTCAGATGACCACATATGATATTCTTCACTTTAGAGTCGAGTTGCTTGAATCTCTTCACATCAGCAGCGTTCACGGAAGGAGTGACAGAGGGAACGCCATTTTCCACAACGTACCAGAGATCATTGTCAATTGCCTCGAGATGCATGCGCATATTATTCTTCCAGTAGGGGTAGTCCGTCCCATCGAAGGTAGGACACCCAGCCAAGACTTTGATCATGCCTGCAGTCGACATAAATAAAACTCCAGGTGGTTAAACCAAAATCACACAGAACAAGGGAGTACCTTGGTCTGATACCAATTGAAAGTGCGTTATATCGACTAGAGGGGGGGGGGTGAATAGGCGATTTTTATAAATTCGTCACTGAGGAAATACTACATGAGGAATTTCCTAAGCGACGAACTACTAGCAGCGGAATAAGTACTCAGGTGCATGCATAACAACACAGTAGCATAGTCATCATGATGAAATGAAGCATACACAGAGCAAGGGTAGCGTGAAAACAGAATAAGCAGGCAGAAGACAAAATGACTGAAGAAATAGAATTGAGGAAATTGAGAAAGTCTTCAGTCAAAGTCTTCAACAGTAACGATCAATTTCATCAACACATGAATGAGGAAATGAAAGGGTTGAAGAAATAGAACCAGTAGCTCGCTGAAGACAATGATTTGGTAGACCAGTTCCAACTGCTATGACAGTTGTATGTATGGTTGGAGTGGCTAGGTATTTAAACCAAAGGACACATAGTCTCAGACACATAGTCCTCACCGTATTCTCCTTGAGCTAAGGTCACACAGACCTCGCCCAATCACTCGTGGTAAGTCTTCAGGTGACTTCCAAACCTTCACAGACTAGGTCACCTGGCGATCCACAATTCCTCTTGGATGCTCTAGACCTTGACGCCTAACCGTCTGGAAGATGCACAGTCTTCAAAGGTAACAAGCGTCGGTTCCACACAGGAACAATCTCTTTAGTGATGCTCAATCACTTTGGGTTGTATGTGTTTGGGTTTTGGGTTTTTCCTCACTGATGATTTTCTCTCAAAGTCCTCGGAGGATGGGATGCTCTCAATGACAAGTGTCAGTTTCTCTCGGAGCAGCCAACCAGCTAGTGGTTGTAGGGGGCGGCTATTTATAGCCGGGGAGTAGCCCGACATGATAAGACATAAATGCCCTTCACTGATATGACCGTTAGGTGGATAAGATATTTGGGACAGCTGGCGCGTAGCACAACAATGGTCGGAAATTTGAGCTCTCAAATTCCTCAGGGCTATCATGTTCCTCACTTCTAGGCAATCCGCACTGGCGAATTTCTAACTCCTCAGTCAGAACAAATTCCTCAAAGAACAGAAGATCTTTGTCTCTAAAGAAATTGACTGAATTGTATGAGATTTCCAATGGCTTCACTCGAAAGGATTGGGTATGTGCAGGCTTTGAGATAAGCATCACTTGGAAACTTTTCCTTAGTTTTACCTCGACCCCCTTTAACAGTACGGTGTTTTCTATGACTCAAGGAAGAGAAAATGAAACTACGAAAACAAAAGTCTTCACGCTTCATAATCCTCGCATCAATATCAAAGTCTTCAAGGTCACACCAATTTCCTCATTATCAAAGTCTTCAAGAAAACCAAAGTCTTCAGACGAAGACATTCATTTTTAGGGGTCGACTTTCTTCGTAAATATCAAACTCCTCAGAGACTTATATGACATGTGTACACTCACAAACACATTAGTCCCTTAACCTATAAGTCTTCAATACACCAAAATCACTAAGGGGCACTAGATGCACTTACAAGTTTTCACCTCACGCCCTCCTCCACCTCCCGCTCACTCAGATCCTTAGAGCTCCAGCGCCCTTTCTCTCCGCTCTTACAGGGAATCCAACTTCACCTCCCTCGGCCATGGATGGATCTGGTGCCAATAGGAAGTGGGAGGCCTCCTCCGTTATCAACAAGGACATCCTAAAGCTGAAGGAGGCCGGCTACTTGCCATCCAACGTCGCTCATCGAGCCCCTGAAGAGGGCCAGGTCATCCCAACACCTGGACCTTGCGAAAGAGTAGTATTTCTCCCCCATTTCCTCAGGGGGCTCGGGATTCCCCTGCATCCCTTTGTGCGGGGGCTGATGTTTTTCTACGGGATGGATTTTCACGATCTAGCCCCCAATTCCCTTCTCCACATCTCGTCCTTCATCATATTCTGTGAGGCCTTCCTCCGCGTCCAGCCACACTTCGGCCTCTGGCTGAAGGTGTTCAATGTCAAGCCCAAAGTGGTCGGTGGCGAACATGTGGACTACGGCGGGGCCATGACAGCAAGCTGACATGGGTCCAGTGGCTGGAGGGCCAATTCGTTGACACCGTCAAGATGTGGCAAAAGGAGTGGTTCTACATTACCGAACCAAGGGTAGCCGGCTGGGCAGCAATTCCCGCATTCCGATCCGGACCCCCACCAGGCTGACCTCATGGGTCGAGAAGAGCCCGGACTGGGGGTCACCTAATGATTTGAAGGCGCAACAGAAGTGCTTTGGCAGTGTGATGGAGACTGGCGCGAAGCTGGTCAATGTGATCCAAGTCATGCTCAATCGTCGGATCCTGCCCTGTCAGGAGAGGGCCAAGCCCATGTGGGCACACAACCCCGAAGAACCGGCCACCGTGTGGTGCCTCTTCGGCACGACCCACAAGAAGGTGTGCGGGCTGCTATTCAAGCCGCAAAAGGAGTGGCCATCGGAGGAAGGGGACATTGGCCTTGACGCTGAGCACCCTCCAAAGAAGGTGAGCGATACTTTGTTCAAGCATAAGTCTAAACATTTATTTCACATGACTTAATCCGAACCCCTTTACATGGGTTTTTTAGGGCTGGCTCGCCAAGGCCGAGAAGATCAGCGGCCCGGCGCCGCTGCCAGAGGGGCCCCGATCTAAAAAGCTAGAGCAGCTGTTGGTCGTGGCGCCGTACAAGGTGCCCGACAAGAAGGGCAAGAAGAATGAGATATCGAAGGCCAGGGAGGGCCTCCGCCGCAGGGCGGGCGATCGTCCCAGAGATGCGGGGGCTCATCCGTTCAGGGTGGGGATGATGACGAGGGTGAGGAGGAGCGTAGTATATGAAACTCATTTCGGTGAACTAGTTCAATAGTAAGGTGGGCAGCATTAAACTACCAAGTCTTCTATTGAGAAGTAGTACATAATAAAAGCACCAAACAAACATATATGTACGTGTTGTGGTCACTGCATTGTCTTGCCAAATCAAAATAGACCCGATTCAAATCATATCAGTTCAAGACAAAGTAGCATTGAAAGAATACAAGTGTGGGAAACTACACGGCACAACAAGATTTCAGCTCGGTACCATGGGTATACATGTACAAAAACACTATTGGCTCTGTTGTAATGCTAGTAATGTGCATGATATGAGAAGTCAACTGTATACACAATTGAAATTGAAATCAACAGAGCAATTTAGAAGAGCAAACCAGTTAAATAAACATGTTTAAACATACCTATTGTTCCATTGGAGTTTTGATTGGATCCTTCAATTTAAAAATAAGTTTGTATGAGTAAATACAGTGATACAAGAGCAAAGCAGTTTGCACCATAGCAATGGAATCTTAAATGAGAACAGTTGTTCTTCAGGTTTAAGCACTTGTTCTACACGAATAGAGTACAATAAGACACATGCATATAGTACTTCAAAATAAAAAATGAGCTCATAGACCTTACCACATTCTTGCCTCAGGACCAGTACAGAACAAGGCATTCCCAGTCATCGTCCCGTAAATGTGTCTCAGGAGAAAGTAAGGGAAATTGATGAGTTTCCTTGCCAGTGAAGTATGTTTTCTTCCGGTAATTCTGATACTGGCACAAAGCATTCTTGAAGATAGCAGAGGTATTAGCATAGGTTACCTCATCCTGAGTTTCCAAATCGGTCCTTCTCTATAGAGAAAAATGGGAACATTTGCTGTATTATAACCAACATGGAGGTAGAATGTATGGGACAAAGCGAAGCAACTACCATGAATAATATTACTTACACATAACTCGTGGACGAACACCTGCAACTGGCTTTTTCCTTCATCTTCAGTATAATATTTCCATGATGGGAAGATACGCACATAGGATTTAACAACATGAAATGCGATAGATGCTAAACTATGAATGGATGGTTGTGCTTCGTCCACAGGAATATGTGTACTAACTGGTGGAGTTGGGGTTCGCTGTGGTAGTCCTGGCGCTTTGGGCACTGGTGCTACCTTACTAACTGCTATTGTTTGGGAGCTCTGTGTTGGAGATGGTGTTGTGTCAACTGGAACTGGATTACTATCTGCTGGGGTTGGAGTTAGATTGGGTGAAGCTAGTTCTCTGTCCATCGGAGTAGGGGTACAATCTACGATAGTCTGGGTTATGTGTGGTAGGGCTGGTTCTTGTGCATGTACAACCGGGGTGCTATCTCCACCAAGATGTACCACTATTTTATATGAAGACCGTGTTTTTACTCCGCTAGATACTGCCATCACCCCCTCCAATTCAAATGGCTGATAAACAAGAAAAGTAGTTGAATGTATAGACCTTGTATGAGAGATAGATGCAATAGATAGTGTGGAAAAAAGAGGGCATGAAATAGTTCACATATATATTGTTTAACTAAAAAGGATAGCATGACATAATTTCACATATATGATGTCTATCTAAACTGGATAGCATAGCATGACATAATTCAAAGATATGATGACTAACTAAACATTATGGTATGAGATAATTATATGATGTCTTTAGTAAACAGGTTCGCATGACATAATTCACATACATGTTATCTAAGTAATTAGGATCGCATGATATAATTAACATATGTGATTTATATACTAAGCAGATGGCATTCGCATATATGATGTCTGAACTAAGAACATGGTGTTAAATATTGTGTATATGATGTCTAAACTATGCAATGCAAGACACCATATGCATGATATGAGCAGTGTAGCTATGCCAAGTTAGAGCAAACACCTCGGTGGGGGAATAGGACTGGTCATCTGTCTTTGAATCCATCTCCGAGGAGCTATCTGGACCCAACAAGAGATCTGCTTCGACATGTAGCACTGTCTCCTATGAAGACCTTGTTTTCACTCCAGATTTTTCTATCACCCACTCAAATGGCTGATTCACAGGAAGAGTAGTTGAATGTACAAACATTGTCGACAAATGTAAATGTAATGAAGAAAAGGAATGGCAAGATATAATTCAAATATATGATACCTGGCTAAACAGGATGGCATTGCATATTTCACATATATTATGTCTGGCTAAAAAAGATGAGATTGCATAGTTCACATATATGATATAGAAACTAAACAGGTGGCATTACATAACATGTCTGAACTAAGCAGATGACATATATGATGTCGAAAGTAAGCACCACAAGGCAACATATGCATGATATGATCAATATCATCATGCCAAGTTAGAGCAAACACCTTGGGGGGTAAATGGGAGTGATCAGCTCCGTCTGAATCCGCCTCTGAACAGATATCTTCCTCTAGATTACAATCTGGAGGGGGGAGGGTTTGCCATTGCACTCACCATGGAGCGATATCTGCATGACATTGTATTGTCGCGCAAAACTCTTCTCATTTTATCTACATGTTCAGCATGACTGTGTACAATATCTGACATGCATACAAAAAAATATAGTGAGATTATGTAAGGAGAGCATGCAGAAATCTAGAGTGATGGTAACAACTAGTGCATGGATCCAAAAACAATGATAGTAGGCTGATGATAGCTTTAATTTAATAAAAAGATAGATGATGATTGCTTTACTGTTTGTTTCCCACCCAAGATGAACATACTGTTTGTTTCCCACCCAAGATGAACAACATAGACATACCCTAGGTGAACCAGATAATAGACAGAGATACTATTCATTGTTGCCTCGATATGTGCCCCATGAGCATTTTAAAACCAAAGATTGAACATTAATTTGGACCTGACTTGGAGTCTAAGAGGTGAACAGGACGATAAAGTAGCAGGTAATATTAAGGAATGCATAACATAAGCAGAAACAAAAGAGTGTGACCTCTCTTGCGGACCTATTTACTCCTCAAGTTCATCTGCTGAGTCGATGATGGTGACGCAGTTGCGGTGGGTGCTGACAGCAGGGAAGGAGATCTGAGGCAGCGAAAGACGGTCAGGAGTCGTGATGTCTGGTAGGGTGGATGCTTCTGTCGATGGAGCAGCTCAGGTCAGGTGGACGACGTCGTGACAGGAGGAGGACAAACCACACAAAGTTTTCTTCGACACTGTAGGATTGAAAGTATGTCTAGAGGGGGGGTGATTAGACTACTTGACCAAATAAAAATCTATCCTTTTCTCAATGTTAGTTGTGGGCAGATTTTAGCAATTAGCACAAGTCAAGCAATCAAACTACACATGCAATTCTAAGAGTATAGTAGCGGAAAGTAAAACATTGCATATGAAGGTAAAGGGAAGGGTTTGGAGAAGGCAAACGCAATGGAGACACAGAGATTTTTGGCGTGGTTCTGATAGGTAGTGCTATCGTACATCCACGTTGATGGAGACTTCAACCCACGAAGGGTAATGGCTACGTGAGTCCACGGAGGGCTCCACCCACGAAGGATCCACGAAGAAGCAACCTTGTCTATCCCACAATGGCCATCGCCCACGAAGGACTTGCCTCACTCGGGTAGATCTTCACGAAGTAGGCGATCTCCTTGCCCTTACAAACTTCTTGGTTCAACTCCACATCATGACGGAGGCTCCCAAGCAACACCTAACCAATCTAGGAGACACCACTCTCCAAAAGGTAATAGACTGTGTGTTGATGATGAACTCCCTGCTCTTGTGCTTCAAATGATAGTCTCCCCAACACTCAACTCTCTCTCTCTCTCTCAGATTTGGCTATGGTGGAAGAAAGATTTGAGTGGAAAGCAACTTGGGGAAGGCTAGAAATCAAGGTTCAAATGGTAGGAATGGAATCTCTTGATCTCAACACATGAGTAGGCGGTTCTCTCTCAGAAAATGAATGGTGGAAGTGTAGGCACGTTCTGATGGCTCTCTCTCAAATGGAGAAGGGGGTGGAGGGGTATATAAAGCCTCCACACAGAATCCAACCGTTAAACACATTTGACTCATCTCGATGGGACCGAATGGTTAAACTCGGTGGCATCAATCAGTTCAAAAATGTGAAAGTTAGGAATCTTGGTGGGACCGGCTGGAACAACTCGGTGGGACCAATGTGCTAGGGCTTAGGGCAAACCTCGTCTCGGTGGCACCGATTGCATCAACTCGGTGAGACCAAAGTGAAGCAATAAGGCAACAGAGAGTTGGTCAAGCAATCTCGGTGAAACCGATTGCTATTTTGGTGAGACCGAAATAATTGCAACTGATATCATGGAGTTGGCAAGGCCATCTTGGTGAGACCGAGATCCTTATCGGTGAGACTGAACTGTTAGGGTTTCTGGTTGTGGCTATGTCATATGAACTCGGTGGCTCCGGTTTGGAAGTATCGGTGGGGCCGAGATGGAGTTAAGGTTTTGACATATTTGGATGGAGAAAGTGGCTTAGGGTTTTTGGAGCAATATCACTAAGCACTTGAGTAACTAATCCATTAAGCAACACCTCATCCCCTCTTAATAGTATTGGCTTTCCTATGGACTCAATGTGATCTTGGATCACTAAAATAGAAATGAAGAGTCTTGAGCTTTTGCCAATCTTTGTCCTTACCATTTTGAGGGGTCCACATCTCTATCTCATGCCATGCCAATCATTGAACATCCTGAAATATTTATCTTGAATGGATATTAGTTCAATGAGCTATATGTTGTTATGAATTACGAAAACCACCCGGGGATTAGTTGCACTTTCAATCTCCCCCTTTTTGGTAATTTATGACAACATATAGATCAAAGTTTCGACAAATGATAAAATGAATGAAATACATCGTCGCTTTGAGAAGTATGTGATAAGCAAGAGCTCCCCCTAAATTTGTGCAATATTTAAAATTTGCGTTTGAATGCAAATGCACAGTTAATTAGGATCATGGGTCACTCTTCCATGTCACATACATCTTGGTGGAGCGCACAAAGTGATAAGATTGAAATATCATGCACGCATCACCAAATACACAAGTGAATGATCATACACAAGAAGTCATAGAGATAAGCATAAACCACACATTAAGCATAGTATGATCAATCACACAACCAAACGTTTTATCTTACGAGCATAAAACAATAAGTAGCAACAATCAAACCAGACAAAGTAGCAACGGGCAAGAAAAACGGATGAGCAAAAGAACGAGACACTCTCTCTCTCTCTCTCGAAGCCTATGACCTATACATATTCTCTCCCTTTGGCAAAAATTACCAAAAAGCTTGAAAAGTATAGTGCTATACGACACTCTAGGCATGATCTCCGGGAGCTCCTGAAGGGGACTTCTGGCTTGTTGCTCCAGTGTGTGTAGATGGCGTTGAGAGAACTCCTTCTGCAAATGCCTCGGCTGATGTCTGATGAGCTGGTGGTGTCGATACTAGAGGTGGCAGTGTAGCAGTGGTGGCAGGTGCAGAGTGAGTAGGCCTCGTGTCTGCAACTGGCACAACTGATGACCTGGGTGCCCTTGGCACAGTCTGATATCTCTCAGTAGTCTATCTGTCATCTCCACTCTCAGCATCATCTCTGAGCTGTTCAACAATAGTCTGTATCTCAGTGACCTTGACATCTAGATTGTATATCTTGTCTTCCACAATCCGCTCCAAGCTCTCCTGGATCTTGGCTAAGTTGGCCAGACTTCGCTCAATCCTTAGTGTTGCTTCCAGCAGATATGTCATCTGGTCTTGCTTGGTTTTGAGATTGGCTATTGGGGCATTTGGTGCATTCACTGCCTTTTCTGCTCTTGCTGCTGCTGTTGCTACCTGAGCCTTCTCATGTGACTCAACTGATGTAGGGTGTGAAGGGTCCATCACCACTATACTTTCCTCGAACTCTGGCTGAAGAGGGAGGTGCTCACGATCTAGTAGATATGTATCTGTACCAACCTTGGAGTTGATAAACATCTGGATGTGAGGGGCATGTCCACAAGACCTCTGGTCAGCAGCTGTCCTCTTGACTGTCTCAACAATTAAGCTCATGACTTTGAATTTCTGCAGTGGGGAGTCAAACAAGTGAAGCAAGTTGATGGAGTGGCCACGGATCATTCTCTCAGACCACTATCTTTTCTGAGCTTCATGTTTTCAGCAACTGGATGTCCATCATCATGATCTGGAATCTTTGGCTTCAACTTTCTAAGCACTAGTGGCTCATCATCCTCTTGAACTTATGGCACTGGGGCTGTAGGATCGAAAGTAGGTCTAGAGGGGGGGGGGTGATTAGACTACTTGACCAAATAAAAATCTAGCCTTTTCCCAATTTTAAGTCTTGGCAGATTTTAGCAACTTAGCACAAGTCAAGCAATCAACCTACACATGCAATTCTAAGAGTGTAGCAGCGGAAAGTAAAACATTGCATATGAAGATAAAGGGAAGGGTTTGGAGAAGGCAAACGCAATGTAGACACGAAGATTTTTGGCGTGGTTCCGATAGGTGGAGGTATCGTACATCCACGTTGATGGAGACTTCAACCCACGAAGGGTAACGGTTGCGCGAGTCCACGGAGGGCTCCACCCACGAAGGGTCCATGAAGAATTAACCTTGTCTATCCCACCATGGCCATCACCCATGAAGGACTTGCCTCACTCGGGTAGATCTTCACAAAGTAGGCGATCTCCTTGCCCTTACAAACTCCTTGGTTCAACTCCACAATCTTGACGGAGGCTCCCAAGTGACACCTAACCAATCTAGGAGACACCACTCTCCAAAAGGTAATAAACGGTGTGTTGATGATGAACTCCTTGCTCTTGTGCTTCAAATGACAGTCTCCCCAACACTCAACTCCCTCTCACGGATTTGGCTATGGTGGAAAGATGATTTGAGTGGAAAGCAACTTGGGGAAGGCTAGAGATCAAGATTCTTGTGGTAGGATTGGAATATCTTGGTCTCAACACATGAGTAGGTGGTTCTCTCTCAGAAAATGAGTAGTGGAAGTGTAGGCATGTTCTGATGGCTCTCTCACAAATGGAGAGGAGGGTGGAGGGGTATATATAGCCTCCACACAAAATCTAACAGTTACACACATTTGAGCCAACTCTGTGAGACCAAATAGGTGAACTCGGTGAGACCGATTAAGTTCAAAATGTGAACGTTAGGTTTTTCGGTGGGACTGACATGATCAACTCGGTGGGACCGATGTGCTAGGGTTAGAGCAAAACCTCATCTCGCTGTGACCGATTGCATGAACTCGGTGAGACCGATTTTAGCAATGAGCAAATAGAGAGTTGGTCAGGCAAACTCGGTGGGACCAATCGCTCATCTCGGTGAGACCGAAATGTTACGAAAGGGAAACAGAGAGTTTGCATTGCAAACGCAGTGGGACCGATCGCTCATCTCGGTGAGACTGAAATGTTACGAAGGGAAACAAAGAGTTTGCAATCCCATCTCGGTGAGACCGAGATCCCTATCGGTGAGACCGAACTGATTAGGGTTTCTAGCTATGGCTATGTCAAGGAACTCGGTGGCGCCGGATAGATCAAATCGGTGGGGCCAAGTTTGACTTTAGGTCTAGGACATATTTAGAATTGAGAAAGTGGTTGAGGGCTTTGGAGCATATCACTAAGCACTTTGAGCAAGTAGACCATTAAGCAACACCTCATCCCCTTTTAATAATATTGGCTTTTCCTATGGACTCAATGTGATCTTGGATCACTAAAATAGAAATGTAGAGTCTTGATCTTTTGCCAATATTTGTCCTTAGCATTTTGAGGGGTCCACATCTCTAGTCCATGCCATGCCAATCATTGAACTTTCTGAAATAATCAACTTGAAAGGATATTAGTTCGATGAGCTATATGTTGTTATGAATTACCAAAACCACCCGGGGTTTAGTTGCACTTTCAATCTCCCCCTTTTTGGTAATTGATGACAACATATAGATCAAAGCTTCGACAAATGATAATATGAATGAAATACATTGTCGCTTTGAGGAGTATGTGATAAGCAAGAGCTCCCCCTAAATTTGTGCATTATTTAAAATTTGCTTTTGAATGCAAATGCACAATTGATTAGGATCATGGGTTACTCTTCCATGTCACATACATCTTGGTGGAGCGCTCAAAATGATAGAATATAAATAGCATGCACTCATCACCAAGACAAATATGATTGATCATACACAAGTAATAAGATAGCATCATTCAAGCACACATATTAAAGCATAATATGATCAATCACATGATCATAAGAGTATCTCACACACAAGCACGAATAAGTAGCAAACAAACGACCAAATAACAAGTAGCAAGAGAGGCAAATAAAACAAAACACTCTCTCTCTCTCTCTCGAAGCCTATGATCTATACACTTTCTCCCCCTTGGGCAACAAGTTACCAAAAAGTTCAAAAATGCATAGTACTATACGGCACTCTAAGCATGATCTTTGGGAGCTCCGGTGTGCGAAGATGGCGTGGAGAGGACAGCATCTGCAAAGTCTTCCGCTGATGTCTGATGAACTGGAGGAGTTGCCACTGGAGGGGCAACTGGGGCAGTGGCAGCAGGTGCTGAAGTGGTGGTTCTTGTGTCACTGACTGACACAGCTGCTGACCTGTTGGCTCTAGGCACCCTCTGATAAGCATCTGTGGTAGATCTTCCTCTCCTCTCCTCTGCTTCTTCTTGGAGTTGCTCAACTACAGTTTGAATCTCTGTGACCTTCAAGTCTAGATCATAAAACTTTGTCCTCTTCCTCTTCTTCATCTTCATCTTGCATCATTGATGATCTGCCAATTACTCTGGCCATGGTCTTCTTGACCCTTTCCTTTCTCTTCTTGCCTCCAGCAGTCTCTTCTTCTCCCTTTTCAGCACCACTTGCTGTAGTTTGAGTTGAGGCTCTAACTTTGGACATGGGCTTCCTCTGAGCAGGAGCCTTCTTCTTCATTCCTGGCTTAATGGTAGCAGCAGCATACTCTTTATTGACTGCCTTCTTCTTGGAAGTGACCTCCTCATCTACCACAAAATCTTCATCTTCAGAGTCTGAGGTTCTCTTCTTCCTCTGCCTAGTTGCGGCCTTAGGCAGATTGCTTGGGGTGCTTCTGCTACCCTCATCATAACTGCTTGAGGGACTAGTGCCCTCACTGAGATTCTGGTGCTCCTCTGACCTGTTCTGGCTGTCACTCTGGTCTGACATCTCTGACACTGAAAGCAGACACTATGAATAGATAGGTTGAGATAGAGTGGATGAGCATCACAAAGTACAGCTGTTTTGGCAAAAGGAATGATTCAAAAACTTAATTTTAGTTTTCTGCAGAAAGCATTTCAGAGCTACCGATATGACAAACTCAGTGACACCGAAGCAGCTTTAGAGTCTAAACATGTGAAATCAGTCAGACCGAGACATAGTTTGGTGACTCCGAGATGCTAGGGTTTCACTGAGAAGGTAAACTCGGTCACACGGATTTGTACACTTCGGTTAGACCGAGTAGTACATGTGCAATGGCCTGGGCCAAATCGGTGAGACCGAGTCTTTCAAATCGTTCGGTCCGAGATGAGTTCGGCGGAAACCTAATCATAAGTTTTTGGATCAAAACTAATCTAGAGAAAGTTTTGGTTGGATGGAACTATTTCAATCGTGGCAAGAATCATGGCATTGTCCTTAGTGCAAGAATCGGAGTTAAAGATTGCATAGGGGGGGTCGAGTTCATACCCTAACTTGGTGATGAACCCGCTGCGGCGACAACGGCGGTGAAGATTCCGTTGACGGCGGCGAAGACCAGTGGCAGGAGGTCGCTGGCGATGAGGAGACGATCCGGAGACCTTGAGTCGGCAGAGCTGGACATGCGCGGGTGAAGCGTTTGGAGAAATTTCCAAATTTTCAGCCCGTGGGTATATATATATCCAGACTCTGTCGGTGTGACCGAGTGGAACGACTCGGTGGCATCGAGATGCAGAATCGCAAGCGGTTGTTGCAACTCGGTGTGACCGAAGGGTTCAAATCGGTTGCACCGAGATTAAAACTTAGATCAACTTAATGAACTCGGTATGACCGAAAGGGATGGATCGGTCAGACCGAAATGCACCAAGAAGTTTTGGATGTTAAGTCTATGCCGAATCGGTGGCTCCGAGTGCTCCTCACTAGGAGGGTCCGAATGTGACTTGATCAAACTTTGTGATGTAGCATGAATAGAATTTGAGACGAGAAAAGCATAGTTAGCTAGAGGGAGTACTTAGGCATTCTTGTCCATCCATTTGGCAAAAAGAAAAGCCAATGAATCAAAACAACAAATGGATGTCCTCGAATGGGGAAAAATATGCAATCAACATGCACACACAATAAGATAGCAAATGAAATATGTGGCAAAGCATGCATAAACACTCTAGCATCTATCAAGCAATTTGGCGATGACTAGGTCATCTATATATGAGTATATTGACTTAGGAGTCAAATGGGAACATTTGATCATAGGTCATACTCATCGTTTAAGCACAAGTGGGGTTACCACTTTAACATAAAGCATTGTTGTGTTCACACCATTAGAGTTGCTTCAGCTCAATTCTTAGAGTAAAGCTCCCCCTAGATGTGATATCCCCCCTAAGAGGGATGAACTAACCTTGGGTTTTGTCGATGATGACTTCGTGTAGATGTTGAAGATGTGGATGCTCAATGTTGATGTAGATCATTTGGAGCAATCCTTTGGAGTGAGTTGCACTTTCAATACCTACACGGGTTAGTCCCTCAAGGAACATGCAAGAATATCCATAGACATAGAGTGAAGTACACACATAATGATGTCCATGAAAGCATTAAGTTACCTTGTCCCTTGTCTTACCAACAAGAGGGTTTGTGACTCCTTGAACTAGTGCAAGATATGGAAGTTGATTGCACTTGTCCTCGCCAAAATGAATATGAGTGAAGTATGTTGGCGGAGTCACCCTCAAGAACTCTCTAATTCTTCTTCTATGGGATCCACATCAGCTTGATGGGAATCCTTGGAGTTGTAGTCGTACTTGCTGAAGTAGAACTTGATGTAGTCTTGGGAACCCACTTGACCAAGGTCTTAGGAGCTTCTTCAAATGCATCAATCTCCTCTTGAAGCTTGTCCTTGCCTTTTAGCTTGAGGTCTTGTGGTGGAAGATCATCTTGAGCTTGTGTTCCCTCGAAAGAAGTGGATCATACTTCTCTTGTTGAGGAACAAACTTCGTCTTGGGGTATTGATCTTCTTCCCACTCAACTCCATTGGCATTGAACTTGCGTTCAAAACCAACACCTTGATTCTTCCGGTGCCTTCCTTGCTTGCGTACAATTTCCTCAAATTGCTTACTTTCGGCAAGGCTCTTGTAAACACCTTTCTCTATGATTCCCTTCAATAAGCTATTTTCTTGCTCAAGTGTAACTTGGCTAAGAGAATCATTAGTGGAATCAAGAGAACTACTAGAAGCAACAACATTGGATTTAACATGATTATTGTTACTACTAGAAGAAGAATCTTTCTTACTCTTGTTGCTAGATTTTACTTGTGGCATGTAAGTAGACAAGAGTAAATGCTTGGCAATGTAAGAAGAACTTTTCTTACGAAGATCATCATTGGTTGCCATTAAGAACCCATGCTCTTGCTCTAGATTGAGCTTTTCAAAGCGTAGCTTCTCATGAGTCTTTAAAAGCTCTCGATGATCTTCTAAGGTAGTTTCATGAGCTAACTTAAGAGTGTTTAGTTCTTAAGTTAGATGCTCAATCTCCTTCTTATCATTAGCATTCGTTTCATCTTGATTAGCATGATTAATAGGAATTTCATCATAGTTTTCATTACTAGAATTGTCAACAAGTAAATCATCATCACCTAGCAAATCATCCTCATCACTATTGAAATCAACATACTCGGGGTGTGATACCTTGGGGCCTTTAGCCATGAAGCATCTTCCAATCCCTTCATTTGGTGAGTCAAATATGTCGTAGGAGTTGGATGACACAAGTGCAAGACCGGCAACACCTTCATCTTGAGTATATTCGGAGTCGGAGTGATAACTTCTCTCGGAGTAGTGTTCGGAGTCAGAACCGGATACCCATTCACCAACATGAGCTTGATGTCTTCATCTTGTGTAGCTTTTTGATGACTTGTCCTTCCTTTCCGAATCCTTGCTTCTGCGAGAGGGTCTTCGTTCATAACGATCATCTCTACTCCTTCTCTCTCTTGGAGGTGATTCCTCTCTTTTGCTTCTCCTTTTAGGTGAGTCTTCTCTTCTTTTGTAGGGAGCCGTACATTCACTAGAGTAATGTCCGGGTCTTCCACAATTGTAGCAATTGTGATCACGACTAGAAGATCTTTTGTCATTGTAGGACCTTGACTTGTGACTTCTCTCTTTGCTTCTACTCTTGTAGAACTTGTCAAAGTTCTTCACCATTAAGCTCAATTCTTCATTGAAGACTTGTTTCTCACTTGCTGATGTGGGAGCATCACATGAAGCTTTGTAAGCACCACTAGACTTGTTGTGAAGCTCTTCTTTATCATCGAGTGTAATCTCATGAGCAACAATTCTACCAATGACTTCCGTTGGCTTGAGATCTTTGTAATTGGGCATCATTTGGATCAATGTGCACATGGTATCATAATTTCCATCCAAGGCTCTTAGGATCTTCTTAATGATGAATCTGTCGGTCATCTCTTCGCTTCCTAAGCCGGCAATCTCATTTGTGATGAGAGCAAGCCAAGAGTACATTTCAGCGACACCTTCACCATCCTTCAGTTTGAACTTGTCAAGTTGACTTTGAAGCACATCCAATTTGGATTCCTTGACGGACTCAGTACCTTCGTGCATATCAACCAAACTATCCCAAATTTCCTTTGCATTCTCAAGACAGCTGATTTTGTTGAATTCTTCGGGGCATAATCCGTTGAAGAGAATATCGCAAGCTTGAGCGTTGTATTGCAACATCTTCAATTCTTCCACGGTTGCTTTATGATTCGGTTCTCTTCCAACTTCGAAGAATTCACCTTGCAAACCAATACACACAATAGCCCAAACGGCATGGTTATGTCCAAGAATATGCATTTTCATCTTATGCTTCCAACTAGCAAAATTTGTACCATCAAAGTAAGGACCTCTACGGTGGTAATTTCCCTCACTAGACGCCATACTGTCCTAGGTTGTGAAACCAAGGCTATGATCACCAAAGCTATGGAAATCAAGGCAAATGGAGAACAAAGCTCTGATACCACTTGCAGGATCGAAAGTAGGTCTAGAGGGGGGGGGGTGATTAGACTATTTGACCAAATAAAAATCTAGCCTTTTCCCAATTTTAAGTCTTGGCAGATTTTAGCAACTTAGCACAAGTCAAGCAATCAACCTACACATGCAATTCTAAGAGTGTAGCAGTGGAAAGTAAAACATTGCATATGAAGGTAAAGGGAAGGGTTTGGAGAAGGCAAACGCAATGTAGACACGAAGATTTTTGGAGTGGTTCCGATAGGTGGTGCTATCGTACATCCACGTTGATGGAGACTTCAACCCACGAAGGGTAACGGTTGCGCGAGTCCAAGGAGGGCTCCACCCATGAAGGGTCCATGAAGAAGCAACCATGTCTATCCCACCATGGCCATCGCCCACGAAGGTCTTGCCTCACTCGGGTAGATCTTCACGAAGTAGGCGATCTCCTTGCCCTTACAAACTCCTTGGTTCAACTCCACAATCTTGACGGAGGCTCCCAAGTGACACCTAACCAATCTAGGAGACACACTCTCCAAAAGGTAATAAACGGTGTGTTGATGATGAACTCCTTGCTCTTGTGCTTCAAATGATAGTCTCCCCAACACTCAACTCTCTCTCACAGATTTGGCTATGGTGGAAAGATGATTTGAGTGGAAAGCAACTTGGGGAAGGCTAGAGATCAAGATTCTTGTGGTAGGATTGGAATATCTTGGTCTCAACACATGAGTAGGTGGTTCTCTCTCAGAAAATGAGTAGTGGAAGTGTAGGCATGTTCTGATGGCTCTCTCACAAATGGAGAGGAGGGTGGAGGGGTATATATAGCCTCCACAAAGAATCTAACCGTTACACACATTTGAGCCAACTCGGTCAGACCGAATAGGTGAACTCAGTGAGACCGATTAAGTTCAAAATGTGAACGTTAGGTTTTTCGGTGGGACCGACATGATCAACTCGATGGGACCGATGCGCTAGGGTTAGAGCAAAACCTCATCTCGGTGTGACCGATTGCATGAACTCGGTGAGACCGATTTCAGCAATGAGCAAACAGAGAGTTGGACAGGCAAACTCGGTGGGACCAATCGCTCATCTCGGTGAGACCGAAACGTTACGAAAGGGAAACAGAGAGTTTGCATTGCGAACTCAGTGGGACCGATCGCTCATCTCGGTGAGACTGAAACGTTACGAAGGGAAACAGAGAGTTTGCAATCCCATCTCGGTGAGACCGAGATCCCTATCGGTGAGACCGAACTGATTAGGGTTTCTGGCTATGGCTATGTCAAGGAACTCGGTGGCGCCGGATAGATCAAATCGGTGGGGCCGAGTTTGACTTTAGGTTTAGGACATATTTGGAATTGAGAAAGTGGTTGAGGGCTTTGGAGCATATCACTAAGCACTTTGAGCAAGTAGACCATTAAGCAGTGCCTCATCCCCTTTTAGTAGTATTGGCTTTTCCTATGGAGTCAATGTGATCTTGGATCACTAAAATAGAAATGTAGATTCTTGATCTTTTGCCAATATTTGTCCTTCGCATTTTGAGGGGTCCACATCTCTAGTCCATGCCATGCCAATCATTGAACTTTCTGAAATAATCAACTTGAAAGGATATTAGTTCAATGAGCTATATGTTGTTATGAATTACCAAAACCACCCGGGGATTAGTTGCACTTTCAGGGGCCTTGTTCTTCTCAGCAGCTGGGATGTTCCTAGTTGACCTCTTGGGTGCAGTAGCTTTAGGTTTTGGTTTTGGATTGGAAGGGGCATCAGCTGACTTATGGCATCTACCATGAGCTTCTGAGATTTGGCAGGAGGTGCAACTGGTTCCTCTTCCTCCTCTTCTTCATCAGAAGTGTGCTTTTCAAATTCAGCCATGGGATCAACAAGTTTGCACCATCTTCCTCTTTTCATTTCTTTCTTCTTGCTGGCTTCACCTCCATCACCACTTGGTTCCTCAAGTGTGGGGTTTACTTTCTCTTGAGTAGCTGTAGATTTTCCGACTTTTGACATGGGAACTCTTTTGGCAGGGGCTTTCTTCTTGAGACCTAGTTTGGTGGTGGCTGTAGAGCCATATTCTTTCCTAAGAACTGATTTCTTCTTAGAGGTTCTCTTCTTCCTTGTCCTTGTGGCAGCTTTAGGCAGATTACTTGGTGTGCTCCTGCTGCCATCATCATAACTACCACTAGGGCTTGTGCCCTCACTTAGATTTGCCTCTTGCTCTGAACTGTTCTGGCTATCACTTGCATCTGACATCTTGCAAAGCAGACTCTGTGAATAGATAGGTATGGGCAGAGTAGATGAGCATCAAAAAAAGTAGATGGTTTTTCAAAAAGTTTGAATCCAAAGTTTAGTTTTAGTTTTTTGCAGAAGGCATTTCGGAGCTACCGATATGATCATCTCGGTGACACCGAAGCACACACAGAGCCTAAACACACAAGATTGGTCAGACCGAGTTGTGATTCGGTGGCTCCGAGATGCTAGGGTTTCACTGAGATTTTACTGCTGGTCTCACCGATTAGTACATTTCGGTGGCACCGAGTTGTACTTAGTGCAATGGCCAGAGCCAATCGGTGGGACCGAAAGTTTCATTTCGGTCGGTCCAAGAAGAGTTCGGCGGAAACCTAACCCTAAATTTTTTCTTCGAATCTATTCTAAAGAACCGTTTCTATGGATAGAAGAATCTCAAATGTGGCAAGATACTAGGCATTGTCCTTGTGCATTGAATCAGGAGGGGATAGCACGAGGAGATCGAATCGTACCCTAGTTCGATGATGATGCTCTACGGCGGCAACGGCGGTGTTGATTCCCGTTGACGGCAACGGAGAACTATGGCGGAGATGCACAGGCGAAGACGGCGATGATCCGGAGACCAAGGGGGCGGTAGCAATGGGGCGCGGGCATGTGAGGTTTGAAGGAATTTTCAACCGTACGGGTCCGCTGAGTATATATACCCATGTGCTGTCGGTGGCACCGAATGGAATATTTCGGTGGCACCGAGATGCAAAACTGCGTGTAGTTATTGCAACTCGGTGGGACCGAGTCATTCTAATCGGTAGCACCAAGATTGAAAACCTAGATCAGTCTAGTGCTTTCGGTGCGACCTAGTTTGAGTCAATTGGTCTGACTGAAATGCAATAGAAGGTTTTCAAATGCAGCCCTTGACGGATCAGTGGCTCCGCGTGCTCCTCACCCGGAGGGTCCGAAAAAGACTTATTCAATTTTTGTGATTTAGCATGAATAGAGTTTGAGACAAGAATAGCATAGATAGCTAGAGAATGTTCTTAGGCATTTTGTCCATCCATTTGGCCAATAGAAACAAGACAAACAAAACAACAAATGGATTTCCTCGAATGGAGAAATTATGCAACGAACACGCTCACATAATAAGATAGCAAATGAAACATGTGTCAAAGCATGTACAAATAATTCTAGCATCTATCAAACAATTGGCGATGACTAGGTCATCTATATATGAGTATATTGACATAGGAGTCAAATGAGGACATTTGATCATAGGTCATACTCATCGTTTAAGCACAAGTGGGGTTACCACTTTTACATAAAGCATTAATGTGTTCACACCATTAGAGTTGCTTTAGCTCAATTTTTAGAGCAAAGCTCCCCCTAGATGTGATATCCCCCCTAAGAGGGATGAACTAACCTTGGGTTTTGTCGATGATGACTTCATGTAGATAGTGAAGATGTGGATGCTCAATGTTGATGTAGATCATTTGGAGCAATCCATTGGAATGCTACACTTTCAATACCTACATGGGTTAGTCCCACAAGGAACATACAAGGATATCCATAGACATAGAGTCAATTGCACATATGAAGATGTCCATGAAAGCATTAGGTTACCTTGTCCTTTGTCTTAACAATAAGAGGGTTTGTGACTCCATGAACTAGTGCAAGATATGAAAGTTGATTGCTCAAGTCCTTGCCAAAATGAATATGTGTGAAGTATGTTGGCGGAGTCACCCTCAAGAACACTCTAGTTCCTCTTCTTTGGGATCCACATCAACTTGATGGGAAATTGTAGTTGAACTTGGTGATGTAGAGCTTGACGTAGTCATGGGAACCCACTTGACCATGGTCTTAGGAGCTTCTTCAAATCAGTCAATCTCTTCTTGAAGCTTGTCCTTGCCTTTTAGCTTGTGGTCTTGTGGTGGAAGATCATCTTGAGCTTGTGTTCCCTTGAAAGAAGTGGGGTCATACTTCTCTTGTTGAGGAACAAACTTCGTCTTGGGGTATTGATCTTCTTCCCACTCAAATCCATTGGCATTGAACTTTCGTTCAAAACCAACACCTTGATTCTACCGGTGCCTTCCTTGCTTGCGTACAATTTCCTCAAATTGCTTACTTTCGGCAAGGCTCTTGTAAACACCTTTATCTATAATTCCCTTCAATAAGCTATTTTCTTGCTCAAGTGTAACTTGGCTAAGAGAATCATTAGTGGAATCAGGAGAACTACTAGCTAGAAGCAACAATATTGGATTTAGCATGATTATTGTTACTACTAGAGGAAGAATCTTTCTTGCTCTTGTTGCTAGATTTTACTTGTGGCATATAAGAAGACAAGAGGAGACGTTTAGCAATGTAAGAAGAACTCTTCTTTTGAAGATCATCATTGATAGCCTTTTGAAACTCATGCTCTTGCTCTAAATTTAGCTTCTCGAAGGGTAGCTTCTCATGAGTCCTTAGGAGCTCTCTTTGATCCTCTTGAGTTGTTTCATGAGCTAACTTAAGAGTGTTTAGTTCTTTAGTTAGATGCTCAATCTCCTTCTTATCATTGTCATTCATTTCATCTTGATTAGCATGATTACTAGCAAGTTCATCCTAGTTTTCAGCAATAGTTTTGTCAACAAGTAAATCATCATCACCTAGAAAATCATCTTCATCACTATTAAAATCAACATACTCGAGGTGTGATACCTTGGGGCCTTTAGACATGAAGCATCTTCCAATTCCTTCCTTTGGTGAGTCAAATATGTCGTAGGAGTTGGATGACACAAGTGCAAGACCGGCAACACCTTCATCTTGAGTATAGTCAGAGTCGGAGTGATAGCTTCTCTCGGAGTAGTTCTCGGAGTCGGAACCGGATACCCATTCACCAACGTGAGCTTGATGTCTTCGTCTTGTGTAGATCTTTGATGACTTGTCCTTCCTTTCTGAATCCTTGCTTCTACGAGAGGGTCTTCGTTCATAAAGATCATCTCTATGGCGGTGTTCTGGGAACCAGGGTACCCAAACTTGCCTGCCTGCGGCCCATGGCGTGGCTCCCTCGACGGCCTGGTATGGCCCATCTACAAGATTATCAAGACAAGACCCTCGCGAGGGGCCAAGCCTCGCGAGGTGGGCGACGCCAAGACCCACGGGGGAGCGGCCTCCCTAGGTTGCTCGTTGAGGAGCAAAGATTCCTATGCAGGTGCCCAACCTCATGAGGTTGCGATGACGCAAGCCATGACAACCAAGGCCAGGCGGGCGCCAGCGGGCGCAGAGAAGGCAATTTCCTCTTTGGTGCTAAAGAGGCAAGCGCAGGCGTAGGTTCCCAAGGAGCCTGGCAAAGGTTTCCATTCCTGTGCAACAAGACCAAGACCACGGGCGCGGCAGGACGGATGTCATCGCCGAGCCCAAGCTGCGTCACGACCAGAACCTTTGCAGGCAAAGACCACCTTTTGTCAGGATAAGATGTAATACTTGTCCCCTTTCAAATTGGCCACTGTGGACCCCTTCCCGCCTACGTTTTGGGGGAAGAGGACCGAGGCCACTATAAATATAGGTTAGCCACCACCGTAGAGGGAAAAGAACTGGACCGAGAGCCCAGGAAGAACCTCTCAACTCATTCCCTCACCAGAGCAGACCTCGCGAGCCTGTTCATCCCTTGTACTTGTTCATCTTCAGCCTCTCGTGAGGCAAATCCACCATAAAGCAGGAGTAGGGTCTTACACCGCAAGGTGGCCCAAACCTGGGTAAACTGCCGAGTCCATCTTATTCCTTGTTCATCGAGCTAGTCCGTGGGGCGATGAGTTGGTTGGCTGGATAGGTTGAGTTCTTCGCACACGCCCCAGAGTTCAAACCTTTCTCGGGTCTGTGGAGCCCTGAATCCGACATTTGGCGCGCCAGGTAGGGGCGTCTCGAAGCTCTGCCTCTCCACCGGCTCTGCTTCGCTCGCGCTGTGTGGTTCCCATGGCAGGCGCCGCCCCACCCGCCGAGCCGCCGGGCGCACTCGGAGACGTCGTGGGCCACCGGGCCTTTTCCCCCGCTCTGCGGCAGGTGGGGTGGCCGCCGAAGTTTAGGCCAAAGCTGCCTCCACAGTACGACGGCACGGGGAGCCCCGCGGAGTTACTTCGCCTGTACGAGCTGAGCATCGAGGCAGCGCACGGCGACGACAAGGCCATGGCGAACTGGCTCCCCATGGCTCTCATGGGCGTGCCGTGCTCCTGGATGCTTAACCTACCGGAGTCTTCGGTGGCCTCCTGGGAGGAGCTGCGCAATCAGCTCATCGCGCGCTTCACGGCACCGGCGCCCCACACTGTTGCGGCCATTCTCGGTGGGTCGCAAGCACCGGCCTCAAGCCGCCACGTCAAGCAGCTCTTCCGACAGGTCGGGGTCGCCCAGCCACGGCAGGGGGCTCCTCCGGGCCGGGCGGCGCCTGAGATCGACATCACCTTTGACTCCAGGGATCACCCCAAGACTACGGTCGGCGCCGTTGTGCTCCCCTTGCTGTGCACGCCCACCATCAGCAGTGTCGCGGTTACTAGGACCCTCATCGACGGCGGTGCTGGCCTCAATGTCCTCTCCGTGGAAGCCTTCGACCTGCTCCAGGTGCCTTACAACTGGATCGCCCCCACCGGCCCCTTTTCAGGGGTGGTCGATGGCTCCATCATTCCCCTGGGGCAGATCCGCCTCCCCGTCACCTTCGGCATGTGCTGCAATTACCACACCGAGCTCATCGACTTCGACGTCGCCCACATCGGCCTCCCGTACAACGCCATTCTTGGGTATCCAGCCCTTGCCAAGTTCATGGCGGCGACGCACCCCGGCTACAACATCATCAAGATGCTTGGGAGCAGCGGCATCGTCACTGTGGTGGGAGACACCAAGGATACACTCCTGGCCCTCAAGCTCGCTTTCAAGGTGGCGGTGGCCGCGCGGCCGGACGCAGAGGGCGCTCCGAAGGTCCCGGAGGTCGCGCCTATGAAGAAGAGGCAACTGTTCTCCCAGGACTGGGCCGAGACGAAGCAAGTGCTGGTCGATGACGGGGGCTCGGGCCCTACCTTCACCATAGGCGCCGGCCTCCCCCCAGATCAAGAAAAGGCGCTGGTCGGTTTCCTCCATGCGAACAAAGATGTGTTTGCATGGGAGGCAACGGACCTGGTTGGTGTCCCGCGAGACGTGATTGAGCACCATTTGATGGTGTGTCCCGACGCGCACCCAGTAAAGCAAAAGGCGCGGCGACAAGCCCCGGAGAAGCAATCGTTCATCATCCAGGAGGTCCACAAGCTGCAAGAAGCCGGTGTCATCCGGGAAGTACGGCACCCGGATTGGTGGGCCAACCCGGTCATTATTCCCAAAAAGGGGGGAAAGGAGCGCATGTGCGTCGGCTTCACGAGCCTCAACAAAGCTTGCCCTCAGGACCCTTTCCCTCTTCCGCGCATCGGCCAAATCGTTGACTCCACTGCCGAGTGCGACTTGCTGTGCTTCCTGGACGCCTTCTCGGGCTATCACCAGATCAAGATGGCGGTGCGGGACGTCGAGAAAATAGCCTTCCTTTCCCTGTGCGGGGTGTACTGCTACACATGCATGCCGTTCGGGCTGCGCAACGCTGGCGCGACCTTCTAGTGATTGATGCACATCGCCCTGGGCTGGCAGCTCGGGAGGAATGCCGAGGCATACGTCGACGACATAGTGGTCAAGTCGCGAGAAGCCAGGACCCTCGTCGAAGACCTGGAAGAAACGTTCGCCAACCTGCGCAAGGTAAACTTGTGGCTCAATCCGGAGAAGTGCGTGTTTGGTGTCCCGTCCGGCAAGTTGCTGGGTTTCCTGGTGTCGCACAGATGGATCGAGGCCAACCTGGAGAATATCAAGGCAATCAAAAGGATGAGGCCACCGCAAACCCTCAAGGAGATGCAGAAACTTGCGGGCTGCGTGACCTCACTGGGGCGCTTCATCTCCAAGCTCGGTGAGCGCACCGTCCCGTTCTTCAAGCTGATGAAAAAGAAAGGCCAGTTCGAGTGGACTCCGGAAGCCGAGGCTGCATTTCAAGACCTCAAGAGGTATCTTACCAGCCCTATGGTGATGGTGGCGCCTTGACCTCTTGAGCCCCTGGTGCTTTATCTGGCCGCTACATCCCACCCGGCTAGCGCGGCACTCGTGGCGGTCCGGGAAGAGCGCGTAGGCGCAGGTGCGCGGCACAGCGCCCCGTCTACGGCCGCGCCATCGCCACCTCAGGACGGCGCTCCTGAGGCCTCGACTACCCCATCAGACGATGAGGCCCCTGAGGCCCCCACGTCCCAGGCAGGGTCGGACGCCTTTGACACCCCTCCCCTCGTCGAGCACCCCGTGTACTTTGTCAGCACGGTGCTGCGTGACGCGCGTGCGCTACCCCATGCCACAGAAGCTCTTGCTCGCGCTCCTCGTCGCCTCCAGGAAACTGCGACACTATTTCCAAGGCCATCCCATCAAGGTCATCTCCGAATACCCCTTGGAGAAGGTGCTCCGCAGCCCCAATGCCATGGGGAGAGTTGCCGAATGGAACATCGAGCTGCAAGCATTCCAGCTGGAGTTCAGCACCACCAGGGTCATCAAGGGCGCGACCCTCGCTAACTGTGGCGGAATGGACTGACGCCCCCGACCGAGGAGTGGGTGAGGACCGCTCCCTCACACCCGGAGACGAGGCGCCGATGGCTGGGTCATGTACTTCGACGGCGCGTTCGCGCGCCAGGGCGCGGGGGCCGGAGCCGTACTCATCTCGCCGATCCAGGACAAGCTCTACTACGCTGTGCAACTCTGCTTCTAGCATGGCGAGAAGGTCTCCAACAACATCATGGAGTACGAGGGCTTGATCGCCAACCTCAAGGCCGCGGCGGCCCTAGGGGTCAGGTGTCTCACCATCAAGGGCGATTCTCAGCTCCTCGTCAACTTCTCCAACAAGGAATACAAGCCGAAGGACGAGCACATGGAGGCATACCTAGAAGAGGTACGCAAAATCGAAAAATGATTCTTGGGCTTGGAATTGCAGCATGTACCGCATGGCACGAACAAGGAGGCGGACGACATCGCCAAGAGGGCGTCCTGGCGCGAACCCCAGAAGCCTGGCGTCTTCGAGGAACGGCTCTTCAAGCCATCGGCGGCCCCCTCCGCTGCAGGCCCGGCGCTGCTTCGGGAGGAACCGCCCCCGGCCCCCTCCTCCGGTGCCCCGGCATGCGGCCCGACCTCAGGAGCCCACCTGCTCCTGGAGCTTGAACCTCAGGAGGGATGCTGGACTGAGGAGTTCAAGGCGTACCTGCTCCGAGGCACCCTCCAGAGAAGGAGGAAGACGCAGAGCGCGTGGCACATCAGGCCACCGCTTACTGCCTGCAGGACGGCAAGCTCTACCGAAGACGCCCAAACGACATCTCGCTGCAGTGCATCTCCAAGGAGCAGGGGTGCGAGCTGTTGGCTGACATCCATGGCGGGGATTGTGGGCATCACTCTTCGTCACGCACCCTCGTGGGCAAGGCGTTCTGCAGCGGTTTCTACTGGCCCACGGCGCTCAACGATGCCACTGAGCTGGTGAGATCCTGTGAGGCCTGTCAATTCCATGCCAAATAGATTCACCAACCCGCTCAGGGGCTCCAGACAATCCCGCTCTCGTGGCTGTTCGCGGTCTGGGGGCTGGATATCCTGGGCCCATTTCCCCGAGCGGCCGGGGGCTACCGCTACCTCTATGTCGCCATCGACAAGTTCACCAAGTGGGCGGAGGTAGAGCCCGTGCGCACCATCCTAGCTGGCTCGGCCGTCAAGTTCATCAAGGGCCTCGTGAGCCGCTTTGGGATTCCCAACCGTATCATCACCGACAACGGCTCTCAGTTCACGAGTAACCTCTTCAAAACATATTGTGCTAACCTTGAAACGCAGATATGCTACGCTTCGGTGGCGCACCCACGGAGTAACGGCCAGGCCGAACGCGCCAACGCGAAGGTCCTGAGGGGCCTCAAGGCGAGGAGCTTCAAGAAGAAACTCGAGGACTGCGGCAGGGGTTGGCTTGATGAGCTTCAGTCCGTGCTGTGGTCCATCCACACCACCGCGACTAAGCCCACTGGCGAGACCCCGTTCTTCCTTGTCTACGGGGCTAAGGCGGTCCTCCTGCACGAGGTCAAACATCGCTCCCCACGGGTCTTGGCGTTTGACGAGGCACGCCAGGTAGCCTCGCGGGGGATGGACCTCGTGCTCGGGGAGGAGGGCCGCCGCCAAGCCGCGCTCCGTGCCACGAGGTACCAGCAGGTGCTGCGGCGGTATCACTGCCATAGCGTCCACTCCAGGACCCTCGAGGTGTGTGACCTCGTCCTGAGACGGGTGCTCTCTAGGGAGGGGCTTCACAAGCTCTTGCCTATGTAGGAGGGCCCGTTCGGGATCGCCCGTGTCTCCAGGCCTGGCGCGGCGCGCCTGGAGACACAGGACGGGGTCCCCATCCAGAATGCATGGAACATCCAGCACCTCCGGAGGTTCTATCCATGACCAGCAAGCGCCATGCGCCTTTCAAGTCTCCGCCCGTGACACTCTCACGTAATAATGAGTGGGGCTGTACATGCCCTGGAGTCTCCTGAGTGCTGCCCCTGGGCCTCACGGGGCTCCCACCCATGTCCTAGTGGAAGCCCCATGCTTCGCGCTGGCGAGAAGACCAGAAGACTAGTGTAGGTGCCGGACGCGGCTGTTCTTTTTGCTTGCTTTCTGTAGCTGATTTGCCACTTCTTGGAATGAAATTTGAAGTTCTTGTGTCCTTATTTGAAAGGGTTGGGAATTTTTTCTACTCGCAGCATTCGCTCTTTCAGGTCTCGTTTTAGGGAGAGTGACAGTTGCCCATCGCACTTCCTCGCGCGTCTCACGCGTGGGGGATGGGCACGGTGTGTACGCTTGGGCCCGCCCGCGAACACACCTCGCCAAAGCCTTTGTGTCCTAGCCTTTGGCGTCTTAATCCTCGCGCGACGCCCTCAAATGAGCCAATGGGCACGCACGCCCTCCTGTGTCCGTGCCTCCGGGCATCGTGACACGGCGTACCAGCGGCCCACGCTCGGGGGCTCGCGCGGGGCACGGCACCTCTAGAGGTCCCCCAATCCCGCAGTCACCAGGTGCCTCTCGAGGCCTGAGGACCTTACCGGAACGAGGGGCGCGCAGGAGGTACAAGCTCCGGAGAAGCACGCCCTCGTAGCACGGGAATATATCGCAAGCACACTAAGCTAAGTCATCCCAATCACGAGCAGGAAGAACCCGTTAATTAGCAGCAACGCAGATGTCAGGACACAATATAAAAATGGTAATATAACGGCGCGAGCGCCATGGTTCATTACTTGCCCCGGC
Organism: Thinopyrum elongatum; assembly: GCA_011799875.1. Classification (NCBI taxonomy): domain Eukaryota; kingdom Viridiplantae; phylum Streptophyta; class Magnoliopsida; order Poales; family Poaceae; genus Thinopyrum; species Thinopyrum elongatum. Next base: position 446,332,556 of record CM022298.1, on the reverse strand, counting down.
AGGGCTTTCTACTTTTTTGATGCAGGAAAAAGAGGGAAGCAAAAGCGGCCGCGCGACCACCATGGCTCCCGAGACCTGGCTCCAGCCACGGCCGCGCTCAGTCGGAGTCCTCCTCCTGCTTCACTGGGGCGCGGCGCCGAGGCGGCTCATCGCTCTCCATGGTCCGAGCTTGGCGGCATGATGGCTTGTCGTAGTCGCCGTCGCTCGTGCTCTCCCCAGAGGAGGAGCCGCTGCCGCTGGAGGCATCGCGACCGTCGCCAAGGGCAAGTTCATTGCCAGAAATGCTACCGACCCTCCGGCCGTCATCGTTGGAGGGGTGGACATCGTCGTCGTCGCTGTCGCTCTCTGGGCAGCACCCCAGGCGCCTCCCGTCCTCCCCGAAGAACTTGACGAAGAGGGTTGCAGCGCCGTCGTGCCTGAAGTGGAGGGTACACCTCCCCTGCAGGCCGCGTGCGCGAGCGAACGGCTGCCACCCACGGTTCAGGAACATGTTGCTGGCGGGGGTGACCTCGACCTCCACCCACGAGGCCCTGCTGCAGCAACCATCGGCCAGCAGCCAGAGGCCGCCAGGTCCCCCGGCCGGCAGCGCGCCCATGGAGAAGCGCTGGAGCTGGAACCAGATGCCTGCGGGCCTCTCCGCCCACACCACGGACTCCGATGACGCATCGGCAAAATGGGATCGCGGGCGCGGTGGCCGAATGGCTGCCACATGCCTCCCTCCTTGGCCGTGGCCACCCCGGCCACGGCAGCCCACGCTGCGGGAGGGGGTGCCCCCACGACAGGCAGAGGGGGTGCGCCCACGCCCTCAGGGAGCCACCGCTGGCGTCTCGGCGAGCTTGCGGGGATGGCCACGGCCCCTCTTGGGCGGCGGCGTGCCTGGTCCCTCCTTGGGAGCCTTTCCCTTCTTAGTGGCCGAGAATCTCCTCACTGGCGCCATGGGCGCCATGGCATGGCAGCGAGGAGGAAGAAGAAGGAGCGGGCAGCAAGAAGACGAAGATGGACTGGAGGCTCTGCCCCCCCCCCTCTCTCCCATTTATAAGCGAAGGAAGGCTAACCGCCGGCCTCTCATGTTCCGAGCAATGATGGCCTTTCTGCAAGCGCCAGGCAGTTGTCAAGTCGAGCAGTTGCCGAGGCGGCGTGCGGAAGTGGAGACGCCCACGTCCCATCAAGCGCCACGCGTCAGACTGGCCTGCAGGCGATTTTGGCCCGCGGCGCTTCGCCCTTGCCTTTGGCTTCGCCTCGAAGCCAAGTCCGAGCGCGCCTTGGACCCGGGGGCTACTGTCGGCGTTCTGGGAACCAGGGTACCCAGACTTGCCTGCCTGCAGCCCATGGCGTGGCTCCCTCGACGGCCTGGTACGGCCCATCTACAAGATTATCGAGACAAGACCCTCGCGAGGGGCCAAGCCTCGTGAGGCGGGCGACGTCAAGACCCACGGGGGAGTGGCCTCCCTAGGCTGCTCTTGAGGAGCGGAGATTCCTATGCAGGTGCCCAACCTCATGAGGTTGCAATGACACAAGCCATGATGACCAAGGCCAGGCGGGCGCCAGCGGGTGCAAAGAAGGCAGTTTCCTGTTTGGTGCTAAAGAGGCAAACGCAGGCGTAGGTTCCCCAGGAGCCTAGCAAAGGTTTCCATTCCTGTGCAACAATACCAAGACCACGGGCGCGGCAGGATGAGTGTCATCGCTGAGCCCACAGCTGCATCACGACCAGAAGCTTTGCAGGCGAAGACCACCTTTCGTCAGGATAAGATGTACTACTTGTCCCCTTTCAAATTGGCCACTGTGGGATCCCTTCCCGCCTATGTTTTGGGGGAAGAGGACCGAGGCCACTATAAATATTGGTTAGCCACCACCGTAGAGGGAAAACAACCGGACCGTGAGCCCGGGCAGAACCTCCCGGCTCATTCCCTCACCAGAGCAGACCTCGCGAGGCTGTTCATCCCTTGTACTTCTTCATCCTCAACCTCTCGTGAGGCAAATCCACCATAAAGTAGGAGTAGGGTCTTACACCACAAGGTGGCCCGAACCTGGGTAAACTGCCAAGTCCATCTTCTTCCTTGTTCATCGAGCTAGGCCGTGGGGCGACGAGTTGGTTGGCTGGATAGGTTGAGTTCTTCGCACACGCCCCAGAGTTCGAACCTTTCTCGGGTCTGCGGAGCCCTAAATCCGACACTCTACTCCTTCTCTCTCTTGGAGGTGATTCATCCCTTATACTTCTCCTTTTTGGTGAGTCTTCTCTTTTCTTGTAGGGAGCCGTACACTCATTGGAGTAGTGTCCAAGTCTTCCACAATTGTAGCAATTACGATCACGACTAGAATATCTTTTGTCATTGTAGGACCTTGACTTGGAGCTTCTCTCTTTGCTTCTATTCTTGTAGAATTTGTTGAAGTTCTTCACCATTAAGCTCAATTCTTCATTGGAGACTAGCTTGTCACTCGATGTTGTAGGAGCATCACTTGAAGCTTTGTAAGCACCACTTGACTTGTTGTGGAGCTCATCCTTATCCTTGAGTGACATCTCATGAGCAACAATTCTACCAATGACTTCCGTTGGCTTGATATGTTTGTAATTAGGCATCATTTGGATCAAAGTGCACACGGTATCATATTTTTCCATCCAAGGCTCTAAGGATCTTCTTAATGATGAATTTGTCGGTCATCTCTTCACTTCCTAATCTGACAATCTCATTTGTGATGAGAGCAAGCCTAGAGTATATTTCGGTGACTCCTTCACCATCCTTCATCTTGAACTTGTCAAGTTAACTCTGAAGCACATCCAACTTGGATTCCTTGACGAACTCGGTACCTTCGTGCATGTCAACCAAAGTATCCCAAATTTCCTTTGCATTCTCAAGGCGGCTGATTTTGTTGAATTCTTCAGGCATTGTATTGCAACATTTTCAATTCGTCTGTGGTGGCTTCACGATCTGGTTCTTTTCCATCTTCAAAGTATTCACCTTGCAAGCCAATACAAACAACAGCCCAAACGGCAGGGTTATGACCAAGAATATGCATTTTCATCTTATGCTTCCAACTAGCAAAATTTGTACCATCAAAGTAAGGACCTCTATGGTGGTAATTTCCCTTGCTAGATGCCATACTCTCCTAGGTTGTGAAACCAAGGCTATGATCACCAAAGGTAGGGAAATCAAGGCTAATGGAGACCAAAGCTCTGATACTACTTGTAGGATCGAAAGTATGTCTAGAGGGGGGTGATTAGACTACTTGACCAAATAAAAATCTATCATTTTCCCAATTTTAGTTGTGGGCAGATTTTAGCAATTAGCACAAGTCAAGCAATCAACCTGCACATGCAATTCTAAGAGTATAGTAGTGAAAAGTAAAACATTGCATATGAAGGTAAAGGGAAGGGTTTGAAGAAGGCAAACGCAATGGAGACACAGAGGTTTTTGGCGTGGTTCCGATAGGTGGTGCTATCGTACGTCCATGTTGATGGAGACTTCAACCCACAAAGGGCAACGGCTGCATGAGTCCACAGAGGGCTCCACCCACGAAGGATCCATGAAGAAGCAACCTTGTCTATCCCACCATGGCCATTGCCCATGAAGGACTTTCCTGACTCGGGTAGATCTTCACAAGTAGGCGATCTCCTTGCCCTTACAAACTTCTTGGTTCAACTCCACATCACGACGGAGGCTCCCAAGCGACACCTAACCAATCTAGGAGACACCACTCTCCAAAAGGTAATAGACAGTGTGTTGATGATGAACTCCTTGCTCTTGTGCTTCAAATGATAGCCTCCCCAACACTCAACTCTCTCCCTCTCAGATTTGGCTATGGTGGAACAAAGATTTGAGTGGAAAGCAACTTGGGGAAGGCTAGAAATCAAGGTTCAAATGGTAGGAATGGAATCTCTTGATCTCAACACATGAGTAGGTGGTTCTCTCTCAAAAAATGAATGGTGGAAGTGTAGGCATGTTCTGATGGCTCTCTCTCAAATGGAGAAGGGGGTCGAGGGGTATATATAGCCTCCACATAAAATCCAACTGTTACACACATTTGAGTCATCTTGGAGGGACCGAATGGCTAAACTCGGTGGCACCGATCCGTCAAACAATGGGAACATTAGGAATCTCAGTGGGACCGACTGGAACAACTCGGTGGGACCGATGTGCTAGGGCTTAGGGCAAACCTCGTCTCGGTGGCACCAATTGCATCAACTCAGTGAGACCGAAGTGAAGCAATAAGGCAATAGAGAGTTGGTCAAGCCATCTCGGTGAGACCGATTACTATTTCGGTGAGACCGAAATAATTGCAACTGATATCAGGGAGTTGGCAAGGCCATCTCGGTGAGACCAAGATCCGTATCGGTGAGACCGAACTGTTAGGGTTTCTGGTTGTGGCTATGTCATATGAACTCGGTGGCTCCAGATAGGAAGTATTGGTGGGGCCGAGTTGGAGTTAGGGTTTTGACATATTTGGATGGAGAAAGTGGCTCAGGGTTTTTGGAGCAATATCACTAAGCACTTGAGCAAGTAAGCCATTAAGCAACATCTCGTCTTCTCTTAATAGTATTGGCTTTCCTATGGACTCAATGTGATCTTGGATCACTAAATAGAAATGAAGAGTCTTGAGCTTTTGCCAATCTTTGTCCTTAGCATTTTGAGGGGTCCACATCTCTATCTCATGCCATGCCAATCATTGAACATCCTGAAATATTTATCATGAATGGATATTAGTTAAATAAGCTATACGTTGTTATGAATTACCAAAACCACCCGGGGATTAGTTGCACTTTCAGACACCTATCTGTAACTGAAGTAATTCCGTGAGGGCTCCTTTGGCTTGCAGGATTCTAAAAACGCGGGGATAGGAAAAACACCAGAATAGGATAGGAATGCACGTGGGAAACAGAGCATTTGTAAACACATGATTTCGGTCAACTTGTGTGTTTGGTTCACAAGAATTGGAAGAACAGAGGAATGCAAAGAAACATGGCCAAATTAAAGTGAAACCATATGAAAATGTGTACAGTTACATGTTATTCTGCCACTAATGCACTTAGTCTTGTTTTCATGCATAGGATTTTGAAAATTAGGTCAAGGTGGATGTTTTGCTCCATTCCTTTCAACCAAATGCATGAATAATTGAATGGTAGAGTACCATAGGAAAATTTCCTATTGCTATTTTTTCCTTCACTTTTTCCTTTGAACCAAAATAGCCCTAATGGATCGACATGAATGTAGAGTAATAAGTGATGCGAGAAGTGTACAACCTCTTTGGCATAGCCATGTCGACCTCAGCATCATTCGGTTGGTCGCTGAAGAAGTTGCGGCAGAGGTGGCTGTCGGAGGTGTGGAGGAAGATCTGAGGCATCTGTAGACGGCATCCAGGGTACTGCTCTCTTGTGATGGATGGTTCCGTCGTTGGAGCAACTCTGGCGAGCTGTAAGACGTCGAGGCTAGAGCAGTACAAGACATACATTGTTAATTTCAAGTGGGATTCTAATAGCCTCTCCAATAGATGTTGTAACATACATTACCAAAAAGTGGTAGATGTAAAATTTACATCACCTGATGATGACATGTACCTAGGGTAGGGTCCTAGGCCTGACCCACATGCCCTACCCAAGGACACTACAATCCAAGGCCTACAAAGTTAGAAAGGAGGTGTCGACTGGAATGACTGCAGTATGCAAGTCACTCGACACAAGATCCACTCGGTTACTCCTCCACCACTCGACCGCCCTTATTCACTCGAAGAACCTGATTTCACTCGAAGGCAGAAGGTCTAGAGCCACTCCGGGATGGCAACGGTCAGGCAATCAGTTCGTCGCTATAAAGATCGTTAAGTGTAGGCATTACCAGTAACGCTCGCACCTTTACTGTCTTATTGAACCCTTGCATAACGGAGGTTGATGAGGGGTCAGCGGACTCTATATAAGCCGCCCCTCATCTCCTGCACAAGGGTTTGCACCCCCTGTAACTCAACACTCCATACAACAAAGCTCCCACAGCACCGAGACGTAGGGCTATTACCTCCTCCGAGAGGGGCCTGAACTCATAAATCCAAGTGTACAATCTCGCCGTAGCTAGGCTCTGCCCTCTCCTACGTACCCCTAACCTCTACTGTCAGATCCATTCCCACGACAGTTGGCGCCCACCGTGGGGCAGTCGTCTAAGCAACTTCCAGCGAGGTTGCGTTCTTCAAACTCCTTCATCATGGTTTCCGGCGGCGGACTGTCCCTGGCTCACGAGATCCGTCTCGGCGTGCTCAGCTTTGTTGCCGACGATTCGGCGTGGCTCCACGAAGCCCCTTTGGACGTCGAGGTGCTTCCTATTCGTGGGGCAGCGCACTTCCGTCCGAGCTCCTGTGGCTTCCTCCTCCGGCAGCCATCGACTCAGTATCAGTCGGCTCCGGTGGCGTTTTCCCTCTCTACTGCTCGCCGCCGCAAGCAATCCAGTCGCTCTCGGCTCCAGCGGTGGGTGAGGCATGCGGTGGCTCACCAGTCATCCACTCCGTTGATCACGGCAATCGAGCCTGATGAATCCCTCTACGACCCGATCGATCCGTCGGCTGATCGCTCGGATACTCCTTCCGAGTGCGAGAGCAACGACCCGACGGCAGAAGTTCTCATGATTGGTTCTTAGCGTAGCCCTCCAGGGTTCCCGCGTGAAGGGGATGGTAGCAGTGGTCCGTCGCATGTCAACGACGAGTACTACACGCAACCCCTCACTGCGGAACAAATGGAAGAGTTGCATCACCGGAATGAGCAAGTCCTCCAGACTCCCATTGTCGGCACGACCACTGAAGCCCAGGCTTTGGAGGCTGCGTGCGTAGCTACTTTGAACGAGCGCGCTCATCTTGAGGAGCTCCAGAAGTCACTCGACGACCGGGCTCGCAGGCAACCCTCAAATTCCAATCGATGGCAGCGACAACTGTTTCCGACTGAGTCGCAGAATGAGCATAAGATATTCCGCACTCCGATTCAGAACGTGGCGGTAGCCGCAAGGATTGCAGAATCCATTCAGCCATCCCGGTCCGAAGCTGGAAGAGGGCTAGAGCAGATCCGAGTGCTACTCAGAGCGGCTGGGGAGGAGAATTCAGCTGTTTCACAGTAGGGCAACAGGATTCACAGCAGGTCTGTCAGAGCAGACACGGTCCAGTCGGCTCACAGCCCAAGATCGCGGTTACCACCAGGACCAATACCTAGATCAAGGCCGCGGGTAGTTTGCTCCTCGACATCACCGCGATGACCTCCATCGAGTGTTGACACCCCCTCCGAGGGGTGGTTTGTATGCGCCCCGGCGGTATGATGATAGGTGCCCGTACAGTGACGAGCGGAGAGAGCCAGTCGATCCCCGAGATCCTGGGTTCAACGCAAGGTCAGTCCTCATGCAGAATCTAGTCGATAAAGGCAGAGCTTATCGAGAGAATCTAGACAGAGATCGTCCGAGTGGAAGCGGCGTGTTTGTCTCCGGTCCCGAGTGTTTCAGCAGGGCCATTCAAGCCGCTGAGATACCACCCAACTTTAGATTGGCCACGAGGGTGAACAAATTCTCTGGTGAGTCGAAGCCAGATACATGGTTGGAGGATTACCGAGTGGCTGTGCAGATTGGTGGAGGCAATGACTATGTTGCCATGAAACATTTGCCCCTGATGCATGCTGGAAGGATCGGCCCGGGCGTGGTTGAATCAGTTGGCTCCTGCAAGCATATACTGTTGGGAAGACTTGGCCCGAGTGTTCATCAAAACATTCGAAGGCACTTGCAAGCGTCCTGCTGGGTTGACTGAATTGTAGCACTGCATCCAAAAGCCGAATGAAACTTTGAGAGATTACATACATCATTGGACAACGCTTCACCATGTGGTGGAGAATGTTACAGAGCATCAAGCAGTCTGTGCCTTCAAACAAGGTGTCCGATGCAGAGAACTCATCCTGAAATTTGGGCAGTTTGGGACCCTAACCATGAACCGAATGATGGAGATTACCACTCAGTACGCGAATGGCGAAGAAGAAGACCGCTTCCGCAGCGGCAAAGGAAAAGCTAATGAGCATGACCCCAACAACACCAATCCTAGTCGGAGACAGAAGTGCAAGGCCGAAGCCGCTAGTCAAGCAGAAGCGGCCGCCGTTGCCACTCAAGGCAAGTTCAAAGGGAAGGCCAGAGAGCAGTGGATTCCTAAGAAGAACATATATCAGTCGGGTCAGGACGTCCTGGATCTTCCGTGTGTAATACACATGAAGAAAGACAAGGAGGGTAACCTTATTTTACCCAAGCATACCACTCGGTAGTGCAGGCTGTTGATCCAGCAGTTCCGTGACGGTCAGTCGAGTGAGAAGAGCCCCGAGGATGACGAAGAGGAAAAGGCCAAGGATTACCCCAAGGTCAATGCCACACTGGTGATTTTTGCTGACGTTGAGAGCAAAAGCCGACTGAAAGTCATCAACCGAGAGGTGAACATGGTTGCTCCAGTGACTACAACGTATCTCAAGTGGTCGAAGAATCCCATAACCTTTGATCAGTCGGACCACCCAGCTCACGTAGCTACCCCTGGGCGGCAGGCGCTGCTGGTTGATCTGGTTGTGGGGGGCACTCGGTTGCGTAAGGTCCTCATGGATGGTGGGAGTGGTCTGAACATACTCTATGCTGAGACCCTGCAGGGAATGGGCATTCCGATGTATCGACTCAGTGAGAGTAACATGCAGTTCCACGGAGTCATTCCGAGGAAGAAGGCAAAATCACTCGGTCAGATTGCTCTGGATGTGGTTTTTGGTGACTCGAAGAATTTCCGGAAGGAGAAACTGATGTTTCAAGTGGTGGACTTTCATAGTGCCTATCATGCTATCCTTGGTCGACCGGCTTATGCACGTTTTATGGCCTGTCCATGTTACGTGTACCTCAAGCTGAAGATGCCCGGACCCAAGGGCGTAATCACGATTACTGGGAATAGGCAAAGAGCCGAAGAGTGTCTTCAGCAAGGATCCAAAATCGCTGATGAACAGATGGCCATGGTGGAGTTGGAAGAGTACATGAGAAATGCGGATCCAACTGATTTACTCCGATCCAAGAAGCCAGCTTCTGAATCTGCTTTCCAGTCGGCGGGCGAGACGAAGCAAGTTCACCTTCACCCGAAAGATCCTGCAGCCGCTCCGACGAACATCTCCACAACACTCGATAGCAAATAGGAAGCCGCGCTCCTCCAGTTCCTCCGTGAGAACTGGGACATCTTCGCATGGAAGCCGCCTAACATGCCGGGTGTACCCAAGGGACTGGCTGAGCACCGCTTGAGAGTTGACTCGAAGGCCAAACCTGTTAAGGAGCATCTCCGCCATTTTGCTGTGGAGAAGAGGAAGGTGATTGGTGAGGAAGTAGCTTAGCTCCTGGCAGCTAAGTTTATATGCAAGATATACCACTCCGAGTGGCTCGCCAACATCGTCATGGTCCCCAAGAAGGACAAGTCACTCCGTATGTGTATCGATTTCAAACATATCAATCGGGCCTGCCCGAAAGATCATTTTCCGCTCCCCCGCATCGACCAAATAGTTGACTCGACTGCGGGATGCGAGCGCCTATCTTTTATTGATGCGCACTCCGGGTACCATCAAATCCGACTGTATGGGCCAGATGAAATCAAAACTGCCTTCATCACCCCTTTCGGGTGTTTCTGCTATGTCACCATGCCATTCGGTCTCAAAAATGTTGGTGCTACTTTCATGCGCTTGATCCAGAAGTGTTTGCTCACTCAGATCAGTCGAAACATCGAGGCCTACATGGGTGACATCGTGGTCAAGTCACGCAAATGTTCCGACCTGCTGACTGACCTCGCTGAAACCTTTGCCAACTTAAGGAGGTACGAAATAAAGTTGAATCCGTCCAAGTGCACCTTCGGAGTGCCTGGAGGCAAGTTACTCGGTTTTCTCATTTCTGAACGAGGAATAGATGCCAATCCTAGGAAAATCAGTGCAATTGTCCGAATGAAGCGCCCTGTGCGCGTGCACGATGTCCAGAAGCTCATAGGCTGTCTTGCAGCTTTGAGTCGGTTCATTTCTCGTCTCGGAGAAAAGGCATTGCCTTTATACCGACTGATGAAGAAGTCCGATACGTTTGAGTGGACCCCTAAAGCAGAAGCAGCATTTGTTCAGCTCAAAGCCCTGCTCTCCACCCAACCAGTGCTCGCTGCCCCGAACAGCAAAGAACCCCTGCTCTTATACATCGCAACCACTGGCCAAGTCGTCAGCACAGTCCCCACAGTGGGGCGTGATGAAGAAGGCAAGGCTTACAAAGTTCAACGACCACTGTATTACATATCTGAAGTCCTAACTCCGTCTAAGCAGAGGTATCCTCATTACCAGAAGCTTGTCTATGGTATCTACTTGACAGCGAAGAAAGTTGCACACTATTTCCAAGAGCACTCGGGCTCAGTAGTCAGTGACGCTCCGTTGTCTGAAATCATGAACAATTGGGATGCAACTGGTCGAGTGGCCAAATGGGCCATCGAACTTCTCCCTTTTGATATCAAGTTTGAAGCAAAGAAGGCAATCAAGTCCCAAGCACTCGCAGATTTCTTTGTCGAATGGATAGAACAGCAACAGCTGACTCAGATCCACTCGGAGCACTGGACTATGTTCTTCGATGGCTCCAAGATGCTGAATGGTTCTGGCGCTGGAGTGGTTTTGGTGTCCCCAAAGGGTGATCGGCTCAGTTACGTCCTGCAGATTCACTTCGATTCCTCCATTAATGAGGCCGAATACGAAGCGCTCCTCTACTGGTTGCGTATGGCCATCTCACTCGGCGTCCATCGCCTGATGGTTTATGATGACTCAGATCTGGTGGTCAATCAAGTAATTAAGGAATGGGATGTCAGAAACCCCGCTATGACAGGATACTGCAATGCGGTGAGTAAGTTAGAGAAGAAATTCAAGGGTCTAGAGCTTCATCACATTTCCCGAATAAAAAATCAAGCAGCTGACGATTTGGCAAAAATCGGTTCCACTCGGAAGCCTATTCCCAGCAACGTGTTCCTTGAGCACCTCCATTCCCTGTTAGTGTAGGAAGATCCTTTCACTGAAGAGCCTCCTCGGGCGATAAGTCCCTCGGACCTGACTGAAATCGAGGTACCTGTAGTCATCGACTTGCTTATGGAGATTCTGGTAATTACCCCCGACTGGACAGTGCCATACATTGCATATTTGCTCAGATAAGAACTCCCACAGATGAAGTTGAGGCACGTCAGATTGTCTGCAGATCTAAAGCTTTCACTGTGATGAACGGATAACTTTACAGAGAAAGTGTCACTGGCGTAGCCCAACGATGTATTTCTCTAGAGGAAGGTTGACTGATCTTAGAAGAAATCCAATCTGGGACCTGTGGTCATCACGCGTCCTCTCGGACGATTGTGGCCAAAGCATACCGAGCTGGATTTTATTGGCCACGTGCCAACGAAGCTACCAAAGAGATTTTTCAACACTGCCAGGGGTGCTAGTTCTATGCAAACTTGTCCCACAAACCTGCATCTGCTTTGAAGACCATACCACTCGTCTGGCCGTTTGCCGTGTGGGGATTGGACATGGTTGGGCCACTTAGGACTAGCAGGAGCGGTTTCACTCATCTGTTCATAGCAGTCGACAAATTCACCAAGTGGATTGAGGCTAAGCCTATTAAAAAGCTCATGCACAACCATCAAGTTCCTGAGAGAGTTGATATTCAGATATGGAGTCCCACATAGCATCATCACAGACAGCGACTCGAACTTCGATTCGGAAGAATTCAGAAGGTTCTGTGCCACCCAAGGCACTCGGGTGGACTACGCATCCGTTGCGCACCCGCAGTCGAATGGTCAGGCTGAGAGAGCGAACGGCCTTACCCTTGAAGGGTTGAAGCCACGTCTCATGCGTGATCTCGAGCATGCGGCCGGAGGGTGACTGAACTGCCGTCTGTCTTGTGGGGTTTAAGGATGACTCCTAACCGGTCCACCGACCACACCCCTTTCTTCATGGTGCATGGAGCCGAAGCCGTGCTGCCGAGTGATCTCCTTCACAACTCGCCCCATGTGGAGCTCTATTCAGAAGTTGAAGCAGAGAAGGTGCGGCAAGACGCTACGGATCTCTTTGAGGAAGAACGAGAAATAGCCTTGATACGGTCGACTGTTTATCAGCAAGACCTTCGTCGTTTCCATGCAAGACACATTAAGGGTCGGGCGTTCCAAGAGGGAGATCTTGTGCTCCGAGTGGATCAGCAGCGACCACACAAGCTCGCCCTCACGTGGGAAGGCCCCTTCATCATCACCAAAGTGCTACATAACAGGGCCTACCACCTCTACAACCTTGCGAAGAAGATAGACGAGCCGCGCGCCTGGAACGCAGATATTCTTCGTCGATTATATACTTGACGATCGGGTTGTCAAGATGTAATAAGAATACTTTTAGATTGTTTATCAAAGACATGACTCCTACGGTCCTATGATGATCTCACTCACACAAGCTCTTGTTCAAAACCCCCAGTGGGTGGCTTAGTCGCGAACCAGTTTTCACCTAAGTTAAAAACTACTCCGAGTGAGAGCATCCCTCCCACTCGGGGGCTTAGCCACGAGCCAGTCCTTGCCTAAGTTAAAAAACTACTCCGAGTGAGAGCATCCCTCCCACTCAGGGGCTTAGCCGTGAGCCAGTCCTCGCCTAAGTTAAAAAACTACTCTGAGTGAGAGCATCCCTCCCACTCGGGGGCTTAGCCGTGAGCCAATCCTCGCCTAAGTTAAAAAACTACTCCGAGTGAGAGCATCCCTCCCACTCGGGGGCTTAGCCGCGAGCCGGTCCTCGCCTAAGTTAAAAAACTACTCCGAGTGAGAGCATCCCTCCCAATTGGGGGCTTAGCCACGAGCCAGTCCTCGCCTAAGTTAAAAAACTACTCCGAGTTAGAGCTTCCCTCCCACTCGGGGTCTTAGCCGCGAGCCAGTCCTCGCCTAAGTTAAAAATTACTCCGAGTGAGAGCATCCCTCCCACTCGGGGTCTTAGCTGCGAGCCAGTCCTCGCCTATGTTAAAAATTGCTCCGAGTGAGAGCATCCCTCCCACTCGAGGGCTTAGCTGCGAGCCAGTCCTCGCCTAAGTTTAAAACTACTCCGAGTGAGAATATCACTCCCACTCGGGGGCTTATCTGCGAGCCAGTCCTCGCCTAAGTTTAAAACTACTCCGAGTGAGAGCATCCCTCCCACTCGGAGGCTTAGCTGCGAGCCAGTCCTCGCCTAAGTTAAAAATTGCTCCAAGTGAGAGCATCCCTCCCACTCGGGGGCTTAGCTATGAGCCAGTCCTCGCCTAAGATTAAAACTGCTCTGAGTGAGAGCATCCCTCCCACTCAGGGGCTTAGCCATGAGCCAGTCCTCGCCTAAGTTAAAAAACTACTCCGAGTGAGAGATCCCTCCCACTCGGGGGCTTAGCCGCGAGCCAGTCCTCGCCTAAGTTAAAAAACTACTTCGAGTGAGAGCATCCCTCCCACTCGGGGGCTTAGCCGCGAGCCAGTCCTCGCCTAAGTTATAAATTACTCTGAGTGAGAGCATCCCTCCCACTCGGGGGGCTTAGCTGCGAGCCAGTCCTCGCCTAAGTTTAAAACTACTCCGAGTGAGAGCATTCCTCCCACTCGGGGGCTTAGCCGGAGCTAGTCCTCGCCTAAGTTTAAAACTGCTCTGAGTGAGAGCATCCCTCCCACTCGGGGGCTTAGCTGCGAGCCAGTCCTCGCCTAAGTTAAAATTTGCTCCGAGTGAGAGCATCCCTCCCAATCAGGGGCTTAGCTGCGAGCCACTCCTCGCCTAAGTTTAAAACTACTCCGAGTGCGAGCCAGTCCTCGCCTAAGTTTAAAACTACTTCGAGTGAGAGCGTCCCTCCCACTCGGGGGCTTAGCCACGAGCCAGTCCTCGCCTAAGTTAAAAACTACTCCGAGTGAGAGCAACCCTCCCACTCGGGGGCATAGCTGCGAGCCAGTCCTTGCCTAAGTTTAAAACTACTTCGAGTGAGAGCATCCCTCCCAATCGGGGGCTTAGCCGCGAGCTAGTCCTCGCCTAAGTTAAAAACTACTCCGAGTGAGAGCATCCCTCCCACTCGAGGGCTTAGCCGCGAGCTAGTCCTCGCCTAAATTAAAAACTACTCCGAGTGGAGCATCACTCTACATCGGAGGCCTAGCTGCAAACCAGTCGATATAAAACTATGCAAGAAGCTGGAAGGCAACATTCAGATAAATCCATAACCTCAAGTTTTCAAGCGCAGATAAAAGCACTCGGGCTGAAAGACAAGCCCGAACGAGTTTTAACGATTACAAAATGACTCGGCATTCCGAGGCAAATAAGTTCGAATCACAAAGTTTTTCTTCACGCGCCGGTGGGGCTCGCTGGCTCAACGAAGGTGTCCAGGTCAATGCCGTCAGCTATCCGAGTGGCTGCCTCGATGAAAGTCTCCATGAAGTCTTCAAATTTGAGCTTCTTCGTATTGGCCACCTGGAGAGCCTTCAGCTTGTCGTGCTTAGTATCTTTGCAATGGACGCGGACAAGTGAAAGGGCCACATCAGCCCCGCAGCGGGCGGTAGACTTCTTCCACGATTGCACTCGACCAGGGATTTCATTGAGTCGAGTCATCATCAACTCGAGGTCATTCTGAAGTGCATCCTTAGGCCACAGTTCTTTGTCTATCTTTGCTAGCGCAGTCCTCAAGCAAGTGATGTACCCCCGAACTTCATTAAGAGGGGCCTCAAGCCGCAGCATGTTCAGAGCCACCGCATCCTTGACGAGCGACTTGGTGGGGTCCAGATCCATCTCGATCTGGTCAGTCTCCAGCCCAAAATCCTGAAAAAACTCTGCACAAGGAAGAAGGGAAAGATCAGTTATGCCATTACTTTCGTGATGTTACAGAATTTCACTCGGGCGAAGAAAAGTACCTTCAAGCATGCCATACATCTTCTTCGCGAAATCTCCCAGATATTTCTCCAACGCGTCCCTCTTCTCAGTAAGCTGGTCCACTTTGTCAGTCAGAGTGGTCTTCTCCAGCTCGAAAGCACTCACCTGATCTTCAATCTTCTTGGCCCACTCGACCCGTTCTTTCTTGAGCTCTTCAACAGCAGTCTTCAGAGATGCATTTTCCTCCTCCAACTTTCCGACTGAAGCTAGCTTTGCCTCAGTAGCTTTAGTCTTCTCCTTAGCCACCTTCTGAGCACCCGCAAGTTCTTCGTCCTTCTTTTCCAGGGCCTTCTTCATGGTGTCTAAAGAAATAATATTCCTGAGTCGCGCTTGAAGTTGATGGTTCTCATTACGCACATATGTTCGAGTAAAACTACTCGGCTCAAAGGACAGAAGAAAAGAGCAACAATGCATTCAGTCAACAGGATTTACCTCCCATGGTCTTCGCCTCTGTCTGAGCACACTCCAAGTTCCTTTTGGTCACTTCCAAGTCCAATTGGAGTTGGATCTTCTCCTTCTATAGGGCAGCATACTGAGTCCCGGGCTCACAAGTTTTCTGAGATCAACGAAGAAATGATTCAGTCGACGATGATAAAGAGTTTCAAATATTCCTCTACTTCCGAGTGTCTAAGAGAAAATCCAGTTGCTACAAACAAACAATTCTAAGACCCCCGCCGAATCAAACATTCAACAGCAGTCTCGGGGACTACACCTAGTGGATGCACTCTGCGTGCCCCCACTGGATCCATTTCCACTTGGCTTCAGCCTGACTGGCCCGAGTGGAGAGAGAAAAAAACACATATGTTCACTAAGACCCCCGCCGAATCAGACATTCGACGACGGTCTTAGGGACTACACCCAGTGGGTGCACTCAGCGTGCCCCCACTGGAACCATTCCCACTCGGCTCGGCCTGACTGGCCCAAGTGGAGAGCTACAGACAAAAGCGTTCTAAGACCCCCGCCGAATCAAACATTCGACGGCGGTCTCGGGGACTACACCCAGTGGGTGCACTCAGCGTGCCCCCACTGGATCCATTTCCACTCGGCTTCAGCCTGACTGGCCTGAGTGAAAAACTACAGAGTGAATACCGACATTCTAAGTCAAAAGAAAACACCTAGTGGGTGTACAGAGTTAAGATGGATAAGAAGTAATTCAACAAGAAACCAACTTACAATCGCACTTACTTGGACATTCGCCTGGAGAGCTATACTGGCATCATAAGCCAACTTGCTGCCTTCATACACTTCCTTCAGACGCTACATCATCAGATCAGCTTGAATCATGGCTTCCTTGCTGGCTCCAGTCTGGTCTTCAGGGACATGATGCAGAATGAATACATTTGACGCATGAGTCGGCGATGCAGCTGGAGGGATCAGCACTTGAGGTTGACCAGTCGGACCTGAACCGGGGACAGTCGACACCAAAGGCGAGCCAGTCGACAGAGGAGCAGTGAAGATAGCACCAGTTCAAGATGAACCACCTTGTTCTTGAGGCACGGTTTTAGGTGGCGCACGAGACGTTTGGCCCGATGGCACTCTCTGAGTGAAGCTACGGGGAGTGGTCGAGGTCGTACCTTCGCCACCCGCGTTCTTCTGAGGCTCGTCTTCATCGTCGTCAGCAAGCTGGATGATATCTGTGGGCTTTGCAGTCACTCAACAACAACAATTCAGTCAACTGTCGATCAACCAATGAAACTGAACAGAGTGAAAATCTGCCATACCTCGTCGAGAAGTGACCGCATCCGCAGTGTCCATCTCCACATGGTCATCATCAACTTGCACGGGTGACGTTACCGAAGTAACAGCTCTGGCACAATTCTCACTCAGTCAGCAAAAGCATGAAGTTCCACAATAGTAAGAAGAGGTGAAAAGAACACTCACATTGAAGCAATGGGCACGACAACCTTTATTCTGGGTAAGGCCTTCCGAGGCTTCGGTGGAACAATCTTGGGTTTCTTCGCAGTATTCTCAATCGGATCTGGAGTTGCCGTCCGAGTGCGCTTCTGGTTGCTGACATTCGATGCCGAGGCCTTGCTCTGGTTAGCAAGTGGATCTTGGTGTGCCTTGGTACGACACTCGGTGCGTGGAGGTGACTCGACTTCTTCGCTGTCATCAGAGTCATCACTGCCGTCCTCACTGTCATCAGTGTAACCAATATCAGCACTCCCGCCCTCGCTCTCTACTCCTTCAGCAAGTTGTTCTCCCTTCGGCACGGGTGAAAACATCTTCGTGAATGCCTGCATGACACAAATTTCAAAGTCGGTTGGTTCTCAATACAGTGGCATATTGGAAACAAAAAGTAAAACACTTGACAAGTTATGTCTCACCTCCCCTGGAGGATGCTCGACATCGAAAGGCAGAACCTGCTTGGATCCATGCGGATTGTCACGAGCTTCGGTGATGCCCCGAAGCCATTACATCACGGTCTCTTCCTTTACTTCCTATGGATGGGTCTGAGCGGAGTCGTCTGGGCCCGAATATAGCCACATGGGGTGATCACGTGCTTGCAGAGGCTGGATTCGTCGACTGAGGAACACCTCCAATAGATCCAGGCCTGTCACCCCGCCCCGAATCATCTCAACTATAGTTTCTACCAAGATCCCCACCTCAGCTTTCTCCTCCTCATCCACATTCAGCGAGCGAGGAGCGCTGAGTCTCGCCAACGAGAAAGGGGGAAGGCCAGTCGACGAACCAGGGGTCGGAACATCAGTGCAGTAAAACCAGGTCGACTGCCAACCCCTAACTGACTCGGGAAAGGTCATGGAAGGGAAGGCACTTCTACCTCTCATCTGGACACCTAACCCCCCCCCCACACAGCTGGATCACGTGGGTCCTCGCATCACTCAGATTCGCTTTCTTGACCGACTGAGAGCGGCATGTGGAGATGTGTTTGAACAATCCCCAGTGGGGGTGACAACCCAAGAAATTTTCACACATCGAGACAAAGGCAGCAAGGTATGATATGGCATTCGAGGGAAGGTGGTGGATTTGCGCACCGAAGAAATTCAAGAAACCACAAAAAAATGGATGGGGAGGCAAGGAAAAACCTCTCTCCACGTGGGTGAGGTGGGGGACCCGCTCTTCGCGATGCGGTGCAGGCTCGGTCTCCAAGATCCGGGGACTAGCAAGCTGTCGGTGGCGAGTCCATCGAGATCCTCCATTGTGACCGTCGAGGGCAGCCAATTGCCCTGGATCCAGTCTGGTGGCAGCGCGGCCCGAGAGCTCGACGCCTTCTTCCCCTTGGCCGCGTTCTTGGCGCGCTCCTGCTTCACCGTCTTGTCCTTCGCCATCTCCGTGGTGGTCGTCAGAGCCGAGCGGGGCGCTGCGGCACAGGGGCGGAAGAGGCAGAGAGGCAAGGTGGGGAGGGGAAAACAGGAGAGCACTGTTACACCTCTCGGTCGCGTCGTTCTTTATACACGCGCGCCCCAGTTACTGACCTGTGGGCCAACAGGATCCCAGCACATCCCACAACCGGCGTCTGCTCGATACATGGCGATAAAGGGGGAGCGCAAATCGAGGAGTCCCTCCCCACTTGCCCCACTTACCGCGCTACAGCCAGCTCGCGTGCTTCTCCAAATTTTTGAATCCCACGAAATCCGGGATCTGGCAGAACAATCGATCGCATCAGAGATATCCACATTCATTCGGGTCGGATCCAGCACTCAACAACTCACAACTTGTCTCACTCGGACACTTAACAAGCCATAATCGATCGAGGTGATTGACAAAGGATTTAGCAGCTCATGTACCTACATACCTCTAAAAAATGTCTCTGAGGCACTAGATCTGGTCGAAATCAGCTTCAATCCTTTCTCACTCGAACCCCGATCTATTCGGGGGCTAATGACGATGACATGTACCTAGGGTAGGGTCCTAGCCTCACCTACATGCCCTACCCAAGGACACTACATATAAGAATCCAAGGCCTACAAAGTTAGAAAGGAGGTGTCGACTGGAATGACCACAGCATGCAAGTCACTCGACACAAGATCCACTCGGTTACTCCTCCACCACTCGACCGCCCTTATTCACTCGAAGAACCTGATTTCACTCGAAGGCAGAAGGTCTAGAGCCACTCCAGGATGGCAACAGTCAGGCGATCAATTCATCGCTATAAAGATCATTAAGTTTAGGCGTTACCAGTAACGCTCGCACCTTTACTGTCTCATTGAACCCTTGCGTAACGGAGGTTGATGAGGGGTCAGCGGACTCTATATAAGCCGCCCCTCATCTCATGCACAAGGGTTCGCACCCCCTGTAACTCAACACTCCATACAATAAAGCTCCCGCAGCACCGAGACGTAGGGCTATTACCTCCTCCGAGAGGGGCCTGAACTCGTAAATCCGAGTGTACAATCTCGCCGTAGTTAGGCTCTGCCCTCTCCTAAGTACCCCTAACCTCTACTGTCAGATCCGTTCCCACGACAACACCAAAAATACCTGACTCCGACAGATGAGGTAAAAACTGTTGACTCTGAACTTAACTGTCAAAATTAAAATTTACTGTGGAATCTGAATGTTACTGTCGAAACTGAACGCAATAGTAGCAGAGAAGCACTTCAAATGTAGTTTAGGCCGCTCGAGCACAAGGAGTAGAGAAACAGTGATCTAAAGCAGCAGGCGATCGACATGGAAGACACTAGCAGATAGCAGTCGGAGCAGTAGCGCCTGGAGCAGCAACGCGAACTAGAGCCAGAGTAGCATCTCGTGTAGCTACAGCAGCCGATGTACCAGCATCAACATCAATAGCACGAGCGAGAGCAAGAGCAGAGCAGCAGCACGAGTGAGAGAGGAAGAGTAGAGCAGCAGCGCGAGCGAGAGAGAGTCGGAGCTGCTGCTGGTATGGACGCCGCCGCCAAGGGAGCCTCGCACTGGGGGAGAGGCGCTGGGGAGATGTCGCCAGTGGCACCGACAACGAGGTAGCCGCGCCATGGGGGAGCGGGATCGACCACCGGCGGCATCGGGAGGTCGAGTTAAGGAGAAGGTGCGATGCGATGAGTGTACAAACTCTTTGGTGGCGCCGATTAGGCCTCAGCTTCATTCGAGGAGTCGGTGAGGATGCTGCGGTTCCGGTTGAGCGGGTTAAGGCAGTGTTATGGGGATGGAGCAGCCGCGATAGATGACGCAATCATCGGAGCAACTCCTTGGAGGTGGAGGACGGGGCGGCTGAATCGGCGGGACGACGAGATCGACGAAGGATCCTCATCCGGGGCGATGGATGTGGATGAGGGACGTCGAGCTGTTGCGGTGGACGACACCGTCGGGGAAGAGCCTCCGGCTGGGCAGTGGTGGGATGGCGGACGGAGGAGGGTGGGGTTTCGCGGCTGGAGCAGAGAGGTAATGGCGGCCTGGGTTTTCGAATGGCGAAAAGGAGGTGATGGGAGGGGGGAACCATGACTTAGGGACTCACTTGTCCAAAATGTAGGGTGTTTTACAAAAGTACCTCCACCGATTTGAACTAGCGGCCCTTTCGGCTCAGGGTTAGAGCGGGGATTTCACGTGTCAGGATTTGGCAGCTGGAGGGAGTTTTCGCGCGCGTTGTAATTTCGGGATAGCAAGGCGCGAGTTTTTGGAGCACAAAGAGACAAAGCGATATCTGAATTTTCGGGATAACAAGGCGTGGGTTGAAATTTTGGGACAAGCCTAACGTGTAATAATGAACGTACCAAATTGATTCGCACTTCCCTTGACGAAAAAACAAAAAGAAAACTATTCGCACCACACAAAGAGAGAGTCTTGCCCCTTTTAATGTACAAATGCTATTCAAAACTATGAATCCATGTTATGTCCAATTAAATTTTTTCGCTAGCTGTATAATGCATGTAACCTACTCATACGAACATTTTAGTGCATTCCAAATGTATATACTACCTCTGCAATTCGAACTAAATTTGAATCCATTTCTCTATTCGAATAAGAATCTACAATCATGATTGTTGCCAAGTTAAACCATCATTTGTACATTATCTTATCAACATACCACATGATTACTATAGAGTTAGATATGAACTACGTGTATGATATGAATTCGAATTCAAATTTTTGAATACACTTGATGTCGATTCCAAATAATAGTACATTTGAAGTACTAGCTAGATCTTCATAATCTAAACCAGGTTTCATATGTACACTGTGTTTATCACACCAAGTATAGTGCCCCGCCCTCTACATTATGACAAGTATTTAGCCCTGAGCTGCAAAAGCCATAGATTATCACAAATTCAAATAAATGTTATATATATTATATGTAGTATAACATGTTCATAACCACACCATGTGTATCACCATTATACTCATGCATGCGTTGGTTTAAAACACTATGATCTCTTGTTCAAATATCTGAATCCACTTTTATACTGAATTATGATCTCTCTTCGTCTTTTACACCCACACAATCCTCTTCTCTCTATAGCTAGCGCTAACTTTCTCTCGTGCATGCACACGCCCGCCCCCCTCTCACTCCCCCTCAGCATTCTCTCCATCGCGCACAGTCGTTATTTCTCTTTAGGTTGTTCACCCATGGTGTGTCTAGGCCCCCGGGCTCCTTCTTTCCGGCACACACCGGTCGATATACCTCTCTAGCCAATTGTTCCTACCACAAACACACACTTTCCCTCTTCTCTTCTCACCGTCCATGCCCCCTCTGTCTAATATGGTTCCACGCACGTGCACACTCCCGCCCCTCTTTTCATCGATCTCATACTTGCACACTCCTCCCCCCTTGATATAGTAGGACTCTTGCACCACCTCCTAGCCGCATCCCTCTCTTTCTATCCATCTCTCCGGCCTTATTTGCTTCTAACACATGCATGCATGTATACCTACCGATCTTCCTACATATAGCTAGGTCGCCTATAACTCTTTTCCCCATGCACCGATCAACGTACCTCACTAGTTATGTCTCTCCCTTTCTCCGACACACGATGATTGATCTTCCTATGTAGTTACGTCTGCTTACCATCATCCTTGCATGCCTCCCGACCCGTCTCTCACACGCATGTGCATAGACAGGCACACATCCCCTCTCTTATTGATATTGCAGTCGTATACCCTCCATTTGTCTAGCAGGCCTCTCTCACCATTTGTGAGAAGCTACTCCACCACCAACCCTCCGACACTCTAGCTTTGTCTCTCTCCGAACCTTATACCTCTGCTACACATAGGCATGGATGCCGATCGATCTCCCTCAATACATAGCTAGGTATCTCTCCCTCTCCACACATATACCAGTCGATCTACCTCTCTATAGTTAGGTCTCTGCCCCCCATTACACACACACACACACCGATAGTCAAACGTTGTAGGTAGGTATCCATGCCACAGAGACAAACTGCACCTTTCCCCTCTCACATTCCCGTGTACCACGCGTACACGAAACAAAGTTTGACGCGTGTAGTGTTTGTTTACTTGAAGGAGGGTCGTGTACCACGCGTACACGGAACAAAGTTCGACATGACGCGTTAGTTTTAAATAAAGTTATATTCCTCAATGGCACATACAGAATATAAAATGATTGCTATCGAGAAAAAAGAAATCTGCTCCACTATATACAATGGAGCCTGCCTGCCGGGGTTTGTCTCTCATCACACTATCTCACACAAGGCGGCGGTGGCCTCTCCCTCTCACCGTTGGTCACTGATCCGGCCGTATCGCGTCCGCCGGCGGAAAGAGAGGATGTGCATCGTTTCTCTGTTTGACGGCGTTGAGGCAACACGTCCCGATCTACGTTACCCGCTGTTCTCTCTGACCAAGCTCCGGCATGGTAGGGCCTTCGCCACTTGCTCCCTGCCGCAGTATGGGCAGATCCCGGCCGCCAGCGCCCTCCTAGTTACATCCCGACGACCCTCAGGTACAGCTTCCTCCGGCCTTGCTCCACTGCCCATCTTCCCACGTTGCTACATGTGGATCTTCCCTAGTACTTTGCCCAAAACATAGCTCGGACGACGTACTTTCCATGTTGCAATCTCGTCCTCACACCGTTTTAGATAAACAACCGTGCTGCTATCTTCCCTTAGGACAAGGAATATGCTTCTTTTTTGTCGACGTATGTGTCGTAAACTGTTATTGGCCAGTAATTGTTTTATTTCTACCTTTTTTTTGCAAACATGGCTATCCATTTCACCTCGTCGCTATTGCGACCTTTTTGTGAACTACACAAATTACTTTTTTCTTAAGAGTGTTTTGTGCAGTTTTGCTGAAATGTCACACGGGCAACGTTTCTACATTTCAGTGGGACTGCACAAAGGGAGACTGGTTTTGCTCTATCCTCCTCATCCAACTCCGAGCCTAATCTTCTCCAACTATTTGCTTAATCTTCTCCAACTAGTTAGTCTTAAGAGAGACTACAAAGGTGACCGACTTCTATTTGTGTGTTTATTGTTTCATGAACAGTCCTCTATTATTGTAATTACACTTACTCAATATCTTTGGAACAGGGACGCTCAGCTCTATTATAGTAGAACTGCACAAAATGATCGGAATGTTCCATGCTCCTGACAGCTAATTTTTTACAAACATGCCTTGTTGATTTAGACAGAGCTGGGGGGGGGGGGGAAGTTGCTGCCAATGAAAGCATGGATCAATTTTAATTTAACACCTTCTCACAACTTTGTCTTCAGTTGTGATGTAAATATTAGCTCTGATATGCTAATCATTGAGATGCATTAGCAAGGAAGTTAGTTTTTTATTTTTTCCAAAAGAGCATGGATGTTAGTTTCCTTTCTAGTATTTGATTGATGTTGTAACAAGACAACCTTCTAGCTGGCAAGATACATGAAACAAAAGCTGAAAGCTTCAGAGCATTGTACAATTTCATGTCGCTGGAAAATTATTTGTACGTCAATTAAGTAAACAAATTCTGGAAGCTTGATAGCATTGCCAGAAGCCATTCAACATCCGGGTCCATGTGCCATGCACCAAATTAGAGTGCACAACCGCATGGGAGACTCAGCCCGGTCGTTGCGCCGCACTAATAGTGAGTAATGAGCAGTCAAATCATAAGCCCCACCTTTCCCACTGTAAGTTGCTCGGACGAAGCAACCGTCAATACACTCTTCTTTGAATCCGCTCATACTAGTATGAAGGTGCAAAACCAAGTGCGCGTATGGCCTGTCAGCCAACGTGCTTCCTCTTGGCATATCACTGACATATGGGACCGGAGTGTGAGCAAACCGATCTTAATTGACTGCAAAATGGCCAACCCGCCGCTCCTTGAGAGAGACGAGGTGCGAGAACACAGACGGGCTAGGCGTCGCACGGAGGCCAAGAAATATTAGAGCATGGTTGATTGATGTCATCATTACATGTTCGATGTTTTTTAATAGTACTATTGGGCTACGTTTTTCGCACTTCTCCCGAATAAATGTGTACTTTATCACACTTCTCCCGAATAAATGTGTACTTTATCACAGATTAAAATAAAAATAAGAGTGCAGACGCTCCACCATGCGGTTCCTAGTACCTGTATACTAGTAGTACTACTCGTACTACTAAACCTTGTGCTTGGCTCTTCGCCTCTTCGGGAAGTCGAACAATGATGGTACTACAGTGTATGCCTCTGGCAATCTGACACCGAATGAACTGCTGCACTTCCACCGCCTGGGCAAGGGTAGGTTGTATTTGTTGGATTCAGGGCTCCACAGACCCAAGAAAGGTTCGAACTCTGGGGTGCGTGCGAAGAACTCAATCTCCCCAGCCTTCCGACCCGTCGATCGCACCGTCTGGCTCAATGAACAGGAAAGGAAAGTGACTCAGCAATATACCCAAGTTCGGGCCACCTTGCGATGTAAAACCCTACTCCTGCTTTGTGGTGGATTGGCCTCGAGGTGGGCTGAGGATGAACTAGTACAGAGGGAGAACAACCTCAGGAGGAGTGTTCTTGTGCTGGTGTGAGCTGGTGAGGATGATCTCTCTCCTTTGTCTGTGGTGGTGGCCTAGCTATATTTATAGTGGCCTCGGTCCTCTTCCCCCAAAATGAAGGCAGGAAGGGATCCCACAATGGCCAAGTTTGAAGGGGGACAAGTAGTACATCTTATCCTGATGAAAGGTGGTCTTCGCCTGCAAAGCTTCTGGTCGTGACGTCGTGGTGGGCTCGGCGATGACCTCCGTCCTGCCATCCTGGTCTTGGAGCACGGTAATGGAAACCTTTGGCTGATTCCTTGGGACTCTGCATCTGTGCTTGCTTCCTTAGCACCGAAGAGGAAACCTGCTGTACTGCGCCCGCGGGCGCCCACCTGGCCTTGGCCGTCATGGCTTGCGTCATCTGAACCTCACGAGGTGGGGCTTGCATGGAAATCTCCGCTCCTCAGGAGCCGGCCTGGGGAAGCCGCTCCCTCCGGAGATCTGGGCATCGTCCACCTCACGAGGCTTGGCCCCTCGCGAGGGTCTTGTGTTGTTGATGCTGGAGAAGGGCCGTACCAGGCCGCTGATGAAGCCACGCTGTGGGCCGCAGGCAGGCAAGTCTGGGTACCCCGGTTCCCAGAACGCCGACAGTAGCCCCCGGGCCCAAGGCGCGCTCAGACTTGGCTTTGAGGCGAAGCCAAAGGGCAAGGGCGAAGTGCCGCGGGCCCTAACCGCCTGCGGGCCCGATCGACATGTGCTGCTTGATGGGACGTGGGCGTCTTCGCTTCCCCACGCTGCCGCGGCAACCGTCCGACTTGACAATAACCTGCTGCATGCAAAAAGATCATCATTATCGGAGATCATGGAGGCCGGCGGTTGGCCTCCCTTTGGCTATAAATGGGAGGAGGGGCGGAGGCCCCTGCTCATCTCCATCTTCCTACTGCTTGCTTCTTCTTCTTCCCTCTCGTCTCGCCGTCTTGTCGAAGCACCATGGCGTCGGGGAGGAGGTTTTTTGCGGCGGAGAAAGGGAAGGCCCCCAAGGAGTGGCCCGACTCACCGCCGCCCAAGAGAGGCCGTGGGAGGCCCCGAAAGCACGCAGCGACTCCGGTGGTGGCCCCTCGAGGGCAGGGGCGCGCTCCTCCGACAACCGGCGCCGCCTCCGAAAGCCGCGGTGGAGCTTCTTCCCGCGGCAAGGGCTGCCATGGTCAGGGCGGCTTCGGCGATGAGGGGAGGTGTGCGGTGGTCGTCCGGAAGCCATGACCGCGCTCCCACTCAGCCGACGCGCTCCCGGAGTTCGTCGTGTGGTCGGAGAGGCCTGTGGGCATCTGGTTCCAGTTGCCGCGCTCCTTTGCGAGCGCGCTGCCGGCCAGAGGGCCTGGCGGCCTCTGGCTGCAGGCCGACGGCTGCTGCAGCAAGGCCTCCTGGGTGGATGTCGAGGTCATCGCCGCCGGCAACGTGTTCCTGAACCGCGGGTAGCAGCCGTTCGCCCGCGCACACGGCCTGCATGGGAGGTGCACCCTCCACTTCAGGTATGACAGTGCCGCGACCCTCTACGTCAGGGTCTTCGGGGAAAGCTGCCGGTGCCTGGGGTGCTGCCTGGAGTGCGACAGCAACGACAAAGATGACGGCGCCGGCGCCGTTGCTGGTGGTGAGCTTGCCCTTGGCGACGGCCGCGCCGGCTCCAGCAGCGGGGGCTCCTCTTCTGGGCAGTGTACGAGCGAGGGCGACTGCGACGAGCCACCACACCACCGGGCTCGGATCGGGGAGGGTGACGAGCCGCATCGCCGACGCGCCCCGGTGAAACAGGAGGAAGATTCCGACTGAGCTTGGGTGTCGCCGGGGCTGAGCCTCAGGAGTCGCCGTAGTCGCGCAGCTTGCTTTTGTTTATTTTTCCCTCCTGCATTGAAAGAAGTAGAGGGCCCTGTTGGGGCGTGTAATGAACCCTGGCGCTTGCACCGTTATGCTATGCTCGTTGTTTTCATATCATGTTGTGATGTCCATGTTTCTACTAGGTGCATTCAGGGTAACTTAGCTCGATGTGCTCGCGGTAGGCTTCCATGTCGCAAGGGCATGCCCTTCCAGGGGCATCTTCCAAGAGCTTCCTTCTTGAAAACTCGGGGGTCATTGAGTCCTCGGGAGTCGCTGAGCCTCGGGAGGTGTCGTGTAGCTACAGGGTTAGAAAACCTCATGAAGCATCTCGTGTTTCATCGGCTGGTGAAGCTGATCGATGTTCAACGAAGAAAGGGTTGTCTTCCATCAGTGCTCTTTGCTTGTTACCCACAAAGATATATCCTTCAGCAGTTCATGTTGGACGCAGTCATTTACGTTGGTGCAATTTTATCACACAATTGGATATGAAGCAAATGTTTCCTCGAAGAAGCATCGATGTTGGGACTAAGAGCAAAAGTTTTGTATTGATTTCTAAGCCTTTTCACAACTTTGTCTTCAGCTCCCCAGTAATTTTATGTGTCCAGCTTTTAACTAAATATGTGGTCAGACTTTGATTAAAAATATGGTGTGGGCTAAAAACCCGGATGGAGGTAGTACCCCTCCGTTTTTATTTACTCT
This sequence comes from Thinopyrum elongatum, assembly GCA_011799875.1. Classification (NCBI taxonomy): domain Eukaryota; kingdom Viridiplantae; phylum Streptophyta; class Magnoliopsida; order Poales; family Poaceae; genus Thinopyrum; species Thinopyrum elongatum. The sequence continues at coordinate 446,305,249 of CM022298.1, read as the reverse complement.
ACATATTAGATTTGACTGAAGTCAAACTTTGTAAAGTTTGACCAAGTTTATATAGAATAATATAAATATTTACAATAATAAATCTATATGATGTGAAAGTACATTCAATAATGAATCTAATGTTATTGATTTGTTATTGTCTATGTTAATATTTTTGTTTAGAAACTTTTTCAAAGTTTACAAAGCTTGACTTTGACCAAAGCTAATACGCGGACTAAATAAAAATGGAGGGAGTACGAGATATGGTGGCACACTGATTTAGGCTGAACACAACAAACCATAATTATTGATGGCAAACTGTACATACAAAATAATTGAAATTAAATTTCTTTATTTGTACACACTCTCACACCTTTCCGAAAATTTGGCGCGTGTGTGGTTGTTCACTTAATGGAGGGTAGTGTACCGCACGTGAACGACAGGAAGTGCGACCAATACGCATGGATCGTTAGTTGATCGTATTTTTCTTCACTCGTACATTAAATAAAGAGTTTTGTTTCGTACACAATTTAAAAGATTGTTATGGAGAGAAAAAGAAAAACACTCCACTATATTAGTACTATATATGAGTACGACATAAGCTGGAGCCTCAGCGCTTGTTTGCTAGGCTTTGCACTCTTCACACTCTTGCTGCACTACATTTATACGTGGGGATGCACAAGGTGCTCTCATGTCCCATGTCCCATACAACTATTTTGCTATTGTTAATCTAAGAATGCCGCTGGAAAATTGAAGTCATGCCACTGTTAAAAGTAAATTACATTTTTAACGAATCTTACTTTAAGATAATGTCTCTGTTAATATGAATCAATGCCACAGTTTTAGAAATGCTACTGTCCTACTTTGTTTTCCATCAAGATAAGGTAGATGCTTCTTTTTGTGGCCGTATGTTTCATCCTCCTTTATTGGCTAGTAATTGTTTCCTTTTTTACCGCTGTGAAAACAGGGATATCTATTCAACTCATTGCTATTAAGACCTTTTGCTTCACTACGCAAAACACTTTTGTTTTAAGAGCGTTTTGTGTAGTTCAACTTGAATGTCACACCGACAACTTTGCTTGATTTAGTTGAACTACACAAAACGAGATTGGATTTCCTATTCGTGTTGTCAGATTCATATTTGATCTTGTCTGCCTCATGAAAGGTCAGTACCGGCCTTCATCCACATGATTGTGCACTGTGCTTTGAGATGTTGTGCTACTTGTGTTGGTACTGTTTTAAATAAATATTGAATTGAAGCTATTGTATCGCTGTCTTTTCCCATTAATTTAACAAAAATGGGACCAACCCAGACATGATGCTTGTTTCTTTGTTACAAGAAACACTGCATCACCCCCTTTATAAGTTGATGGAAGCACATGGTTATGTTGCGCCCACTCTCCCCTGCAACTGTTTATGCTTTTTGTTAATCTAATGCCCCTGGTAAAATTAAGCAATGCCACTCTTAGAATTAATTACTGAATCTTAGTTCAAAACTGCAACACTTGTTAGGGATCGGCAGGAGTACCTTTTCTGTTAGGGATCGGTGGGAGTACATGTTTAACAAATGTATTGTTGAGATAATGTCTCTGTTATTCTATATCAGTTACAGTGTTTTACAAATGGTACTATCCTGCTTTGTAGTTCTTTCTACATGTTTAACCAAGGTATTGTTAAGATAATCTCTCTGCTAATATGAATCAGTTACACTATCTTAGGAATGGTACTTTCCTGCTTTGTCGTTCTTTATACGTGTTGAACCAATGTATTGTTAAGATAATGTCTCAGTTAATATGAATGAATCACACTGTTTGAGAATTGCTACTGTCCTGCTTTGTTTCCCATTAAGATAAGGTAGATATTTTTTCTTCTGGGCGTATAAGTCATCAACCATTATTGCTCAGCAATTGTTTCCTTTATACCTATTTGTGCATACAGGGATATCAAAACTTCTGCTCGGTTCTATTTCGACTTTGATTTTAGTTGAACTGCACAAAAGGAGCCAATGTGTTTAAGGCAAACTGTTGCATTATTGGGCCCAGTTGATCTTTCCACTTTGCATAATGAAGCAATCACTGTTTGTGCTACATTACACAAGGAATGATTGAGAAGCTTTAGAGAGTATTAGTAGACGCTGGTGATATGACTAGTCTGTAGAGCTCATGTGGCAACTCAACAGCACGTGGAGTGCAAAATTCTACAATGAGGAAAGGTATGACCAAGTCAGTGGCCGACGAAGCTGTAACAAACAAGGTCAGTATCGGCCATCATCCACATGATCGTGCTTTGTTATGTTGTGCTACTTTTATTGTTGTTTTGTTTTCAATAAATGTTTAATTGAAGCTATTGTATTGCTATCTTTTCCTGTTAAGATAATGAAGATGATTATATTTGTGAGCGTATGTTTAATCATCTAGTACCACTATTATAGTCATTGCACTTTTTCTCTATTTATGCAGACAGGGATGCTCAGCTTGATTTCAGTGGAACTGCACAAAATGTTCTGATGGTTCATGTCCTCCATAATACTTCATCATGCACAATACATCGAATGGTTCTCTAATCGTTCGTTGTCACCTTGAGCCACCGAACTATATACATGAAAGGAGATGCCAATGTCTTTAAGGCATTGCAACATATAAATACGAAATCCACCATGCTACGCAAGACATTGGTTGATTTCAGTGGAACTGCACAAAAAGATAAGCTGGTTAATCCAGCTCCATGTTCCATTGTAATGTGCAAACTGATGACAACCCCCCCTCCCTGTTCCATAATCATAGGAATTAGATATTTTGAATGGGAAAAGCTTGTCAAAGTTTAATCATTGATGTTAGAAAGAAGACATTTGTTTGATATTTTGGAATTGGAAAACCTTGTCAAATTTTGCTCATTGATGTTAGCCAAAAGACATGCATTTGATATTTGGGAATGGGGTGCCCTTTGTCGTGAGCAGCGTCGATTGTTTTTTCCTATTCGTGTGTTCAGTTCAGAAGTAAATATTGGCTCTGATGAGATGCATAATCATGAATGTTGACTTATGTATGGTATTTTAAGAGTTTGTTCTGAATATGGTCTATGAAATGCTAGGCCTTGTGAGTTTGATTGCAAAGTTGAGCTTGGAATGTTGTGGCACGCGGCATCACGAGCTGTTCACCGTGCCTCCTAAGAATAATGCTTCGTATTGTTTTGTATGTAGATCTAATGCCAGTGATTTGCATGTTAAGAAGATCATCCTCTTTTGTTGTTTCCGTGCTTAAGAAGTTCATCGTCTTATGTTTCATTCATAGCCTATACGACAACTAGTTTGGGTAGGCTTGAGGTGAAACCATATGATCTTCCGACCAACTCATCATCTCACCGTTTCATGCCGGTTCAGTCTCTCGAAGGTGCTCACAGGGGTAGGGTGTGCATGTGTGCGTTCATAGGGATGAGTGTATGCGCGTATGTATGAGCGCTTGCGTCTGTACTATGTTCAAAAAATCTTACCATTTCACCCATAACCTATGTTATAAAATATAAATGTAAGGAATAAATTAAATTCTTCGGCCTTGTAGAGCATCTACCGCCTCTTTTTCTTTTTCGAAACTAGAGCATCTACAGCCGGACGCCCCTAACCCACCTCAAACAACAGGGCAGATGGCCCGGTCACGAAATTCGACCCAGACGGGCTCCACAAATGGATGTCAAACACCCGAGCCGACCGGCACCCCTCGTATACAGCCCAAATATGGAGCGGATATGGTGCGCCCGGGCGCGTCGGACTGACGTCGGGGTCCCATGCAGGATCGCCCAGAAACCCGGCGGTCCGACAGACGCCTCCCGAGGCCAATAAATCCTCCCGCTCTAGGACCCTTCACATGTTCTCCAGCTTAATTCACCATTTCCAAGAAGAACATAACCACCTACGTTATGCTCATGCCGGAGTATTGGTACCAGATCGAGCAGGAGATCCTGGCGAGACGCGCTGCCCGCATCACTGCCGGGCTGCCTCCGGACTCGCCGGAGCCGGCGGAGGAGGAGTAGGAGCTGGCGGAGGAGGAGGGAGAGGAGCAGCAGCCGGCTTTGATAGAGGTGGTGAATCTGGAAGACGACGAGGAGCCAGAGCAGCCGGAGCAGGAGCTGGCGCCGGCTCCAGGCATCAACACGAAGGACGTGGAGGCAGAGTTCGCCGTCACCTATGCGGACGAGACGGCAGAGCAGAAGGCCATCCTAGAGTCCATCCAAGATGAGGCCTATGTGGAAGCCAACCGACGCTTCATCCGGCAGGAACGGGCGGCGACCGTCGCCCTCTTCGATGAGGTCGAAGTGGAGATGGATGTGGAGTAGCCGGAGGATCGGCAGCTGCGGCTGCCGGCCATGTACCCGGCGCTGGGCACGGAGATAGAGGACATCTCTGACGATGAGTAGGCTACTTGGTCTACATAGTACTTAGGTTTTTTCATTTGCATGCTTTTGTATGTATGGATTTAAGATTTCTAGTATGAGGCATCCGGATGTAGATGAGCAAATTTGAGGCTTCACCAGTCAGTATCCAGCTGTAGATGCAGTAAGCTGCTACACATCACAGGTCTTCCGTTCTAATCCCATCTCTTTTTTTTCTTTCCCGATTAATCCCGTCTTCTTCGCCGGCGAGCTCGCTAAGCTCAGCGACCAGGACCAGACGATGGACGAGGCTTCCGACCAGGAGCCGGGGCCACCGCCCGCGCCGGTTCATGCCGTGTTCACCATAGAGTAGGTGCAGACGCACTTCGACACCCTAATGGCGGAAGAGCTACCAGCACCGCCGGAATAAGCATTCCGGCAAGTGCAGGAGGACCAGTGCTACAACCTCTGTTTCCTCAATGAGCACCAGCTCACGGAGGGACGAATCGCCGGCAAACAAGCGAACGACAATGCTGTCGTGGACATGTGGCCCGATGATCCTGGCTTCCTGACTGAGCAGCGGGCGCTGTATTAGACCATCCATAGGGCCCGCGAGGCCCTCTCCGTCGTCCTTCGAGTTGTTGCACTCGCCGTGGCGCCGCCGTCTCGCGTTGTCAACATGGTTAACGAACATGAGGAATCAGGAGATGACTTTAATTGGAGAGGATGATAGTAGGGACCCACCAGGGCCATAGCCGTACGTACGCAAGTGCCTCCTTATTATATACAACTATAAAAAAATTGCTTCCTCCTGGTTTCCTGACATCACGGTCCCACATCATTGTCAACCTATAGAGTCAATAAACGAGAGAGTTGCACAAGGAACGGCCGACAGCTGGGACCCAGCAGCTCGAGCAGTATTTGTTTTTTGAGGTGTGAGCAGAGTTTTTCTTGAGCGATGTTTTTGTTGTTGTTCAGAGGAGCAGGGTATCAACTGGGCGGACTGTGGCCCGCCTAACCCATGCTCTTATTTTATGTCGACCAAATATCCAGCCCACATATTATTTTTTCAAGGTGAAAATGGCTAGCCCAGCTATACTTTTTTGCGGAATACCCAACCCAGGTCAACTTGTAATTCTCCGCCTTACTGGGCTGCAAACCTTTCCTAGGAGGGATGCATTAGGCTTGCCAAGAAAATGGGCTTTAAGAAATAATAAATGGGCTGTAATTATAAAAATTGGGCTATATATATAAAAAACGCACCGAACAAGTAATTAATTTCAAAATTATTATTTCTGGATTTTAATTTTTTTAATATCATTACTTGTTGCACGCGCAAAATTTTGTTGGATTTTTACCTAATACAAATTTATTTTGAAATTATATTTAATCTGACTCAAAATTTCAGGATAAAAAATATTTCGGATCACATCAAAATGTGGGAAATATTGTTGAATTTTTTTTGAGCGGTTGGTTGAAATTATTAACCATTGTCCTGGCTAGAAAATTGGCTGTAATTTTAACAAACAGTAAATGGGATGCAGTAAATTCAATTATGTCGGATTCAGGGCTCCGCAGACCCAAGAAGGTTCGAACTCTAGGGCGTGTGCGAAGAAGTCAACCTCTTAAGCGTGCCAACTCGTCGACCCACAGCCTAGCCTAGGCGGACTTGCATGAGCAAGGAAGAAGATGAATACGGCAGTTTACCCAGGTTTGGGCGACCTTGCGGTGTAAAACCCTACTCCTACTTTGTGGTGGATTGGCCTCACGAGGGGCTGAGGATGAACTAATACAGAGGATGAAAAACCTCGCGAGGGCTCGAGGGTGAGAATGAGTCGACCACCTCTATGGTGGTGGCTAACCTATATTTATAGTGGCCTTGGTCCTCTTCCCTCAAAACTTAGGCGGGAAGGGATCCCACAACGGCCAATTTGAAAGGGGACAAGTAGTACATCTAATCCTGATGAAAGGTGGTCTTCGCCTGCAAAGCTTCTGGTCGTGACGCAGTGGTGGGCTCGGTGATCACATCCGCCTTGCCGAGCCTATGGTCTTGATCTTGTAGCACCGGAAGGGAAACCTTTGGGAGATTCCTCGGGAACCCACGCATGTCCTTGCCTCCTTAGCACCAAAGAGGAAACTGCCTCCTCTGCGCCCGCTGGTGCCCGCCTGGCCTTGGTCGTCATGGCTCACGTCATCACAGCCTCGTGAGGCTGGGTACCTGCATAGAAATCTCAGCTCCTCGGGAGGCCGCCTGGGAAGGCCGCTCCTTGGGGAGGTCTTGGTGTCGCCCTCCTCGTGAGGCCTGGCCCCTCGCGAGGGTCTTGTCTTGGTGGTCTTAGAGATGGGCCGTACCAGGCCGTCGAGGGAGCCACGCCGTGGATCGTAGGCAGGCAAGTCTGGTTACCCTGGTTCCCAGAACGCCGACAGTAGCCCCCGGGCCCAAGGCGTGCTCGGGCTGGCTTCGAGGCGAAGCCAAGGGGCAAGGGTGAAGCGCCGTGGGCCCCAGTCGCCTATGGGCCAGGCTGACGCGTGGCGCTTGACAGGACACAGACGCCTTCCGCCTCCCCACGTCGCCTTGGCAACTGTCCGGACCGAAAAAAGGCTGGCTCGCACCGCCAGGCCATCTTTACTCCTCCTCGCCTTGCCTCAGATCCCCTTTCCTCCTCCAAGGACCTCTCCAGATCCAATCGAGCTCGGCTTCCCCTTTTCCTCCTCCAACTCCGGCGCTGATGACCTCGCAGATGGTCCCCAAGAAGTCAAAGCCCACGGCGCAAGCTGCAAGCTCTTCTCCCTCTCCTGCACCGGCATTCAATGCATCCTCCATCACCGAGAAGGGGCACCTCGCCCTCGTGCTCCCGTACACGGTGAGCGACAAGGACGAGTGGAAGGAGACCATGATCCTGGCCGGCTCCGCCGAGCAGCGGACTCTAGCTCAGACGGTTTACCCCTTCCTCCTCCACAGCATCTTCGCGGGGCTCGTCCCCCCTCACTCTGAGTTCTTCACCGCCGTCCTCAATCACTACCAGATCCAGGCCCTGCATTTTCATCCCAACTCCATCGTCCTCCTGTCCATCTTTGCCTTCTACTGCGAGTCATTCGTGGGTGTGAGGCCCTCCGTGCCACTCCTCCGACACTTCTTCTCCCTGTGGCTGCACGATCCGACCCAACGCTCTGGCTCCGTGTCCTTTGTCGCGGTCCACAAGAACAGCGTGCTCATGAGGGCCGGGAAGAAGGTGGAAAGCTTCCGGTGCCGCTGGGTCTTCATGGACACCAAGGGCCTCAACGAGCGGCTAGAGTTGCCGACTATGCTGCCCAAGCGGCTTGAGAGGTGGAGCCACGGGAAGTTCTCCGACCCCCGGGCGGCGACTGTCCTGAGGAAGATGACCTCACACATGGATGCCAGGGCCCTGACAGGGGGCATGCTCGTGAAGGAGTTCCTGACGCAGCGCCTGGCTCCGCTCCAGTCGCATACGCACCCCATGTGGGTGTTCCAGGGCGCGGAGGACGACATCAGGCTGTGCTCGGGGAGCTTGACGGGCAAGGAGCTGGACAAGGCCATGAACACCCTACTCGAGGGTGAGCCAGGTGACCTTCCGGAGGCCTACGCTCCGCTGTACCGCCGTGCCGACAGGGAGGCGTTGGTCGCTGCCATGCCCTTCTTCAACAAGCTAGGGCTCACATCGCCTGAGCACCCCAACTCCCCGGTGCCGGTTTCCTCCGGCGCCAGTATTGGCAAAGAGGGCGAGGAGGACTCGAAGGCGACCGAGAACGATGTGGTGGAGATCTCCCCCCCACCCCCCCGTCTCAGAGTGAGCTCCTTCACTGCTTTGCAGACGACGACGACGCCGACGAGCCCCTGGCCGTGGAATCCCCACCCTCCATCAGGGTCCTCACGAGGTCCGAAGCCACTCCCCGGACCCAGCGAGGGTCAGGCCAGGTGACCCTGAAGAAGAGCGGGGCGGCACCCCCTCCAAGGGGCACCCCTCTGGCCGCTGGAGCGGGCGCGGTCCTGCAGGTCACGTCCCCTCAAGGTGACACCTTCGCCTTGCCAGGTGGCAGCGCCGCACCAGGGCCAGCTGAAGAGCACCCCGCCAACTCCCCAAGCCCGACCAAGGCCGCGCCAAGGAAAAGCGGGGGTGTCCCAGCCCCGGCCAAGAAGGAGAAGAAGAGGACGTGGATTGCTCCCAACGAGTAAGTACCTTACCTTTCTTCTGTTTATCATAGATTGGCATCATGCCCACAGTACTCCTCTCTTGATGACCAGGATGGGCGTCGTGGTGAAGAAGAGGAAGGAGGGAGCCGGGGCTCAGGAGGCACCACCTCTCGCCGCAGCCGTAACGACTCCGGCACGGGTGGAAGAGGCCGTCTCGCGTCCCCTCGCGACAGAGCAGGCCCCCGGGATGTGGTGATGCGACCTCAGGAGGAGCCGGCTCCCATGCGCCAGCAAGCCACGGTGCCGTCCACCCTTGCTGTGCCCGAGGGGGGCTCAGAGCCTCCGGTGCCCCAAGCTGTCCTCGCCACCGCTTCCCTGGTGATGGCGCCAGCCGACGCACCGGTGCTGCCTCCTCCCCAAGCCCTTGCGATGGCAGACTGCGGCCGTCTCATCAGTTCAGGCTCCCTGGACAAAGCCTACGCCGCGCTGGGTCAGCCCCGAGCCGGCCTCTAGGATGCGGACATGTGCCACGTGAGGGAGCGCCTGGGGCTTATCTCAGGGTGGCTCCAGGCCGACATGTCTGCCAAGACGTCCTGGGGCCGGGCCGAGGCCGCCACCGCGGAAGGCATGAAGGAGGCCGCCGAAGCCAAGGACGCTCGCAACGCAGCGTTAGCCAATGCTGCGTCCGCCGAGGAGCACCGCGCTGAGGCAGAGGCCAAGCTGAAGGATCTCCAGGAAGAGCAAGCCACGCACGCCCAACGGCTCCAGCAATGGGAAGAAGACCTGAAAGCCCGTGAAGCGGAGTCTGGCGATCGCGACACCAAGCTGAAACAGGTGGCCGCCGACCAGGCCGCGGAGCGCGGCCGCCTAGCCACGCTGAAGAAGGAGGTGGCTGATGCTCAGGCATCCCACGCCCAACACGTCTCCGAGTCGGCGGCCCAACTCAGGCATTCCTGCTGCTGAGAAGAAGGCAGCCGTGGAACACGGCGCCTTCCTCTCCCTTGAGCTCAAAGCTAGCGACGCGCTCCGCTCCACCTACAGGGGAGGGTATGAGGAGCCGCTGGCGACCCCTGAGGATGGCCTTGTGGGGCTCTTCCCCAAGCTCGCGGAGGCACTCAAGGGTGTTGCCGCCAAGGTGTACTCCATCCTGGAGGAGGAGTGGCACTCGCTCTTCTCCACAGCCGCGACGCGCGTCTTTGGCCAGCTCTTCCTTCAGGACCCTGGCTTCAACTTCAGCACAGTGATCTGTTCGATTGCTCCTGAGTCCCATACTGCTGCCGAGGAGGCCGTGAAGGTTCACATGGACACGCTGCTGGAGAAGTTCCTCTGCGTCCCCGATCCTGAGGTTCTGGCAGCGGAGGTTGGCGGTGGCGGCGATGATGGTGGCAGCGACGTCGACGACAGGCTTCCGGCGAGCAGGGCGAGCAGCGGCGATGGCCAAGGCGGCGGTGGCGCTTCATCCTAGTTTTATTCCTGCAACATTTACCGTGCCTCATGGAGGCGTAAAACTTCTGTTTGAATTTGCGGAACATTTGTGCTTTTAATAACTGTTAGGGCTCTGCGATTTCCTTTTCGTGCTTGGTTTCCTTCTTGTTTGCTTTTGTGCTCTACGTCGGCAGGGCCCAGCCCCGTGCATACGTCGTCCGCCGTTGGGGCGTCCGAATCGCCAGGACGACACCAAGGGGTGAGGGGCTACGTGACTAGTGAGGCCCCTGAGTCGCGGTGCTCAGGAGGTCCCCCTTGACGTGCGAGCAGCCCTAATGAAGGAAGCGTAGGCAACGGCGAGGTTAATCCGGAGCCCCCATACCTTTCCTTGCTAGCTTTCGCCTGGGAGGGGCGTGAGAAGACCAGGTACCCTAACCTAGTAGGGTGGCGTGTGCCAGGCCTGGCCTGGGCACAACCACGTGTCCAGCCCCCTCTCGCATACCTCCAAGGGGAAAGTTGTGGGGTGTTACCGGGCGAAGAGCCGAGAGCCTGTCCTGAGGTTGGTGCGGCCATGAGGGCGCCCTCAGTTGTTTATCCACCAGCGCGGAGCATGGTGCTTCCACTTTAGCGTGGGCATAGCCGCTCCTCGGCCGTGTCATCCACCAGCGCGGACCACGGGGCTTCCACTGGTGCGTGGGCATAGTCACTCCTCGACCGTGTCGTCCGCCAGTGCGGAGCATGGGGCTTCCACTGATGCGTGGGTGGAAGTTCCCTCGGGGGGACACTCCGGGGCGTGTACAACCCCGTTCGTACATGTGACTAGCACGGCAGAACTGGAGGAGGTGTATCTGGGCACTCATGAGCCAGCGCGGGACTCACGAGGCCCTACCTCAAGGCGGGTTGCGCCTGATTTTTGCGGTGCGGGGCGCACTTATGACACCTGTGGGGCGATGGGGGGGGGGGGGTCCTGCGCCGAATGCCCCTTCGAGGGTTATCGCATGAGAAGGCCGGACACCAATGACCCCAGGAGGTAACGTGAATGGGGCCGGCCCGCCAGACAGAGCTCAGCCATTGGTTATATCGACGATGCAGGAACGGACCCGAGCACAGACGTTGTGCCAAGTCTTCTCATGCAATGATCCCATGGAAAAACACTCGGCTCACGGCTCCCGCTACGGCGTAGCGTGGAACTGTGGTCGTACGAACCGGGCCACGCGCCCTTACTCGCCGACACACGATTAGCTCATGCGAGAACAAGGCACCAAGGACCCGGGGAGGTGACGCGCACAGGAGCTGACCCGTGGGACAGAGCTCAGTCGCTTGGATTTGACAACGCTGCAGGGACGAACCCGAGCACAGGCTCCGTGCCAGTCCTTAAGGCGGTCGCGGGCGGGTTTGCAAGGGCGCAGCTACATCATGGTGATGAAGCACCGGACATGCAGTTGAAATACTTGGGAAATTCATAAAGGCAAGGCCAGTTCTAATACATGCGCAAAAATGATACAGCTGCGGGGCTGGGCCCTAGCAGCCTGAGGATGATGCAGCCCGGGGGGCGCCCTCAATCTGAACAAACCAAAAAGTCACCTGGCACCATTGTCGCGGGAGCGTCGGGGTAGCTGAAGATGCTTGCTGCAGAAATTGCTCCTCATGAGCCGGGCGGCTCCGGAGGCCCGCCGAGCTCACGAGACTCGTCGAGCTCGTGAGGGTCCGGCACTTCCTCCGACAGGACCGCCTGGTGCCTGGCCTCGTGAGCCGCCATGGCACCCTACATGAAGCGCTGGTACGAGGTAGCCATGTTTAGCAGGCACTCTGGCCGACGCGAGACGGTGAGAAGAGGTCCTGCGAAGCAGCCCTGTTGAGGCCTGGGATGTTAACGCAAACGCGCAGCCCGCTGCCCACGTCAGGGGCCGCAGCTGCACTGGGAGGCCATGCGGGGCGACGCTCGCCGCGCATGGCCCTTGCCTCCTGAAGCTCCTCAATTGCCTTGACGATGAACTCTCGCGCACCTGGCACCTCATGCCGTGCGCCTTGCTCGCGGGGGTGCGCATCGAAGCACGCCTCCAAGTGGTGCCCGAGCACCTCCCTCGTCGCCCTGGTCAGGTCAGAGGCTCTCCAGACAGGGGCCCCCAAGCCCGTCCCGAGGGAGGCGCCCCAGCAGCGGGTGCGGGGCCTGAAGTACCGTTGGCAGGTGCGCCAGCCCCCTGACGACTCTTGAGGAGGATCTGCTTCTTCTTCTTGGGTGTGATCTCAGAAAACAGGACAGCGCCCTCATCATCTGGGTTGTCAGCCGCTGCAGCTTGGTAGGCGCACTCGAGGGAGCACACCGCATCCTTTTCATCGCCGGCGACCGTGATGATGCCGCCATTCCCCGACATCTTGAGGACATTGTAGCCGTGGTGGGTTGACGCCATGAACCTGGCGAGGGCCGGATACCCGAGGATGGCGTTGTACGGGAGGCCGATATGGGAGACATCAAAGTCGATGAGCTCAATGTGGTAGTTGTTGCGGTTGCCGAAGGTGACAAGGAGGCGTATCTGCCCCAGGGGGATGGTGGAGCCGTCAGTCACTCCTGAGAAGGGCTTGGTCGGAAGAAGCTGATCATAGGGCACTTGGAGCGTCTCGAACATCTCGACGGAGAGGACATTGAGCCTTGTGCCACCGTCAATGAGGGTCTTGGTGATGAGGACATTGCTGATGGTGGGCGTGCAGAGCATGGGAAGCATGCCTCCGGTGGCCTAGCACTTGAGGTGATCCTTGGAGTCGAAAGTGATGGCGCACTGTGACCAATTGAGGGGACGCGCGGCCTCGAGCCTCGGGAGGGCCGCGTTCACCTCACGAGCGAACTACTTGAAGATACGTTGTGAGGCTGGGGCCTGCGCACCACCTAGGATGCAGGCGATAGCACAAGGTTCCTGGAAGCCCCCAGCCCGTCGTCCTGCCGGTTGTCATCATTCCTCCTTGGCGGCGGTGGAAGCGGAGGGAGGCCAGCATTGCCCTAAGGACGGGCCTCACGAGGTTGATCACGCCAGAACCTGTCGCGAGGCTCGTCGCGCCAGTGGTCCTCATGAGGCTGGTCATGCCAGTTCTGATGGGGGTCGCGGTTGTCCCAGCGGCCTCCGCCGTGGCCGTAGCCCCGGTCACCACGCTCGGGGCGGCGACCAAGGTGCCCATCGCGAAGGGCCTTGAGCTCTTGGCAGTCGTTGGTGTCGTGGCTGTGTACGTTGTGGAAGATGCAGAATGGGCGGTTGCCCCTGGAGGGTTCGCCGGTGTCACGACCGCGCTTCATCTCAGGTTCGGCCGCAAGTACGGCAGGACCCTTGCGCTTCGCCTCCTTAGCCTTGGCCTTCTTGTCCTCGGGGTCTGCTTCTGGAAGCTTCAGGAGGGAGAGGCGGCCCTCCTCGGCCCTTGCATATCTGTTCGCCAGGTTGAACATCTCCAGGGCCGAGCACAGGTCTTCGTTGATGGCGAGCTCCTCGTTCATCTTGACGTCCCAGACGCCTTCAGAGAATGTCGAGATGATGGCTTCGTTAGACGCCTTCGTGAAGCACTGTATGTACTTGTGCAAGGTCTTGCTTGGTTGCTGCTTCACGCGCCGCAGGTCGCCCACTGCAGGAGCGCGGTCGCGAGTACCCTGGAAGTTGGGGATGAAACGCTCGTGAAGCTCATCCCAAGAGGAGATCGACCCCACCGGGAGGTTTAGGAGCCAAGAGCGCACGCTGTCCTTGAGGGCCATGGGGAACCAGTTCGCCATGACCTTGTCATCGCCGTTCGCCGCTTCGATGCTCAGCGCATAGAGATGGAGAAATTCCGTGGGGTCAGGAGTGCCGTCGTATCGTGGAGGCAGATCCGGCTTGAACTTGTCGGGCCAGACGACGCGGCGCAGCTCCGGGGTGAAAGCACGGCAGCTTGCCGCGCTCATAGGTGCGGGCCGCATGGGTGGAGCTTGGTCTTGACGCACGCGCGCCGCGACCTCCGGTGGTGCGCGGTCCTAGTGCTGGCACTGCGGCGCCGGGAGCGCGTGCGCATCGGCTTGTGGGCGCTGGATCACCTGGCAGCTTGCTTCATCATGCGCCGGCGCCCTGCGCGGTGGGTCGCGCCGGGGAGCGTGATGCCTGGGCTCGGGGTTGGCGCCACGTAGAGGAGGAGGAGGCGCGCAGTGAGCCACGTCACCCTCTTGGGATGGCGGAGGAAGGAGCGAGCGGGATAGCGCAGGGGCCTCACCGGCGGCGTTGACGAGCTCGGCGATGCGGCCAAGCCAGTCGTCGTAGAGGTCGTTGGCCGGGCGGTAACGTAGGAGCTCACACGCCATGAGGAGTGCAGCATGTGTGTTTGATGGCCCGCGACGAGCATGGGAAGACGATGTCGTGGCTGGAGTGGGCGATGGGGATGCGGTGCGGCCATCACGCCGCACAGAAGGTGGTAGCGACGAATCCTGCTGCTCACGAGCAACAGGGTCAGTGGCAGCATTAGCTACCGGGGAGGCAGAGCAGCGAGGAGCACCGTTGCCCATCGGTGCCATCTAGGTGACACAAGCGGCCTGGCGCTCGGCACGGACACGACGAGCGTCGGCCATGGGAGCGACAAAACAGAGGCGAAGCGAACGGTGGAAGAAGGACTTCGACACGCCCATACCTGGCACGCCAAATGTCGGATTCAGGGCTCCGTAGACCCAAGAAGGTTCGAACTCTGGGGCGTGTGTGAAGAACTCAACCTCTCAAGCATGCCAACTCGTCGCCCCACAGCCTAGCCTAGCCGGACTTGCGTGAGCAAGGAAGAAGATGAACACGACAGTTTACCCAGGTTCGGGCCACCTTGCGGTGTAAAACCCTACTCCTGCTTTGTGGTGGATTGGCCTCACGAGGGGCTGAGGATGAACTAGTATAGAGGATGAACAACCTCGTGAGTGCTCGGGGGTTAGAATGAGTCGACCTCCTCTATGGTGGTGGCTAACCTATATTTATAGTGGCCTTGGTCCTCTTCCCTCGAAACTTAGGCGGGAAGGGATCCCACAACGGCCAATTTGAAAGGGCACAAGTAGTACATCTAATCCTGATGAAAGGTGGTCTTCACCTGCAAAGCTTCTAGTCGTGGCGCAGTGGTGGGCTCGGTGATGACATCTGCCTTGCCGAGCCAATGGTCTTGGTCTTGTAGCACTGGAAGGGAAACCTTTGGGAGATTCCTTAGGAACCCATGCCTGTCCTTGCCTCCTTAGCACCAAAGAGGAAACTGCCTCCTCTGCGCCGGCTGGCGCCCGCCTGGCCTTGGTCGTCATGGCTGATGTCATCACAGCCTAGTGAGGCTGGGTACCTGCATAGAAATCTCCGCTCCTCGGGAGGCCGCCTGGGAAGGCCGCTCCTTTGGGAGGTCTTGGTGTCGCCCTCCTCGCGAGGCATGGCCCCTCGCGAGGGTCTTGTCTTGGTGGTCTTGGAGATGGGCCGTACCAGGCCGTCGAGGGAGCCACCCCGTGGGCCGCAGGCAGGCAAGTCTGGGTACCCTAGTTCCCAGAACATCGACACATTAGAATTCAAAAATGGGTTGTACATTATAACAAATCGCAAATGGGCTATATGTTCTCTGCCACAGAAGTGATGCTCACTTGTGGGCCTACTAAGTTGATGTGTACTTAAGGCTTTGTCAACTTATAGTCAACACAACGATTCTAGCAGCAGTGGCCGTTGGATGTCCATCCAACGGCTGTGGTGCTTCTTCAATCTCGAATATTTTTTCTTCAGCCGCCCAAACCACCGCCGGCGGTACCGCCTCCCATGGCCGGCTCTCCTGCCGCGCAGGCCTCACCCGCCCACCCTACTCCCATCGTTGTCCAGGCCATTCCTGTACTCACCAACACCTCATGTTATTCTCCAACGACGGCTGTCCGCGTTCTGGGAACCAGGGTACCCAGACTTGCCTGCCTGCAGCCCACGGTGTGGCTCCTTCGACGGCCTGGTATGGCCCACCTCCAAGACTATCAGGAGAAGACCCTTGTGAGGGGCAAAGCCTCGTGAGGCAAACGACGCCAAGACCTCCCGAGGGAGCAGCCTCCCCAGGCTGCCTCCTGAGGAGCGGAGATTTCTATGTAGGTACCCAACCTCATGAGGTTGCCATGACATAAGCCATGATGACCAAGGCAGGCGGGCGCCAGCAGGCGCAGTGAAGGAAGTTTCCTCTTTGGTGCTAAGGAGGCAAGGACAGACGTGGGTTCCCAAGGAATCTGGCAAAGGTTTCCATTCCGGTACAACGAGACCGAGGCCACCGGCGCGGCAGGACGGATGTCATCGCCAAGCCCACCGCTGCGTCACGACCAGAAGCTTTGCAGGCGAAGACCACCTTTCGCCAGGATAAGATGTACTACTTGTCCCCTTTCAAATTGGCCACTGTGGGATTCCTTCCCGCCTACGTTTTAGGGGACGAGGACCGAGGCCACTATAAGTATAGGTTAGCCACCACTGTAGAGGGGATCTGATGGGATCCGAACCTCGTCGACTCACTCCTTCACCCCAAGCCTCGTGAGGTTGTTCATCCCTTGTACTAGTTCATCCTCAGCCCCTCGTGAGGCCAATCCACCACAAAGCAAGAGTAGGGTCTTACAACGCAAGGTGGCCCGAACCTGGGTAAACTGCCGTGTTCATTTACTTCCTTGTTCGTGTGCATCGAGCTAGGCCGTAGGTCGACGAGCTGGTTGGCTGGATAGGTTGAGTCCTTCACACACGCCCCAGAGTTCGAACCTTTCTTGGGTCTGCGGAGCCATGAATCTGACATTTGGTGCGCTAGGTCGGAGCATGTCGAATCCTCTTCTCCGCCGTTCATTCCGCCGCCGTTCCATCGCTCCTATGGCCGATGCTAGCCATGTTCGTGCCGAGCGCCGGGCCGCTCGCATCACCCAGACGGCACCCGTGGGCAACAGCTGTCGGATTCAGGGCTCCGCAGACCCAAGAAAGGTTCGAACTCTAGGGTGCGTGCAAAGAACTCAATCTCCCCAGCCTGCCGACTCGTCGATCTCACCGCCTAGATTGATGAACAGGAAAGGAAAGGGACTCAGCAGTTTACCTAGTTTCGGGCCACCTTGCGGTGTAAAACCCTACTCCTGCTTTGTGGTGGATTGGCCTCGAGGTGGGCTGAGGATGAACCAGTACAGGGGGAGAACAACCTCAGGAGGAGTGTTCTTGTGCTGGTGTGAGCTAGTGAGGATGATCCGGTTCCCCCCTTCTATGGTGGTGGCCTAGCTATATTTATAGTGGCCTCGGTCCTCTTCCCCCCAAAATGAAGGCGAGAAGGGATCCAACAACGGCCAAGTTTGAAGGGAGACAAGTAGTACATCTTATCCTGACGAAAGGTGGTCTTCACCTGCAAAGCTTCTGGCCGTGACGTCGTGGTGGGCTCGTCGATGACCTCCGTCCTACCGTCCTGGTCTTGTAGCATGGGAATGGAAACCTTTGGCTGATTCCTTGGGACTCTGCGTCTGCGCTTGCTTCCTTAGCACCGAAGAGGAAACCTGCTGTACTGCGCCTGCTGGCGCCCGCCTGGCCTTGGTCGTCATGGCTTGCGTCATCTAAACCTCATGAGGTGGGGCTTGCATGGAAATCTTCGCTCCTCAGGAGCCGGCCTGGAGAAGCCGCTCCCTCCAGAGGACTTGGCGTCGTCCGCCTCGCGAGGGTCATGTGTTGTTGATGGTGGAGAAGGGTCGTACCAGGCCGCTGATGAAGCCACGCTGTGGGCCGCAGGCAGGCAAGTTTGGGTACCCCGGTTCCCAGAACGCCAACAATAGCCCCCGGGCCCAAGGCGCGCTCGGACTTGGCTTCGAGGCGAAGCCAAAGGGCAAGGGCGAAGCGCCACGGGACCTAACTGCCTGCGGACCTAGTCGACGCGTGGCGCTTGATGGGACGTGGGCGTCTCCGCTTCCCACGCTGCCTCGGCAACCATCCAACTTGACAATAACCTGCTGCATGCAAAAAGATCATCATTACCGGAGATCATGGAGTCCGGCGGTTAGCCTCCCTCTGGCTATAAATGGGAGGAGGGGCGGAGCCCCCTACTCATCTCCGTCTTCCCGCTGCTTGCTTCTTCTTCTTCCCTCTTGCCTCGCCATCTTGTCGAAGCACCATGGCGCCAGGGAGGAGGTTTTCCATGGCGGAGAAAGGGAAGGCCCCCAAGGAAGGGCCCGACTCACCGTCGCCCAAGAGAGGCCGTGGGAGACCCCGAAAGACGCAGCGACTGTGGCGGTGGCCCCTCGAGGGCGCGGGCGCACTCCTCCAATAGCCGGCGCCGCCTTCGGCAGCCGCGGTGGCGCTTCTTCCCGCGGCAAGGGCTGCCGCAGTCAGGGCGGCTTCGGTGATGAGGGGAGGCACACGGTGGTCATCCGGCCGCCACGACCGCACTCCCACTCAGCCGACGCGCTCTCGGAGTTCGTCGTGTGGTCGGAGAGGCCTATGGGCATCTGGTTCCAGCTGCCGCACTCCTTTGCAAGCGCGCTGCCGGCCGGAGGGCCTGGTGGCCTCTGGCTGCAGGCTGACGGCTGCGGCAGCAAGGCCTCCTGGGTGGATGTCGAGGTCACCACCGCCGGCAACGTGTTCCTGAATCGCGGGTGGCAGCCGTTCACCCGCGCACGCGGCCTGCATGGGAGGTGCACCCTCCACTTCAGGTATGACGGCGCCACGACCCTCTACGTCAGGGTCTTCGAGGAAAGCGGCCGACGCCTGGGGTGCTACCCGGAGAGCGACAGCGACGACGAAGATGACGGCGATGGCACCATTGCTGGCGGTGAGCTTGCCCTTGGCGACGGTCGCGCCGGCTCTAGCAACGGGGGCTCCTCTTCCAGGCAGAGTACGAGTGACGGCGACCGCGATGAGCCGCCCTGCCGCCGGGCTCGGACCGGGGAGGGCGACGAGCCGCATCGCCAGCGCGCCTCGGTGAAACCGGAGGAAGATTCCGACTGAGCTTGGGTGTCGCCGGGGTCGAGCCTCAGGAGTCACCGTAGTCGCGCAGCTTGCTTTTGTTTCTTTTTTCCTCCTGCATTGAAAGAAGAAGAGGGCCCTGTTGGGGCGTGTAATGAACCCTGGCGCTTGTGCCGTAATGCTATGCTCGTTGTTTTCATATCATGTTGTGATGTCCATGTTTCTACTAGGTGCGTTCAGGGTAACTTAGCTCGATGTGCTCGCGGTAGGCTTCCATGTCGCGAGGGCATACCCTTCCAGGGGCATCTTCCAAGGGCATCCTTCTTGAAAACTTGGGGGTCGTTGAGTCCTCGGGAGTCGCTGAGCCTCGGGAGGCGTCATGTAGCTGCAGGGTTAGAAAACCTCATGAAGCATCTCGTCCTACCTCGCGCAAATAGCTGAGCACGGGTTGGTTGTAGCCAACACATCGCGTCATGATGCCCGAAGGCATGGACTTAAGATGGTGCGCATGCCCGTGAGCTCGTTCGAGGGCGTCACGAGAGGATTAAGGCGCCGAAGCTGGGGCAGCAATGTTTTGGTGAGGTGTGGTCGCGGGCGAGCCCGGGCGCACACACACCTTACCTAGCCCCCGCACGTGGGGCGCGCGAGGAGGAGCGACGGGCAACTGCCGCTCTTCCTGGGACAAGGTTGGAGAGGTGAACACTGTGAAGGGAGAAGAAGACAGAAACTTTCCAACATTTGCAAACGAAAGACGCGAAAGCACCAAATTTCACTCAAGAAGTCGAAAACCAGCTACAGAAAGCAAGCAAAACAAAAGCCGCGTTCGGCACCTAGACTAGTCTTCTTGTCTTCCCACCAGCGCGGAGCATGAGGCCTCCACTAGGACGTGGGTGGGAGCCCCCGTGAGGCCCAGGGGCGGCACTCAGGAGACTTCGGGGCGTATATAGCCCCAACTCATTATTACGTGAGAGTGCCACGAGCGGAGACCTTCACAGGCCGGGGCATTGCTTGAGGGGTAGAACTTCCAGAGGTGCTGGATGTTCCAGGCATTCTGGATGGGGATCCCGTCCTGCGTCTCTAGGCACGCGACGCCAGGCCTGGAGACACGGGCGATACTAAACGGGCCCTCCCACATGGGCGAGAGCTTATGCAACCCTTCCCTGGAGAGCACCCGCCTCAGGATGAGATCACCCACCTCAAGCGTCCTGGAGTGGACGCTGCGGCAGTGGTACCGCCGCAGCGCCTGCTGGTACCTTGCTGCCCGGAGCGAGGCCTAGCGGCGGCGTTCCTCCCCCAGCACGAGGTCCATCCCCCACGAGGCGTCCTGGTGTGCCTCGTCAAATGCCAGGACCCGCGCGGAGCGATGCCTGACCTCGTGAGGGAGGACCGCCTCGGCTCCGTAGACAAGGAAGAACGGGGTCTCACCCGTCGGCTTGGTCGCAGTGGTGCAGATGGACCACAGCACGGACTAGAGCTTGTCGAGCCAGCCCCTGCCGCAGGTCTCGAGCTTCTTCTTGAAGGTCCTCACCTTGAGGCCTCTCGGGACTTCTGCGTTGGCGCGCTCGGCCTGGCCGTTGCTCCGAGGGTGTGCCACCGAAGCGTAGCATATCTGCGTTCCAAGGTTAGCACAATATGTTTTGAAAAGGTTGCTGGTGAACTGTGAGGCGTTGTCGGTGATGATGCGGTTAGGGACCCCGAAGCGGCTCACGAGGCCCTTGATGAACTTGACGGCCGAGCCGGCCAGGATGGCGCGGACGGCCTCCACCTCCGCCCACTTGGTGAACTTGTCGATGGCGACGTAGAGGTAGCGGTAGCCCCCGGGCGCTCGAGGGAATGGACCCAGGATGTCCAGCCCCCAGACCGCAAACGACCATGAGAGCGGGATGGTTTGGAGTCCCTGGGTAGGCTGGTGAATCTGCTCTGCATGAAACTGACAGGCCTCACAAGATCTTACCAGCTCGGTGGCATCGTTGAGCGCCGTGGGCCAGTAGAATCCGCTACGGAACGCCTTGCCGATGAGGGTGCATGATGAGGAGTGATGCCCGCAGTCTCCACCATGTACGCCGGCCAGCAGCTCGCTTCCCTGCTCCCTGGAGATGCATCATAGAGAAACATCGTTCGGTCGCTTCCGGTAAAGCTCACCATCCTGAATGCAGTACGCAGTGGCCTGGCGGGCGACTCGCTCTGCATCTTCCTCCTTCTCTGGCAAGGTTCCTTGGAGTAGGTACGTCTTGAACTCCTTGGTCCAGCACCCCTCCTGAGGCTCGAGCGCGAGGAGCAGGCGGGCTCCCGAGGTTGGGCCACAAGCTGGGGCGCCTGGGGAAGCTCCTCCTGAAGCGGCGCTGGTGCTGCAGCGGGTGGAGCCGCCGACGGCTTGAAAAGCTCCTCCTCGAAGACGCTGGGCTCCTGAGGTAGACGTCGGGACGCCCTCTTGGTGATGTTGTCTGCCTCCTTGTTTGTGCCACGCGGTACGTGCTGCAATTCCAAGCCCAAGAATCGTTTCTCAATTTTGCGTACCTCCTTGAGGTATGCCTCCATGTGCTCGTCCTTTGGCTTGCATGCCTTGTTGGAGAAATTGACGAGGAGCTGGGAGTCGCCCCTGATGGTGAGGCGCCTTATCCCTAGGGCCACCGCAGCCTTGAGGCCAGCGATTAGGCCCTCGTATTCTGCGATGTTGTTGGAGACCTTCTCGCCGTCCTAGAAGAAGAGTTGCACGATGTAGTAGAGCTTGTATTGTGTGGGCGAGATGAGCACGGCTCCAGCCCCCGCGCCCTGACGCGCGAACACTTCGTCGAAGTACATGGCCCAACCATCCGGCGCTTCGCTTCCGAGTGCGAGAGAACGGTCCTCACTCACTTCCCGGCCAGGGGCGTCAATCCATTCTGCCACAAAGTCAGCGAGTGCCGCACCTTTGATGATCTTGGTGGTGCTGAACTCTAACTGGAACGCCTGTAGTTTGATGTTCCATTCGGCGACCCTTCCCACGGCGTTCGGGCTCCGGAGCACCCTCTCCAAGGGGTAAGCCGAGACAACCTTGATGGGGTGACCTTGGAAGTAGTGATGCAGTTTTTGGGAGGTGACGAGGAGTGTGAGCAAAAGCTTCTGCGGCATGGGGTAACGCGCCCGAGCATCGCGCATCACCGTGCTGACGAAGTATACTAGGTGCTCGACGAGGGCGGAGGCATTGGCGGGGTCTTGCACCTCCTGAGGCTGAGGGACCTCAGGAGCTTGGTCGTTGGTCGAAGCAGCCGTGGCCTCCGGAGTGCCATCCTCAGTGGCTCGGCTGACCGGTGGGGTGGCCGAGGCCTCAGGAGCGCCATCCTAAGGCCGCGGCGCGTCGGCTGGGCGCGAGGTGCTGCTCCATGAGCCCTTGATGGGGCGCTCCTCCCGAACCGCACCAGCGCTGCGCTAGCAGAGTGAGGGGTGGCAGCCAGGTAGAGTACCAAGGGTTCAAGGGGGCGCAGCACCACCATCAACGGTGGGCTGGTGAGGTACCTCTTGAGGTCTTGAAAGGCCGCATCGGCCTCCGGAGTCCACTCAAACGGGCCCTTCTTTTTCATCAGCTTGAAGAAGGGGAGGGCGCGTTCTCCTAACTTGGAGATGAAGCGCCCGAGCGAGGTCACGCAGCCCGCCAGCTTGTGCATCTCCTTGAGGGTTTGGGGCGGACTCATCCTTTCTATAGCCTTGACCTTCTCTGGGTTGGCCTCGATCCCTCGGTGCGACGCCAGGAAACCCAGCATCTTGCCGGATGGGATGCCAAACACGCATTTTTTTGGGTTGAGCCGCAGGTTTACTTGGCGCAGGCTGGCGAACGTCTCTTCCAGATCTTCAATAAGGGTTCTCGCCTCCCGAGATTTCACCACTATGTCATTGACGTATGCCTCAGCGTTCCTCCCGAGCTGCTGCCCCAGGGCGATGTGCATCAACCGTTGGAAGGTTGCTCCTGCATTACGCAGCCCGAACGGCATGCAGGTGTAGCAGTACACCCCGCACGAGGTCAGAAAAGCCGGCTTCTCAACATCCTGCACCGCCATCTTGATTTGGTGATAGCCCGAGAAGGCGTCCATGAAGCACAGTAAATCACACTCGGAGGTGGAGTCGACAATCTGGTCAATGCGCCGGAGAGGGAAAGGGTCTTGAGGATAGGCCTTGTTGAGGTTGGTGAAATCGACGCACATGCGCTCCTTCCCACCCTTCTTGGGGACGATAACTGGGTTCGCGAGCCAATCTGGGTGCTGCACTTCCCGAATGACGTCGGCTTCCTGCAGCTTGTGGGTTTCTTGGACGATGAACGATTGCTTCTCCGGGGCTTGCCGTCGTGCCTTCTGCTTCACTGGGCATGCGTTGGGGCACACCATCAGGTGGTGCTCGATTACCCCACGCGGAACCCCGACCAGGTCCGCAGCTTTCCACGCAAAAATGCCCTTGTTCGCGCGGAGGAAGCTAACCAGTGCCTCCTCCTGGTCCAGAGG
Source organism: Thinopyrum elongatum (assembly GCA_011799875.1). Taxonomy (NCBI): domain Eukaryota; kingdom Viridiplantae; phylum Streptophyta; class Magnoliopsida; order Poales; family Poaceae; genus Thinopyrum; species Thinopyrum elongatum. Next base: position 446,281,964 of record CM022298.1, on the reverse strand, counting down.
GAGGTCGGCATCTATGGTGAAGGCAGGGCCGGCCCCTCCGTCTTCATCGATAGGCACCTGCTTCGTTTTAGCCTTGTCTTGAGAGAACAATTGCTTCTTCTTTGTTGGCGCAGCCCCCGGGCCCTCCGGAGCCTTATCCTCGATTGGCCGCGCGGCCGCCGCGTCCTTGTAGGCGAGCTTGAGGGCCGAGAGCACATCCTTGGTGTCCCCCACCACGGTGTGGACGCCGCTGCTTCCCAGCATCTTCATGAGGTTGTATCCAGGATGGGTTGCCGCCATGAACTTAGTCAGGGCTGGGTACCCGAGAATGGCGTTGTACGGGAGGCCGATGCGGGCGATGTCGAAGTCGATGAGCTCGGTGCGGTAGTTGTCACGCGTGCCGAAGGTGACGGCGAGGCGGATCTGCCCTAGGGGGCAGGTGGAGCCATCATCGACCCCAGAGAAAGGTTTGGTGGGGAGGAGCCGGCCGTAGGGCACGTGAAGCAGGCCGAACGCCTCCACGGAGAGGACGTTGAGGCCGGCGCCATCGTCGATGAGGGTCCTGGTGACTGCTACATTGCAGATGGTGGGGGTGCAGAGCATAGGGAGCGCGCGGGCGCCGACCATGGTCTTGGGGGGGGGGGTGGTCCCCTGAGTCGAAGGTGACCCCGGCCTTAGGCGCCGCCCAGCCCGGAGGAGCTCCCCGCTGCGCGTGAGCGGCACCCACTTGGCGGAAGAACTGCTTGACATGGCGGAAGAACTGCTTGACATGGCGATCCGAAGATGGCGCCTGCGACCCGCCAAGGATGGCCGCAACGGTGGGAGGCGCCGGCACCGCGGGGAGCGCGATGGAGAGGTCATTAGCGCTCGCTGGTGCCTACTGCGTGACACGGGCGACGAGAGCGGCCCGGCGCTCAGCACTAACTCGAGGAGCGTCGGCCATGGGAACAGTGGAATGGCGGCGAGTCGGCCGGCGGAAGAGAGGCTCCGATGCACCCCTACCTGGCGCACCAAATGATGGATTCAGGGCTTCGCAGACCCAAGAAAGGTTAGAACTCTGGGGTGCGTGCGAAGAACACAATCTCCCCAGCCTACTGACTCGTCGATCTCACCGCCTAGCTCGATGAACAGGAAAGGAAAGGGACTCAATAGTTTACCCAGGTTCGGGCCACCTTGCGGTGTAAAACCCTACTCCTGCTTTTTGGTGGATTGGCCTCGAGGTGGGCTGATGATGAACTAGTATAGGGGGAGAACAACCTCAGGAGGAGTGTTCTTGTGCTGGTGTGAGCTAGTGAAGATGATCCGGTTCCCCCCTTCTATGGTGGTGGCCTAGCTATATTTATAGTGACCTCGGTCCTCTTCCCCCAAAATGAAGGCGGGAAGGGATCCCACAACGGCAAAGTTTGAAGGGAGACAAGTAGTACATCTTATCCTCACGAAAGGTGGTCTTCGCCTGCAAATCTTCTGGTCATGATGTCGTGGTGGGCTCGGCGATGACCTCCATCCTGCCGTCCTGGTCTTGTAGCACGGGAATGGAAACCTTTGGCTGATTCCTTGGGACTCTGCGTCTGCACTTGCTTCCTTAGCACCGAAGAGGAAACCTGCTGTACTGCGCCTGCTGGCCCCCGCCTGGCCTTGGTCGTCATGGCTTGCGTCATCTGAACCTCACGAGGTGGGGCTTGCATGGAAATCTCCGCTCCTCAGGAGCCGTCCTGGGGAAGCCGCTCCCTCCGGAGGTCTTGGCGTCGTCCGCCTCGCGAGGCTCGGCCCCTCGCGAGGGTCTTGTGTTGTTGATGTTGGAGAAGGGCCGTACCAGGCTGCTGATGAAGCCACGCTGTGGGCCGCAGGCAGGCAAGTCTGGGTACCCCGATTCCCAGAACACCGACAACGGCACTCCTCGCCACTCCGCCTCCCCAGTGGCTAATGCCGCCACCGACCCTGCTGCTCGCGAACAGCAGGATTCGTTGCTACCACCGTCCGTGTGGCGCGACGGCCGTACCGCGACTCCATCACCCACTCCAGGCACGGCATCGTCTTCTCATGCTCGCCACGGGCCGGCGAATGCGTAGGCTGCGTTGCTCATGGCGCGTGAGCTTCTGCGTTACCGTCCGGCCAACGACCTGTACGACGACTGGCTCGGCCGCATCGCCGAGCTCGTCAAGGCCGCCGGTGAGGCCCCTGCACCGTCCCGTTCGCCTCGTCCTCCGCCATCCCTAGCGGGGGACGTGGCTCATGGCGCGCCTCCTCCTCCCCCTCTACACAGCGCGCACCCCGAGCCCAAGCGTGAGGCACCCCAATGCGACCCGCCACGCAGGGCGCCGGCGCGCGATGAAGAAAGGTGCCAGGTGGTGCAGCTGCCCCAAGGAGAAGCGCGCGTGCCTCCAGCGCCACCTCGTCAAGACCGCGTGCCGCCAGAGGCGGTGGCGCGCGGGCGACAAGATCAAGCTCCCCCCATGCGATCGACACTTGTAAGTGCGGCAGGTTGCCGTGCTTTCACCCCGGAGCTGTGCCGCGTCGTCTGGTCCGGCAAGTTCAAGCCAGATTGGCCTCCATGTTACGAAGGCACGCCCGACCCTGCTGGGTTCCTCCAGCTCTATGAGCTGACCATCGAGGCGGAGAACGGCAACGACAAGGTCATGGCGAACTAGTTCCCCATGGCCCTCAAGGATGGCGCACGTTCTTGGCTCCTGAACCTTCCGGTGGGGTCGATCTTCTCCTGGGACGAGCTGCGCGAGCGCTTCCTCGCCAACTTCCAGGGCACTCATGACCGCGCTCCTGCAGCAGGCGACCTGCGGTGCATAAAGCAGCAGTCAGGCGAAACCTTGCACAAGTACATACAACGCTTCACGAACATTAACCTCAAGATCCCAAAGGTGTCAGACGAGGCCATCATTTTGGCGTTCTCTGAGGGCGTCCGGGATGTCAAGATGAAGGAGGAGCTCACCATACATGAGGACTTGTGCTCGGCTCTGTAGATGTTCAACATGGCCGCCAGATGCGTGAGGGCAGAGGAAGGTCGCCTCTCCCTCCTGGAGCTTCCGGAGGTCGATCCCAAAGACAAGAAGGCCAAGGCTAAGGAGGTACAGCGCAAAGGCCCCGCTGTGCTCACGGCTGAACCTGAGATGAAGCGTGGCTGTGACCATGCCGAATCCTCCAGGGGCAACTGCCCATTCTGCGTCTTCCACAACGCCCATAGCCACAACACCAACGACTGCCAGGAGCTCAGGGCAATCCGCGATGGGCGCCTTGGCCGCCATCCCGAGCGCAATGACCGCGGCTACGGCCGCGGAGGAGGCCATGGTGGTGGCCACTGGGACAACCACGACCCCCGCCAGGACTAGCCCGACCAACCCCGTGAGGACCGCTGGCAGGGCAAGCCTCGTGAGGGCCCTTGGCGAGACCAGCGTCATGAGGATCGCCCCCAGGGAAATGTCAGCCTCCCTCCGCTGCCGCCACCGCAAAGGAGAAACGACGGCAACCACCAAGATGATGGGGCTTGGGGCTTCCAAGAGCCTCGTGCGATCGCCTGCATCCTGGGTGGTGCTCAAGCTCCCACCTCTCATCGCATCTTCAAGCAGTTCGCTCGTGAGGTGAACGCGGCCCTTCCCAAGCTTGAGGAGTCGCGTCCCCTCAGATGGTCCAAGCACGCCATCACCTTCGACTCCATGGACCGGCTTAAGTGCTCAGTCGCCGCTGGCGCGCTCTCGATGCTCTGCACGCCAACCATCAGCAACGTCCTCATCGCCAAAACCCTCATCGATGGCGGCGCGGGGCTCAACGTTCTTTCTGTCGAGACATTTGAGAGGCTCCAAGTGCCCTACGACCAGCTTCTGCCTACCAAGCCTTTCTCAGGGGTGACCGATGGCTCCACCGTCACCATAGGGCAGATCCGCCTCCATGTCACCTTTGGCAAGCACGACAACTACCACACCGAGCTCATCGACTTCGATGTCGCCCACATCCACCTCCCATACAATGCCATCCTCGGGTATCCGGCCCTCGCCAAGTTCATGGCAGCAACTCACCACGGCTACAATGTCCTCAAGATGCCAGGAAGCAGTGGTATCATCGCGGTCGGCTGCGACGAAAAGGATGCGGTGTGCACCCTCGAGCGTGCCTACCAGGCTGCGGCGATCAAAAACTCTGACGACGAGGGCGCCGTCCTGCCTCCTGAGGCCATCCCCAAGAAGAAGAAGCAGCTCCTCCCAAGGGGCCGTCAGGAGGCCGGGGCGCCCGATGATCGTGCCTCAGGCCCCGCGCCCGCAGCTGGGGCGCCTTTCCCTCTCGCATAGGAAGGCGCACCCGGCGCCCCTCTCAGGACGGGCGCAGGGGCTCTCATCTGGAGGGCCTCTAACCTGACCAGCGCCACGAGGGAGGTGTTCGGGCAGCACGTGGGGGCGTGCTTAGGCGCGCGCCGCAATGAGCAAGGCGCAAGGCGCCAGGAGCCAGGCGCTCAGGAGTTCATCACCAAGGCGATCGAGGAGCTTCAGGAGGTGCGAGCCATGCGTAGCGAGCGTCACCCCGCACCATCCAGTGCAGCTGCCACCCATGACATGGGTGGCGAACTGAGCGTCTGCGTCAACATCCCAGGCCTCAACATGGCTTCTTCTCAGGAGCTCTTCTGGCCGTCCCGCGTCGGCCGGAGTGGGGGCTACCCCTGCAGCTACGTTCGCATGCCGTTCGGCCTGCTGAATGTGACCGCCTCGTACCAGCGCCTCATGCAGGGAGCCTTGGCGGCTCATGAGGCCAGGCACCAGGCGGTCCTGACCAAGGAGGTGACGGGCCCTCGCGAGCCCCCCGGACCTCCGAAGCCTCTCGGAGGAGTGACCTCTGCAGCGCGCGTCTTCAGCTACTTCAATGCTTCTACAACGAACGTGCTAGGTGACTTTTTGGTTTGTTTAGTTGAGGGCGCCCCTCGGGCTGCATTATCCTTAGGCTGCCTGGGCTCGCCCTCACAGCTGTGTCATTTTGATTCATGTACTCTCGACCAGTTCTGCATGCTCAAGCATTGTGGTTGTTAACATTACGCCTGTCGATCCGTCATCTATGGAATTGCCTTGCGCGACCGCCAAGCGTTGCTGACCCACCTCTTGCTCGTCCCGCGAGGGGGGCTATTGGCATGGCGCCTGTGCTCGGGTCCGTCCCTGTAGCACCGATAAACCTAAGAGACCGAGCTCTGGCTCGCGGCCGGCCCCGCGCACGTCACCTCACCAGGTCCTTAGTGCCTTCGTCTTCTCGCGGAAAGATCACGGGCAGGATAGCAAGCGCGACTGCCCTTTGTGTCTTGTGGCTAACTCACTGGAACCTCCGGAGGCAGGATCATGAGCAGCTTCGCCAACACCTTGCCACTGCGGAAGGATACCGCACTACGTGCCATGGGGCGCAACCCCTCCTAGGTACCCCCTCGGAGCCAGCCACTCTTTTCTCGTGCAAGTCGCTTGCATGTTAAAGGGGGGCCCTTGAGCATCGCGCCTCAGGGGCTCTTACCGACCCTCGAGCCCTCACCCCCTGGCCTTGACCACGACATCACGACCTGGCACACCAGCGGCAGCCGAGCTTCGCTCGAGAGCCGGGTCCCGAGGATGTAGAGCACCCTGACGAGCAGGAGAGATGGATTCGGTAGGAGCCCTGCGGGGGGGGGGGGGGGGCTGCCATCAGGAGAAGGGCGCAGCCTAACGTCTCACAAGAAGCTTGCCCTCGTGACAGGGAAACCACCGCAGGCTCGCCAAGATAAGTCGCTTCGCACACCCGGACGCGAACCCCGTAACTGGTGTTTTTTCTCTCGTGATTTCGCTCTGGCAAGGGAACTCCCCTTTCAGTCCTTCGGGAGCCGCTTGCGCGCCAAAGGGGACCTCTTGAGCATCATGCCTCAGGGCTCTCACCGGACCTCGGGCCGCTCACCTCCTGGCCTTGACCACGGCATCGCGACCTGGCATACCAGCAACGGTCGAAGCTTGCCTGGGGACTGGGTCCTGTCGGTGTAGAGCACTAAGCTACCACGAGAATAAAAAGGGGGGAACAGTTCCCGAGCGAGACGCAAACACAGTATAAATTGGGGGCGCTGACATTAAGGAAAAAAATGTCACAATCTTTACACACCCCCGCGGGGCCCTTCATGATTTTTGCGCAGGAATGAAACGAAAGGAAACGACCTCCTGAGGATCGCGACCCAGGCGGTGCCACCCATGACGCCTGGCCGGTGCCATTCCTCCCTCAAGCCCGAGCATGTCGGCACGGCCGCTCGTAGCTATCGTCGTCGCTTAAGCTTGGTTCGGAGGAGGCGTCGCTGTTGCTGGAGGAATCACGGACAAGGCCAAGGGGAAGTTCACCGCGAGGGGCCTCGCCGCTTTGCCGGCCTGTGAGGGGGTCGCTGTCTCGATCGCCTCCCTTGGGGCAGCACTCTAGACGTCGGTCGTCCTCTCCGAAGACCTTGAAGAAGAGTGTCGACGCCCCGCGATACTCGAAGTGGATGGCGTGCCTCCCCTCCGAGTTGCAGGCGCGGGCGATCGCGCCCCATCCCCGGTCATGAAGACGTCGCTGGAGTCGACGACCTCGACCTCCGCCTCTGAAGCTTGGCTGCAGCAGCCACAACTCGACGGGTCCCTTCGACGGTATCTCCCCCACCAGGGACCGCGGGAGCCGGATCCATGTGCGCGGCGGTATCGCTGCCCATACCATGAACTCGTGGGCCATGCCGTTGGCATGGGCCTGCGGGCAAGGTGGTCGCGCGATCTCTGCTTGTCCTCCCTCCCGGCTTTGTCCTCCGCGACTCCTGCGGCCGCTCTCGCAAGCGAGACCTTACGCACGGATGTCCGCACTAATGGGGAAACCCGGCGGGGCGCGCGCGTTCGTGCCAAGGTTGCGTGGCCGTAGACGCTGCAGCGGTCTCGCGAGGGCAATGGCGCCTTTTCTTCGACGGGAGCAACTCCGGTTCCACCAGAGGGGTTTTTCCCATCTCCGCGGCCGAGAACCTCCTCACTGGCACCATGGATGCTCTGGCGAGATGGCGGTGCCGCGAAGAAGAAGAAGAAGGGGCGAGCAGCACCAATATGAAGATGGGCTGGGGGCTCCGCCCCCCTTTTCCCATTTATAGGCGGGGAAGGCTAACCGGCGGCCTCTCACGTTCCAAGCCATGATGGCCCCGCTGCATGCACCAGGTAGTTGTCAAGTCGGGCAGTTGCCGAGGCAGCGTGGGGAAGCGGAGACGCCCACGTCCCATCAAGCGCCACGCGTCATCCTGGCCCGCAGGCGATTAGGGCCCGCGGCGCTTCGCCCTTGCCCTTTGGCTTTGCCTCGAAGCCAAGTACGAGCGCGCCTTGGGCCCGGGGCTACTGTCGGCGTTCTGGGAACCAGGGTACCCAGACTTGCCTGCATGCGGCCCATGGCGTGGCTCCTTCGATGGCCTGGTATGGCCCACCTCCAAGACTATCGGGACAAGACCCTCGCGAGGGGCCAAGCTTCGCGAGGCGGATGATGCCAAGACCTCCCGAGGGAGTGGCCTCCCCAGGCTGCCTCCTGAGGAGCGGAGATTTCTATGCAGGTACCCAACCTCATGAGGTTGCCATGATGCAAGCCATGACGACGAAGGCAGGCGGGTGCCAGCGGGCGCAGAGAAGGCAGTTTCCTCTTTGGTGCTAAGGAGGCAAGGACAGACGTGGGTTCCCAAGGAATCTGGCAAAGGTTTCCATTCCGGTGCAACGAGACCGAGGACACCGGCGCGGCAGGACGGAAGTCATCGCCGAGCCACCGCTGCGTCACGACCAAAAGCTTTCAGGCGAAGACCACCTTTCGCAAGGATAAGATGTACTACTTGTCCCCTTTCAAATTGGCCATTGTGGGATCCCTTCCCACCTAAGTTTTGGGGGAAAAGGACTGAGGCCACTATAAGTATAGGTTAGCCACCACCGTAAAGGGGATCCGACGGGATCCGAACCTCGTCGACTCGCTCCTTCACCCCCAAGCCTTGTGAGGTTGTTCATCCCTTGTACTAGTTCATCCTCAGCCTCTCGTGAGGCCAATCCACCACAAAGCAGGAGTAGGGTCTTACACCGCAAGGTGGCTCGAACCTGGGTAAACTGCCATGTTCATTTTCTTCCTTGTTCGTGTGCATCGAACTAGGCCGTAGGGAGACGAGCTGGTTGGCTGGATAGGTTGAGTCCTTCGCACACGCCCCAGAGTTTGAACCTTTCTTGGGTCTGCGGAGCCCTGAATCCGACAACGGCAGCCTCACACCGCAGTTGAACCAGTGAACCCTCATACACCCTCTGCGTGGGCATCCACTGATGTGTCTTCACCAGCTCTGGGTCTTCCTAGGCCTTGCCGTCGTCCACCGCATTGGTTCTCTCGGCGCGGCGTGGTCAATTTTGTCAACAAACCACAACCATCGGAAGAGGCATGTACGTGGAGTGGCTGACAGTAGGGACCCTAATGGCCCATGGCCGCACACAAGCAAGTGCCTCCTTATTATGCGAAAACAAATGATTTCTCCCCCTGATAGTTTTGACCCACCAGCTACATCTTCGCACGCAAGGAAGTTCTTCCTTTATTACACGGAAAAAAGTTACCTCTCCCTGACAGCTGGGACCCACCAGCTTTATTATGACCCATTTCACGAAAATATAGATTGTACCAAAGATGCTAAATTGTTTTCTTTTTATTCTAACTCGAAAAAGAATAAATTAAAAAAACCAGAAAACATCTTCGCACGCAAGGAAGTGCCATCTTATTACGAGAAAGAAAAAAATGATTCCCCCTGCTAGCTGGGACCCACCAGATTTGGAGGCTGACTTGTGGGCCTACTAAGTTGACGCGTACGCCGGGCTTTGTCAACTTAGTCAAAACGATTCTAGCTGCAGTGACCGTTCGATGTGAATCCAACGGCCATGCTGTGTCTTCAACCTCTGGTCTTCTTGCTCCAGCCGCCCAAACTAGCGCCCGCCGTACCGCCTGCTCCAGCCTCCCATGGCCGGTTGTGTTGCCGCGCAGGCCTCAACGCCCGACCATACTACCACTGGCCAGGACTTCCCTCTACTCACCCACACCCCCTGTTATTCTCTGGCGACGACAACCTTACTCCACAGCCAAACCAGTGAACCCTCTTACTCCCCTCCACGTGGGCATCCACCTGCCTCGTCTTCTTTGGCTCTGCGTCGTTCCCTTCCTAGGCCTCGCCGTCGTCCACCGCATTGATGCTCTCAGCGCGGCGTGGTCAACGAGGTCAATGAACGACAGCCATCGGAAGAGGACTTTAGGCGGTGAGGCTGACAACTGGACCCACCAGCTACATCTTCGAACACAAGGAAGTGCCTCCTTATTACTCACAAAATAAAAATGATTCCTCCCCCTGACAGTTGGGACCCACCAGCTATATCTTCGCATGCAAGGAAGTGCGTTCTTATCCTCCCTGACAATTGGGACCCACCCGGTCGAAGTGTACGTAGCATTGTCTGTCTGGTCGCGAACATGTACGTACATACTGGTCGATCGGTCTCTGTGTAACGATGAACCATGGCCGAGCAAGCAGTGGCACGTGTAGTAGTAGATCCCCCGACGTAGCAGTTCAGGTAGTCCCTTCTAAACCATATACACATACGTACAGCCACAGGGCAAAAAATACGGTCACGTACGTACATACGGGCGGGGGTCTCAAACGCGTACTCGTGCATACGTACGGCCAGAGCTCATGTACATGGAGAGGCAACGGACGGTAGCAACGGTGTCCTGTTCATCGGCAGCCAACCGGCTGGGTCGGAACGAAGAAACTGCATCGTGTTCATTGGGAGGCAACAGAATGTGTCGTGTTCATCGGGAGCCAACCGGCTTGGACGGAACAGCCGAAACGGGGCCGGGAGTACCGCAGAACGAAGGAAGCGGCATTCTGTTCGACTGCCTATGGTCGAAACGGGATCAGTGCATCGGGAGGGGTCTGGTGTACCACAAAACGGAGAAAACGAACTTCTGTTCGAGCGCGTATGGTCGAAACAGGGTCCTGTTGATCGGGAGGGGTGTGGTGTACTGCAATACGGAGGAAACGGACTTCTGTTGGAGCGCCTACGGTCGAAATGGGGTCCTGTTCATTAGGAGGGATGTGGCGTACCGCAAAATGGGACACCATGGGCTATTGTTCATCCATCGTCTACTGCCTCGCTCCAACCTCCACGGGCTACTGTTCATCCACCGTCGACTACCTCCATCCTCCGCCGACTACTTTTCATCCAACCACCATGGGATACTGTTCATCCACACCTAACCGACTGGGGTGTGGTGGCCTCCTCGGGGTCCTGTACATCCAACGGCAACTGCCTACCACCATGGGGTCCTGTTCATCCAACCCCCACCAGGAACTATTCATCCACAGCCAACCAACCGGCTCGACTCACCACGTCTCGACTCGTTCTACGTATTACGCACGTGGTGTAGCAACGGTCACTGTTCATCGAGAGGCAACCCAACACTGGCTAGCTACGTCTCGCACGGGGGCTCGACCGGCTTCAGTAAGCAGCAGCAGCAGCAATCGACCGCTCGAGTTCAGTTAGCAGCAGTAGCGAAGGAATCGCTCGGGTTCAGTCAGTAGCGAAGGAATCACTCGGGTTCAGTTAATAGCCAAGGGATCAATCTATCAGGTTTAGTAACGTAGCTAGTGCAATCGCTCGAGTTCAGTAAGGGAACACCTCCCTCGGGTTCAGTTAGAGCCAACACCTCGCACACACACACGCGCCTACGTACGAGAGAAACGCGCAAACCACAGTGCATCACTCGGCCCCGACCACCCACCGTAACCGGGAACTCCCCAAAATTTTCCTCGCCCTCGCTTCTACATGATTCTTTCCATCATGTACGGCCCAAAGAATGTCCTGCAGGTGCGTCTCCGGCCCGCCCAGGATGAAAAGCCCATTTTCTGTCATGATTTTTTGTCATAGAAGTAGGAGCCCACCACATCTATGATGATACGTGTTTTGTCACAATTATCATCATAGAAGGGTGATGACCCACAAGTATAGGGGATCAATCATAGTCCTTTCGATAAGTAAGAGTTTCGAACCCAACGAGGAGCAGAAGGAAATGACAAGTGGTTTTCAGCAAGGTAATTTCTGCAAGCGCTGAAATTGTCGGTAACAGGTAGTTTGATAGGAAGATAATTTGTAACAAGTAAGTAACGGTAACGGTAAATAAAGTGAAGCAAGGTAGACCAATCCTTTTGTGGCAAAGGACAGGTCAAAACAGTTTCTTATGATAAGCAAAGCGTTCTTGAGGGTACACGGGAATTTCATCTAGTCACTTTCATCATGTTGGTTTGATTTGCATTCGCTACTTTGATATTTTGATATGTGGGTGCATCGGTGCTTGGGTGCTGTTCTTACTTGAACAAACCTCCCACTTATGATTAACCCCCTCGCAAGCATCCGTAACTATGAGAAAAGTATTAAGATAAAATATAACCATAGCATAAAACATATGGATCCAAATCGGTCCCTTACGAAGTAGCGCATAAACTAGGGTTTAAGATTCTGTCACTCTAGCAACCCATCATCTAATAACTACTCCACAATGCCTTCCCTTAGGCCCAAAGATGGTGAAGTGCCAAGTAGTCGACGTTCACATGACACCACTATGGGAATCTCAACATTCATATCATCAAAATATCGAACACATATCAAATCCACATGATTACTTGCAACATGACTTCTCCCGTGACCTCAAGAACAAAACTAACTACTCACAAATGATATTCATGCTCACGATCAGAGGGGTATTAAATAGCATAATGGATCTGAACATATAATCTTCCACCAAATAAACCATATAGTAATCAACTACAAGATGTAATCAACACTACTACTCACCCGCAGGTACTATCCTGAGGTTCCGGTACAAAGATTAAACACAAGAGATGAACTAGGGTTTGAGAGGAGATGGTGTTGTTGAAGATGTTGATGAAGATTGGCCTCCCAAAGATGAGAGGGTTGTTGGTGATGACGACGGCTTCGATTTCCCCCTCCGGGAGGCAAGTTCCCCCTACAGAATCGCTCCGACAGAGGGCAAAAGTGCTCCTGCCCAAGTTCCGCCTCGAGACGGCAGCGCTCCGTCCCAAAAGTCGTCTCCTTATTTGTTTAGGTCAAAATGACCTATATACCAGAAGATGGGCACCGGAGGTGGGCCGAGGAGGGCACAACCCACCAGGGCGCGCCTGGGGGGCCTGGCACGCCCAGGTGGGTTGTGCCCACCTGGTGGGGCTCCTCCGGTAGTTATTTGCTCTAGTATTTTTCATATATTACAAAATAATTCTTCGTAAATTTTCAGCTCTTCTGGAGATGTGCAGAATAGGTAACTTTGACGTAGTTTTTCAGGTCCAGAATTCCAGCTGCCGGTATTCTCCCTCTTTGTGTAAAGCTTGCATTTTATGAGAGAAAAGGCATTAGAATCACTCGATAATGCATTATTATGCATAAAAACATTGTAAATAACAGTAGGAAAACATGATGCAAAATGGACGTATCAACTCCCCCAAGCTTAGACCTCGCTTGTCCTCAAGCGAAAGCCGAAAATCATGTCCACATGTTTAGAGAGAGAGAGGTGTCGGTAAAAACAAAATACAGACATAGTAGCATCATGCTTATTATTATAACAGCAACAAACTTTATTATAAAGCTTTCTCATATAACTTCTCATGAACAAGTAACAATTCATCACAACATTGAAGTAAAAAGCATAAACTTTATTGAAAACCAACAAACTATGTTCTCAGACAACTTTGCAACTACAATTCATCATATTTTCAGGAAGGGTCTCGTATCGGAGCCGTTTGGCAAGTCCACATACTCAACCATCATTTAATCTTCTATGATTGCTAACATTCACCGCATACACATGAGCAAAAAGTTTCAACCGGACACATAGAAAGATAGGGGCTTATAGTTTCGCCTCCCAACTTATTCACCTCAAGGGTGATATCAACAATAATAACTCATGCTCACCCATATCCAACTGGATATATGTGCCTAGATCTGTCCTCACCACATGATGCTTGCAAAAGAGAAAATGAAAATATAGGCTCTTCGCAGATGGAAGCAGAGGTTGTCATGCGCTTTTTGGTTTGTAAGCTCAATCTCTTAGTGAAAAAGAATGTCACGTTATATTGCCCCTTATGATAGCAACCTTTTTTATGTAGTCTGTCGCTTTTATTAGTTTGCCATCACAAGTTCGTACAACGCTAAATTTTCTCTTACACTAAATGATCAAACACATTTAGAAGCAAATTTTATTGCCTTATTGCACCGATGACAACTTACTTGAAGGATCTTACTCAATCCATAGGTAGGTATGGTGGACTCTCAAAACATGAGTTTGGGTTTAAGGTTTTTGAATGCACAAGTAGTATCTCTACTTAGTGCGGAATTTTTGGCTAGCAAAGATATTTAGCAAGCACCACATGTTCAAGGATCTATGACAATATAACTTCTCTGTGGATATGAACAAGCATAAATCATTACGTTGTCTTCCTTGTCCAACGTCAAAAGTTTTGGCATATAATATTTTATGGGGGCTCACAATCATAAAAGATGTCCAAGATAGTGTATTTGTATGTGAATCTTCTCTTCCCTTATTAATTCTTTCATGAATTGCATCATTGACAAATGCTATGTTTGTCAACTTCCAACAAATTTCACCACTTATACTTTTCCTTATGTGATGTCATTACTTACCATAAGATTAGCATATGATCTTTTTCATTTATTTATTTTTATTTTGATTGAAACATAGAAGTAAAGAGACAAAAAATCAAACCAAACTTTATTATATAGCTCTCACTCGATTACATAGATAGATAGATTACGGAACTAGAACTCATAAACAGATCATACTAAACTTTTATTCAACTAAATCACGAAATAGCTAAGGATTGAACTAAAAATAGGTAAAGGTAATAAAAGTGATGGTGATACGATACCGGGGCACCTCCCCCAAGCTTGGCACAAGCCAAGGGGAGTGCCCATACCCGTGTACTCAAGTCTCCTTTGGTGGGGAAGATGATGATAGTGATGGTGATGAGGTAGTAGTGTTCTTCTTCTCCAGCTTGCGTTGGAGGCTAAAATTATCCTCCCTAAGATCCTCGTTCTCTAGCTCAAGCTTTAATATCTTCTTGCATAATGTTGCATTGCTTTCCTGCAGAAAAAGAGAAGGGGTAGATTGGGTCTTATTTTTGTTTGGGAGAATTGACTTCTTGAACTCCACGTGCATATCTCCAGGTTGAGGTAATGGAACTTCATCTTCATCTGAGGATGCATCCTCTGTCTCCTCTGGATCAGTTTCCTCCTCCTCATCCGTGAACCAAAAATATGGGAAGGTCTTCTTAAAGACGTTTGGATCTAGAGTACGACGGGTAACATAACCTTCTACATTAGAATCTTGAGACGACATATTTTTAGATCTGCCAGGAAAACAACACGAAACAAGAAAAGAGGATTTTTCTGCGATGCGGTGGTCAAATCGTCCGGGGGTATATATACAGATTTTTTATCTTGGGAAACCAGCAATATGGAAGGAAAACAGAGTCGCGAAGGTGCCCGAGGGCACCACAACCCACCAGGGCGCGCCAGGAAGGGCAGGCGCGCCCTGGTGTATCGTGGCCACCTCGTTTGCCTTCCCAGTTATTTCTTAATTTCCTAATTTTTCTAATATTCTAAAACTAACAGAAAATATTTTTGCGGATTTTTCGGAGACCATTTACTTACCATATCATGTACCTCCTCTTTTTCAGGGTTCTGGAGTGTTCTGGAAGGTTTCTTTTATGTGTTCCTACGGTGTCATGGTTTGGATAATATTGCTTTCAACATTAATAGGCGTACCAGAGATATAGTGTTTAATTCTTTGTCCATTGACCACCTTTGGGTTAGTACCTTCGGCATTATTAATCTTGATGGCTCCAGAACGATAAACCTCTTCGATAATATATGGTCCTTCCCATTTGGAAAGAAGTTTTCCTGCAAAAAATCTAAAACAAGAGTTGTACAAAAGAACATATTCTCCAACTTTGAATTCCCGCTTTTGGATTCTTTTGTCATGCCATCTTTTAACTTCTTCTTTGAATAGTTTGGCATTTTCATAAGCTTGGGTTCTCCATTCATCTAGTGAGCTAATATCAAATAACCTCTTTTCACCGGCAAGTTTGAAGTCATAATTTAATTCTTTAATTGCCAATATGCTTTATGTTCTAACTCAAGAGGCAAATGACAAGCTTTTCCATATACCATTTTATAAGGAGACATACCCATAGGATTTTTATAAGCTGTTCTGTAGGCCCAAAGTGCATCATCCAATTTCTTAGACCAATTTTTTTGAGACCTATTGACCGTTTTTTGTTATATTAATTTTATTTCTCTATTGCTAAGTTCAACTTGACCACTAGATTGAGGATGATAGGGTGATGCAATTCTATGGTTAACATCATATTTAGCACGCATTTTACGGAAAGCACCATGAATAAAGTGTGAACCACCATCAGTCATTAAATATCTAGGGACTCCAAACCTTGGGAAAATAACTTGTTTAAGCATTTTAATGGAGGTGTTATGATCAGCACTGCTAGTTGGAATATCTTCTACCCACTTAGTGACATAATCAACAACAACCAAAATATGTGTATACCAATTAGAGGAAGGAAAAGGTCCCATATAATCAAAACCCCAAACATCAAATGGTTCAACAACAAGTGAATAATTCATAGGCATTTCCCGATGCTTACCGATATTACCAATTCTTGACATTCATCACAAGAGAAGACAAACTTACGGGCATCCTTGCAAAGAGTAGGCCAATAAAAACCAGAGTGCAATACCTTGTGAGCAGTCCTATCTCCAGCATGATGTCCTCCATAGGCTTCGGAGTTACATTTCTGTAGGATTTGTTCATGTTCATGCTCAGGTACACAATGTCTAATAATACCATCTACTCATTCTTTATAAAGATGTGGGTCATCCCAAAAGTAATGTCTTAAGTCATCGAAGATTTTTTTTATTTTGTTGGTATGTGAAACTAGGTGGTATAAATTTAGCAACAATGTAATTAACATAGTCAGCATACCAATGAGTGTTATGAGAAGCATTTATTACAGCTAATTGTTCATCAGGAAAGCAATCATCTATAGGTAGTGGGTCATCAAGAACATTCTCTAACCTAGACAAGTTATCAGCTACGGGGTTCTCAGCTCCTTTCCTATCAATGATATGTAAATCAAACTCTTGTAGCAAGAGAACCCACCTAATGAGTCTAGGTTTAGCATCTTTCTTTTCCATAAGATATTTTACAGCAGCACAATCAGTGTGAACAATTACTTTGGAATCAACAATGTTAGATCTGAATTTATCACAAGCAAACACAACTGCTAAAAAATCTTTTTCAGTAGTAGCACAATTTCTTTGGGCACTGTCTAGAGTTTTGCTAGCATAATTGATAACATTTAATTTCTTATCAACTCTTTGTCCTAGAAAAGCACCAACAACATAATCACTAGCATCACACATAATTTCAAAAGGCAAGTTCCAATCAGGTGGTTGAACAATAGGTGCAGAAATTAAGGCTTTCTTAAGTGTTTCAAAGGCTTCTACACAATCATCATCAAAAATAAAAGGAACAACCTTTTGTAAAAGATTAGTAAGAGGCCTAGAAATTTTAGAGAAGTCTTTAATAAATCTTCTATAGAAACCAGCATGACCAAGGAAACTACGAATACCTTTAATATCTTTAGGACATGGCATTTTCTCAATTGCATCAAATTTAGCTTTATCCACCTCAATACCTCATTCAGAAATTTTATGCCCCAAGACAATGCCTTCATTAACCATAAAGTGGCACTTCTCCCAATTCAACACAAGATTAGTTTGTTCACATCTCTGCAAAACTCGATCAAGGTTGCTTAAGCAATCATCAAAAGAAGTTCCATAAACGAAAAAATCATCCATGAAAACCTCAACAATCTTTTCACAAAAATCAGAGAATATAGCAGTCATACATCTTTGAAAGGTAGCAGGTGCATTGCATAAACCAAAAGGCATATGTCTATAAGCATAGGTTCGGAAAGGGCAAGTAAAAGTGGTTTTCTCTTGATCAGGTTGCGAAACAGGTATTTGAGAAAAACCAGAATATCCATCAAGAAAACAAAAGTGTGTGTGCTTCGATAATCTCTCTAGCATTTGATCAATAAAAGGCAAAGGGTAATGATCTTTTCTAGTAGCTTTATTTAATCTTCTAAAATCAATTACCATTCTATAGCCAGTAACAATTCTTATCATTAGGAACAACAGTAATACCTCCCTTATTAGGGAGACAATGAAAATGACTTATCCACCTACTATCAGCTATAGGATAGATTATACCTGCTTCTAGAAGTTTTAGTATTTCAGTTCTTACCACTTCTTTCATCTTAGGATTCAATCAACGTTGGTGATCAACAACGGGTTTAGCATCAGGTTCCATATCAATATAAGCTTATTTCAAAGTGCCAGGCAACTGTTTTAATTCAAACACAGGATCACCTTTAGGTGGAGGTGGACCTCCTAGAGTTTCAATAGGCAAATTGTGTTTAAGGAGAGGTTGTTGTTCAAAGAATATTTTATCTATTTCATTTATTTCATGCAAGTGCATATCATTTTCTTGGTCTAGCAAATATTGTTCTAATGGATCAGTAGGAGGCACGACAGTAGAAGCAAGACCAATTATTTCATCCTTACTAGGTAATTCTTTATTACAGGGTGGTCTATGAAACTTGGATGAATTAAATTCATGAGACTCATCACCTAAGCTAACACTGACAGTTTCTTTATGGCAATCTATTGTAGCATTGACAGTGTCCAAGAAAGGTCTACCAAAGATAATTGGACAAAAGTCATCTTGTGGGGAACCAAGAACAAGAAAATCAATAGGGTATTTTATTTTCCCACACAAGACTTCAACATCTCTAACAATCCCAAGTGGTGTGATGGTGTCTCTATTAGCAAGTTTAATAGTAACATCTATGTCTTCTATTTCAACGGATGCTATGTCATTCATAATTTCTTCATATAAGGTAAAAGGAATAGCACTCACACTAGCACCTATGTCACATAAACCATGATAACAATGATCTCCTATTTTAACTGAGACAACATGCATGCCAACTACGGGTCTATGTTTATCTTTTTCATTGGGTATGGCAATTCTAGCAGCTTCATCACAGAAGTAAATAACATGCCCATCAATATTTTATACCAAGAGATCTTTAACCATAGCAACACTAGGTTCTACTTTAATTTGTTCAGAGGGTTTAGGTGCTTTAATATTACTTTTGCGAACCACAGTTGATACCTTAGCATGTTCCTTTATCCTAACAGGGAAAGGTGGTTTTTTCAATATAGGCAGTAGGCACAACTGGATCAACATTGTAAATGATAGTTTCATCTTTAGCTATTACCGGTTCTTTAATTTATTCTTTAATAGGGGGACGATATTTAAACCACTCTAGTTAGGGAGATCAACATGAGTAGCAAATGATTCACAAAAGGAGGCTACAATCTCAGTGTCAAGTCCATATTTAGTGCTAAACTTGTGAAAAGCATCGGTATTCATAAAAGATTTACCACAATCAAACTCAAGCTTAATACCCAACTCTTTACCTTCATCGAGTTCCCAATCTTCAGAGTTGCATTTAATTCTTTCTAAGAGATCCCACTTGAATTCCATAGTTTTCTTCATAAAAGAACCAATACAGGAAGTATCGAGCATGGATTGATCATCACGAGAAAGCCGAGCATAAAAATTCTGAATGATAAATTATCTCGAGAGCTCATGATTGGGGCATGAATATAACATTGACTTAAGCCTCCCTCAAGCTAGAGCGATACTGTCTCCTTCATTAGGCCAAAAATTATATATATAATTCCAATCATGATGACCTAGATGCATAGGATAATTTTTTTGGTGAAATTCCAATTTCAGTCGATTCCAGTTCCAAGATCCAATATCATCTTATAGCCTATACCATGTCAATGCTTTTCCCTTCAAAGATAAAGGGAAAACCTTCTTCTTAGCTTCAAGTCCGGATAAACCTGCAAGCTTAAGTAGTCAATAAATTTCATCCACATATATCAAATGCATATCAGGATGTTCTGTTCCATATCCTGTATAAGGATTAGCTAGCAGTTGTTCTATCATACCCAAAGGAATTTCATAACCAATATTTTTAGTAGGTGCAGTAGGTTGAGGGGAAACTAATTGTGCTTCCGGTCGAGGTGAAGATACCCCGAACAAACCCCTCAAAGAATGGTTTTCCATAGTAACAAGTGACAATAAATTTCAGCATGTAGTATAAATTTTTCCTCACCGATTTCCACTTACCAAGAGCGCTTCACTCCCCGGCAACGGCGCCAGAAAAGAGACTTGATGACCCACAAGTATAGGGGGGTCAATTGTAGTCTTTTCGATAAGTAAGAGTGTCGAACCCAACGAGGAGCAGAAGGAAATGACAAGTGGTTTTCATCAAGGTAATTTCTGCAAGCACTGAAATTGTCGGTAATAGGTAGTTTGATAGCAAGATAATTTGTATCAAGCACGTAATGGTAATGGTAAATAAAGTGCAGCAAGGTAGACCAATCCTTTTGTGGCAAAGGACAGGCCAAAACAGTTTCTTATGATAAGCAAAGCGTTCTTGAGGGTAGATGGGAATTTCATCTAGTCACTTTCATCATGGTGGTTTGATTTGCGTTCGCTACTTTGATAATTTGATATGTGCATGGATCGGTGCTTGGGTGCTGTTCTTACTTGAACAAACCTCCCACATATGATTAACCCCCTCACAAGCATCCACAACTACGAGAAAAGTATTAAGATAAAATCTAACCATAGCATAAAACATATGGATCCAAATCGGTCCCTTACGAAGTAGCGCATAAACTAGGGTTTAAGCTTCTGTCACTCTAGCAACCCATCATATAATAACTACTCCACAATGCATTCCCTTAGGCCGAAAGATGGTGAAGTGCCATGTAGTCGACGTTCACATGACACCACTAAGGGAATCTCAACGTTCATATAATCAAAATATCGAACACATCAAATTCACATGATTACTTGCAACAAGACTTCTCCGTGACCTCAAGAACAAAAGTAACTACTCCCAAATGATATTCATGCTCAAGATCAGAGGGGTATTAAATAGCATAATGGATCTGAACATATAATCTTCCACCAAATAAACCATATAGTAATCAACTACAAGATGCAATCAACACTACTAGTCACCCACAGGTACCAATCTGAGGTACGGTACAAAGATTGAACACAAGAGATGAACTAGGGTTTGAGAGAAGATGGTGTTGTTGAAGATGTTGATGAAGATTGGCCCCCCAAAGATGAGAGGATTGTTGGTGATGACAACGGCTTCGATTTCCCCCTCCGGGAGGGAAGTTCCCCCAGCGGAATCGCTTCGCCGGAGGGCAAAAGTATTCCTGCCCAAGTTCCGCCTCAAGACGGCGGGGCTCCATCCCGAAGGTCCTCTCCTTATTTTTTTTCTAGGTCAAAAGACCTTAAGTACCAGAAGATGGGCACCGGAGGTGGGCTGGGCTGGCCACAACCCACCAGGGCGCTCCTGGGGGCCTGGCGCGCCGTGGTGTCTTATGGTCACTAGGTGGCCCCCCTCCGGTAGTTATTTGCTCCAGTACTTTTTATATATTCCAAAATAATTCTCTGTGAAGTTTCAGCTTATTTGGAGATGTGTAGAATGGGTGTCTTTGATGTAGCTTTTTCAGGTCCAGAATTCCAGCTGCCGGTATTCTCCCTCTTTGTGTAAACCTTCCTTTTATGAGAGAAAAGGCATTAGAATCACTCCATAAAGCATTAATATGCAAAAAAACATTGTAAATAACAGTAGGAAAACATGATGCAAAATGGACGTATCAAAGTGTCACAGCCATGCAAGAAAAAAATTCGTTCAGGCCAAAATGTCACGGATGTGTCTTTTTTTGTAGTGGGTGGTCCGAAATTAGATGTGCGCTGCCCGTGTAGCAGTTATGAATTCAGTTTCAAGACCCCAATCAACTATGCAAAATCATCTACACTTGTATGGGATGTTAGTCACATATACTAGGTGGGTTCATCATGGTGAAGCTGTGAACATCAATGTTACTCACTATGTGGAAGCAGCAGATCACCATCTTGATCTGCCTGATGCTCAGGAGGAATAGGAGGAGGAGGAGGTGGCGGCGGAGCCATTGATTTTGACCAACATTGAAACAATGCTACAAAATGCTTGCACATTTCGAGAAAGTTCACCTGGGTAAGAAAAACGACGGCCCGCATGTTGGAACAATGCAACGTGGCAGTCACCGCAGGTTGTAAGCTATCTGTATTCTCAGCTATGGTCACCTATCTTCAGGTGAAGACATCTCAGCGGATGACCAACAAATCATTCGATGCGCTGTTGGCTTCTATCCGCAATTCTTACCACATGTGTCTAAGCTGCCACACACTGCTAATTGTGAGCTACGTTGGGATTTCCCCGAAGAGGAGAGGATGATGCAGTACAATAGAAATAAGTATTTCCCTCAGTTAAGAACCAAGGTTATCAATCTAGTAGGAGAACCACGTGAAACCTCGTTAGCAGCACCTACACACACAAAAGCAAATACTTACACCCAACGCAAACAAGGGGTTGTCAATCCCTTGGTGGTTAATTACAAGGATCAAATCTCGTGGTGGGTGATAAATAGATAAAATAAATCACAAAATAAAAGAACCATAAATAAAGTGCACCAAGGTATTTTTGGATTTTATATATGATAAAGGATAGACCCAGGGGCCATAGTTTTAACTAGAGGCTTCTCCCTCGAACAAAAAGCATACGGTGGGTAAACAAATTACTATTGGGCAATTGATAGAAAAGTGCATAGTTATGATGATATTCAACGCAATGATCATGTATATAATTATCACGTCCGAGACAAGTAGACTGACTCCTGCCTGCATCTACTACTATTAATCCACACATCAACCACTATCCAGCATGCATCTAGAGTATTAAGTTCATAAAGAACGGAGTAACGCCTTAAGCAAGATGACATGATGTAGACAAAGTAAACTCAAGCAATATGAATAAACCCCTTCGTTTTCCCGTTAATGGAAACAATACAAATACGTGTCTTGTCCCCTTTTGTCACTGGGATATAGATCACCGCAAGATTGAATCCATTACAAAGCACCTCTCCCATTGCAAGATAAATCAATCTAGTTGGCCAAACCAAACGGATAGATCGAAGAGAAATAAAAGCTATATTAATCATGCATAAAAGAATTCAGAAAAGACTCAAATGTTTCTCATGAATAATCTGATCATAAACCCACAATTCATCAGATCCCAACAAACACACCACAAAAGAAGATTACAACGGATAGAACTCCAAAAACATCAAGGAGAACATTGCATTGAAGATTAAAGAGAGAGAAGAAGTCATCTAGCTAATAGCTATGGACCTATAGGTCTGTGGTAAACTACTCACGCATCATCGGAAGGGCGGCAAGGATGATGTAGAAGTCCTCCATGATCAATTCTCCATCCAGCAGAGTACCGGAAAAGGTCTTCAGATGGGATCACAGAAGAACAGAGACTTGTGGCAGAAAAAGTCTTTTGAGTGGCCCTCTGTTGGTTTCCCGATTTTAGAGATTTTATAGAGGTGCAATTAGGTCATACGAAGCCACGAGGGGCCCATAAGGAATCAGGGTGTGCCCTGTTGCCTTGCCGTCTCCTCGTTTGCCTTCTGGTCTCCTCCCGAAACTTCTTGGGTCTCTCTTGTCCAAAAAAATCGTTAAAAAGTTTTGTAGCGTTTGAACTTTGATTGGTACTGATTTCATGGAAAACCGAAAATAGCAACTCGCACTTGGCACTGGGTTAATAGGTTAGTCCCAAAAAATGATATATAATTGCATATAAAACATCCAAGATTGATACTATAATAGCATGGAACAATCAAAAATTATAGATACGTTGGAGACGTATCAACCCACCAGCTACATCTTCCACGCAAGGAAGTGCCTCCTTATTACGTGAAAACAATGATTTCTGCTCCTGACCGCTGGGACCCACCATCTATGTCTTCGTACGCAAGGAAGTGCGTCCTTATATTCCCTGGCAGCTAGGACCCACTCGGTCGAAGCGTACGTAGTGTTGTCTTTCTGGTCACAAACATGCGCGTACATGCTGGCCGATCGGTCTGTCTGCCACGATGAACCGTGGCCGAGTAAGGAGCGGTAGCACTTCAGGCAGTCCCATCTAAATCATCTACACATACATACAACCACGCTGCAAAAAAGACGTCCACGTACGTACATACGTGCATGGTCTCGAACACGTACAGCAACGACCTCATGTTCATTGGAAGCCAACCGGCTGGGTCGGAATGGAGAAACAGCATCGTGTTCATCGGGAGGCCACCGACTGGGTCGGAATCTGTCTTGTTCAACGGGAGCCAACTGGTTTGGATGGACCAGCCAAATCGGGGTCTGGCGTACCGCAGAACGGAGGAAACAACCTTCTGTTCGACCACCTATGGTCAAAACGGGATCCTGTTCATCGGGAGGGGTCTTGCTTACCGTAAAACGGAGGAAAAAGACTTCTCGCCAACCACCTGTGGTTGAAATGGTGTCCTGTTCATCGGGAGGGGGTGGTGTACCGCAAAACGGAGGAAACAGACTTCTCTCCAACCGCCTACGGTCGAAACGGGGACCTGTTCATCGGGAGGGCTGTGGCGTACCGCAAAATGGGAGTCCACAGCTACTGTTCATCCACTGTCTGCTACCTCACTCCAGCAACCATGGGTTACTGTTCATCCGCCGTCGACTTCATCTAGCCTCCACCGACTACTGTTCATCCAGCCTTCACAGGGTTTTGTTCATCCACCCCAACCGGTTGGGTGTGGCATACCGCAGCACGGCCTCCTCAGGGTCCACTTCATCCAACGGCAACCGCCTACTACCACGGGGTCCTGTTCATCCAACCCCCACTAGGAACTACTCATCCACAGCCAACCAACCGGCTGGACTCACCACACGCCTCGACTCGTTCTACGCATCGCGCACGTGGCAGCAACGGGCGCTGTTCATCTAGAGGCAACCCAACCGGCTAGCTACTACGTCTTGCATGAGGGATCAATCAGCTTCCGTAAGCAGCAGCAGGACTGATCGCTCAGGTTCAGTTAGCCGCACCGAAGGAATCGGTTGGGTTCAGCTAGCAGCGCAGGAATCGCTCGGGTTCAGTTAGCAGCGAAGGGATCGATCGTCTTCAGTATGTAGCTAGTGCAATTCGCTCGGGTTCAGTAATTGAACGTCTCGCAAGGGTTCAATACCGAATGCATGACACACATGCACGTACGTACGAGAGAAACACGAAAACCATGCTGCATTGCTCGGCTGCGACCACCCACGGTAACCGGGAAGTCCCAGAAATTTTCCTCGCCCTCACTTCTACAATGATTTTTTATGTCATGGACGGCCCAAAGAATGTCATGTAGGTGCGTCTCCGGCTGGCCCAGGACGAAAAGCCCATTTTCTATCATGTTTTTTCATAGAAGTAGGAGCCCACCACATCTATGATGATACATTTTTTTTGTCACAATTATCGTCATAGAAGTGTCATAACCATGACAAAAAAAGTTTTCATTCGGGCCATAATGTCATGGATGTGTCCTGTTTTTGTAGTGTTTCTAGCCTCTCCAAGTTGCTTTCCACTCCAATCCCTCTCCTACAAAAGCCAAATATGTGAGAGAGTGATTGACTGTTGAGGAGACTATCATTTGAAGCACAAGAGCAAGGAGTTCATCATCAACAAGACATCTATTACCTTTTGGGGAGTGGTGTCTCCTAGATTGATTAGGTGTCACTTGGTAGCCTCCAAGATCTTGTGGAGATTAACCAAGGAGTTTGTAAGGGCAATGAGATCGCCTACTTCGTGAAGATCTACCCCGAGTGAGGCTAGTCCTTTGTGGACGTAAGACATGGCGGAATAGACAAGGTTGCTTCTTTGTGGACTCTTCGTGGGTGGATCCCTCCGTTGACCCACGTAACCATTACCCTCCGTGGGTTGAAGTCTCCATCAACATGGACGAATGATAGAACCACCTATCGGAACCATGACAAAAATCACCGTGTCTTCATTGCGTTTGATATTCACTTCTCTACCCCTTTACTTTCCACACAATTGCATGTTGTACTAATTCTGCTGCTCTATCTCTAGATATACATGTGTAGCAAGTATTGGTAGTTGATATGTCTCTAACGTATCTATAATTTTTTATCGTTCCATGCTATTATATTATCAATCTTGGATTTTTTTATATACATTTACAAGCAAATTTATATCATTTTTTGGGACTAACCAATTAACTTAGTGCTCAGTGCCAGTTGCTGTTTTTTGCTTGTTTTTGGTTTCACAGAATATCAGTACCAAACAAAGTCCAAATGCCAGGAAACTTTTTGGAGATTTTTTTTTCTGGATATAAGAGACACTACAAGCTTCGGGAGAAGACCAGACGTGGGAGCATGGGCCCACCACCCACCAGGGCGAGCCCGGGGGGGCAGGCGCGCCCTGATGGGTGGTGGGGCCCACATACCTCCGTTTGACCTAATCCCGTCTCTATAAATACTCAAAAATCAGGAAACCAACAGGGGAGTCCACGAAATACTTTTTCTGCCGCTGCAAGCCTTTCTTCTCGAGAGATCCCATCTGCGGACCTTTTCTGGCAATCTGCTGGAGGGGGAATCGATCACGGAGGGGTTCTTCATCAACCTTGCTGCCCCTTCGATGATGCATGATTAGTTTACCACAGACAGACGGGTCCATAGTTAGTAGCTAGATGGCTTCTTCTCTCTCGATGTTTCTCTGATTTGTGCCCGGCAGGCCCTGGGTACCGGCAGGATAGCCTACTGGGGAAAAACTTGTTTACTTGAGCGTAAAGAGGCATTCTCCCTCTGCCTGGACATGTTCCATGCACAAGTGTCTGGCAAGGTTTATCTTTTTCATTAATATGCTGATCAACAAGTACAGACCTTACAGAACACAAACATGGATAAAAGAGATTACATAATTTGAACTAAAGTTTGGCAAATGCCTACATATTTTAGATTAAAAAAAGATAAGTGCCCCGTAATCCCTTTCTTGTCCACCTCCTCCTAGGCATTGCGAGAAGAAAGAAGAAGGGCATGGATGAACACTCCCGCTTCCCCCTGCCCCTCCTTTATAGGCAAGCTGGGGGCTGATTCATCGATGGGTAACCATCGTCCTCCTCCACCAGTCCATAAAGAGCAGGCCCCTGCCTTAACGCTCCCTCGCACCACGCGCCACCATTACGTACCCCGCTCGATGCATGCAGCATATGTGGCCGAGGATAAGGGCGTGGTGGGAAGAGTGAATTGGCAGCTACTCGCCCGTGTGTTAAAGTCATTCACGGGCCATTACAAGAGTGGCCCCACTACAGTTGGCATTACGCGACGGGCGGAAGAACCGGAAACTGATCCGAGCTCGGGTTAATGAAGAAGCAAAGAAGATCTCAAAGGGCGAGCGGCTATTTCCCCCTCGCCTGTGCACAAGTTAGGGCCTACCCCGACAACGCCCGGCAGCTCGTTCAGGCCAGGCCTGGGGGCTCCTGCCGGTGCAACAAACCCTGGGTCTGTTGCCCAGACCGTGCACAGGCCCAAGATCAAGACTACAACATCCAGGACCAGGCCAAGGTAAAGAGATAGGCTCTTTGAGGAATCAAAGGGCAAGTTGAGAAGACCAAGTCAAGAGAAGAAGCAAGACACCGCTAAGGGAAAATCCTCCCTTGCAGGGCAGAAGAGCCTGGCAAGATCAAAGTTGCCCCGGAAGCAAACCTCAAGGCCGCTCCGGCAGGCCTGCCGGGGGCATACGGAGGCAAAACGCCCCGCCAAGGCTTCACCGTCCCACCTCACGACGACGCAAGTCACCGATTGGTGTGGTGTCAAGCCCCAAGATGACTAAGTGGCTGCCTACGGGAATCACCTCCAGATGACACCCGTCCAGCGACGTTTCATGCAGACAGGAGAGAAGGTGGCCAAACAGCCCGGCAAGGTGTGCCGGGTAGGCCATGATGTGACACTGAGCGGCGCATTTAGTGCGTACTGCTCTGTCTGCAGAGGAGATATGATAGCACTATTCGCTATCTAATCCGTACACAATGACTGATTTGCCACTGTGGTGACCCCTTAATCCATAAAAGGAGGCCCATGGCAACCATAGAAAGGATTCGGACCCCTGTACACCCATACGCGCGTAGCTGCTCTCGCCCCGAGGCAACCCTGCCGGGCAAGAGCACTGCGTTTCCACCACCATCCACCATCAATCCACCAAAGCAGGAGTAGGATTTTACGCCTCGCGGCGGCCCTAACCTGGGTAAGAACTGCCCGTGTGATCTCTACCGCGCTACGCTGCGCTCCTTCGCTCTTTGTGCAATGCGCTCAGTCCCCCTGCCGAACCAAAAGGGGCCCTTGGCCCCATAGGTGGCTGTGGTTTCCCACGACACCTGTGCTGTCATAGAAGTGTTCCATGACAATACCAAAATTATCATCACGGAAGTGTCCACTTCCATGACGATAAATCATGCGTCATGGAAGTGTTTTCGTCAACGGTAACCAACACGTGGCATCCACCGTAACGGGTCACCGTTAAGCTATCGGGTTCCGGTTTGGATCTGATAACCCGTTAACAGCCCGGACCAATGGGAATTTTCCACATGTAAAATTATCATTCGCCGGAGTATCCACGTGTCGGCTCTGTGCTAGGACAGATGTCATCCAGCGAATGGACGGGACGCGCCTATGATACATCAACACGTGGCTCGGCCCAACAGTGGCCCATTCAGGTCAAAAGGCTGGCCCATTTGACTTAGTCAAAAGGTAGCCTCCCGGGCCACGGAAGGCTTGTTAACAGCCTGCTCGCATATAGCCCATTTACAGCCCGCTAACTTACGGCCCATTATGGCCTATCCAAATTAGGCCCAGTAGCGTCATCTGGGCCGTCCAATATGATTCCAGCCCGTTGTAACTTCCGGCCCATGTATGGCCCATGAAGTCTTTCGGCCCATATGAGGCCCTTTGTAACTCTTGGCCCATTAACGGCCCGTGGTGAAACTGGCCCGTGATGAATAGTGTATCGCTTTATACCCATTAACGACCCATTATTCTATTGGGCCATTTCTTGCCCTTGTTATCTTTCGGCCTTCTAAGGGCCCATTTATTCTTGGGCTGATTTGCAACATTTGATTACTTATGGTCCGTTACTGGCCCGTTTTGGTTATGGGCCAAATTCAGCCCGTGGTTAAAGTCGGCCCGTTTGTGGCATGTTAATCCGTTGGGCCGTTTTCATAGTGTCATCAAATACGGCCCATTAATGACCCGTTATGCCTGTCGATAGAATCAAGCCCATTATACTCATCGGCCTATTAATGGCCCATTATGGTCGGCCCATGAATGGACGATTCCCACCATAGCCTGTTTACGGCCCATAATGCGGTCCGTTATTGGCCCATGTTTGGCCAATTGATCATACGGCCCGTAAAAGGCCCATTGATTCTACGGCCCGTAGAAAGCCCGTAGGAGGCCCATGGTCACTACAGCAGATAGCAGAACCATGGTGGCAACGGTCCGTATGTAGCCCATGGTTATTGTGGCCTAGTTATAAAAAATAGGTTATTGTGGCCACTCGAAAAACACGGAAAAAGAACTGCAGTGACTACAAGCAAAAAACTAAACAAGACAATAAGAAAATAAATAAGCAAGCAACTTACACTAGTAGAAAAAGGGCCATTTGTCCCGGTTCATAAGGCCCATTTGTCCCGGTTCGGGAACCGGGACTAAAGGGTCGGGACTAAAGCCCAACACCTTTAGTCCCGGTTCTTATACGAACCGGGACAGATGGGGCTCCACGTGGCCGCCTGCTGGAGCTCGGGCTGGAGGACCTTTAGTCCCGGTTGGTGTTACCAACCGGGACTAAAGGTGGAGCCTTTAGTCCCGGTTGGTAACACCAACCGGAACTAAAGGAATTTTTTGAAGAAAAAAATTGATTTTTTTTTAAATTTTTTTTATTTTTTTCTGTTTTTCAAATATTTGAATTATTTGACAATTTAATCTCTAATCACCCCTCCCTCCTCACTGCTTTAGAATTTAATCTCTAATCTCTAATCAGCACTCATTCCAAATCGTCTAACTTCCCGGACGGTGACCCATCCTCTCACTACTCCAGCCTGAGCACGCTTAACTTTCGAGTTCTATTCCCCCTAGTTTCCAAGTCTGCACTTGTTGTTTTCCTTTAAGAATTTGAGGATTCTAAAATTTGCAAAACCGCCTTTGGCAGTCGGAATCGGATGCGGATTTTCGTGCTGATTTTTTTGATATATTATGCATTTTTTTACATCGTATGCAAAAGATATGGCCGTTTTACTTTTTCATAACACTTTTTTGCAAAACATGTCCAAATTTAAGTTTTTTAATTTTCCTAACTAGTAGATGTAGTAACATAACTACATCTCGAAGGATTTTAATTTTTGAAGTTTTTATCATTTTCTTTTGTTTTTTACAAAACTGAAATGACGATACACAGGGGGGGTAGAGTTTGAACCTCTTTAGTCTGGGATGATGTCCATCCAATCCTACCATCTACTACATCTGCTAGCACCGTCTAACATGTGACTAGGAGCAAAAAGAATTAAATTAAAAACTATTTTTAAACTCAAATTATTCACAATCTAGGATTTGAAGTAAATTTGAACAAATTCATATTTAAATCATTCAAATTTGAAAACTAATGGCACAAACAGAAACTAGACAAAATTTTGAATCTAATGCAAAAAGAATCACTCAAAAACATCAAATATCCTAAAAGATATAAGCAATTTAAAACAGAAACTAAACACAAAGAACAAATGAAAAAACAAAAAACAAATTTCAAAACCCCTTTAGTCCCGGTTGGTGGCTCAAACCGGGACTAAAGGTGTAACTTTTAGTCCCGGTTTGAGCCACCAACCGGGACTAAAGCCTCAACCCCTTTAGTCCCGGTTCGTGGCTCGAACCGGGACTAAAGGTCTAACCTTTAGTCCCGGTTTAAGCCACGAACCGGGACTAAAGGGCATCGACTAATGGTCACATTTGAACCGGGACTAATGCCTACCCAGCGCCCTAGCCGCTCGAACCGGGACTAATGCTCACATTAGTCCCGGTTCATAATGCAACCGGGACTAATGCTCCGACCGGCTGTGACGAAAGCCCTGTTTTCTACTAGTGTTACGCTAGGCTATTACGGCTATTACACATATTACATCCACTGGGCATCCAAGTTCGCCACCAGAGCAAATATGGGGAACAAAGCAGCATATTACATACACTGGTTGTCAAAGTTGGTGACCAGTGCAAATAAACACCACAACAAAACAAGTCCAGCACTGAAACCACTTCACAAGAACTCAAGAAACAATATCCTGGGTATCCACCATGCTGGCAAGACGCTTAGCAAGCTTATTAGCTTTCTCTTGTTTGGCGCTTAAATCCTCCAGCGCTTGCTGTTACACCAGAAAGTATGCATCTTAATTCTGCAGGAACTTCCTCAGTCCTTCGGCTTCCTGTCGCAGCACATCTGATCAATGTCTTTCAACTTGAAGTTGAGACTCAAGAAGCTGAACTGATTTAGGCAGCGAGTTCGAAGAGCTGGTGCTAGCAGTAGTGGCCAGTAACTCGAACACTACATCAAGACAGGACTTTGGGGTTGTCTCACTGTCTTCAAGATAGTTTTTATCAGCTTTCTTGGAGACCAACAAGCATGATTTATTTATTGATTGTCTTCCTTATGAGTGGCGGTTGGAGATGAGTGATGGTCTTTTCCTACCAATCTATCCCCCTAGGAGCATGCGCGTAGTACTTCGTTTCGATAACTAATAGATTTTTGCAATAAGTATGTGAGTTCTTTATGACTAATGTTGAGTCCATGGATTATACGCACTCTCACCCTTCCACCATTGCTAGCCTCTCTAATGTCGCGCAACTTTCA
Source organism: Thinopyrum elongatum (assembly GCA_011799875.1). Lineage (NCBI taxonomy): Eukaryota > Viridiplantae > Streptophyta > Magnoliopsida > Poales > Poaceae > Thinopyrum > Thinopyrum elongatum. The sequence goes on along the minus strand of CM022298.1, from coordinate 446,250,916 downwards.
CCGGTACCATACACCCACCATATACCTTCCTCAAAACAGCCACCATACCTACCTATTATAGCATTTCCATAGCCATTCCGAGATATATTGCCATGCAACTTTCCACCGTTCCGTTTATTATGACACGCTTCATCATTGTCATATTGCTTTGCATGATCATGTAGTTGACATCATATTTGTGGCAAAGCCACCGTTCATAATTCTTTCATACATGTCACTCTTGATTCATTGCACATCCCGGTACACCGCCGGAGGCATTCATATAGAGTCATATTTTGTCCTAAGTATCGAGTTATAATTTTTGAGTTGTAAATAAGTAAATAAAAGTGTGATGATCTTCATCATTAGAGCATTGTCCCATGTGAGGAAAGGATGATGGAGACTATGATTCCCCCACAAGTCGGGATGAGACTCCGGACGAAAAAAAAAGAGGCCAAAAAAATGAGAAGGCCCAAATAAAAAAATGAGAGAAAAGAGAGAAGGGACAATGTTACTATCCTTTTACCACACTTGTGCTTCAAAGTAGCACCATGATCTTCATGATAGAGAGTCTCCTATGTTGTCACTTTCATATACTAGTGGGAATTTTTCATTATAGAACTTGGCTTGTATATTCCAATGATGGGCTTCCTCAAATTGCCCTAGGTCTTCGTGAGCAAGCGAGTTGGATGCACACCCACTTAGTTTTCTTTTGAGCTTTCATAAACTTATAGCTCAAGTGCATCCGTTGCATGGCAATCCCTACTCACTCACATTGATATCTATTGATGGGCATCTCCATAGCCCGTTGATACGCCTAGTTGATGTGAGACTATCTTCTTCTTTTTGTCTTCTCCACAACCACCATATTCTATTCCACCTATAGTGCTATGTCCATGGCTCACGCTCATGTATTGCATGAAAGTTGAAAAAGTTTGAGAACATCAAAAGTATGAAACAATTGCTTGGCTTGTCATCGGGGTTGTGCATGATTTGAATATTTTGTGTGATGAAGATGGAGCATAGCCAGACTATATGATTTTGTAGGGATAAGCTTTCTTTGGCCATGTTATTTTGAGAAGACATAATTGCCTTGTTAGTATGCTTGAAGTATTATTGTTTTTATGTCAATATTAAACTTTTGTTTTGAATATTATGGATCTGAACATTCATGCCACAATAAAGAAAATTACATGGATAAATATGTTAGGTAGCATTCCACATCAAAAATTCTGTTTTATCATTTACCTACTCGAGGACGAGCAGGAATTAAGCTTGGGGATGCTTGATACGTCTCCAACGTATCTATAATTTTTGATTGTTCCATGCTATTATATTATCTGTTTTGGATGTTTTATATACATTAATATGCTATTTTATATTATTTTTGGGACTAACTTATTAACCTAGAGCCCAGTGCTAGTTTCTTATTTTTCCTTGTTTTTTAGCTTCGTGGAAAAGGAATACCAAACGGAGTCCAAACGGAATAAAATCTTCGCGATGAATTTTCTTGGACCAGAAGACACCCAGGAGACTTGGAGATGAAGTCGGAGGAGCCACGAGGCGGCCACAAGGGTGGAGGGCGTGCCCCCCTGCCTTGTGGGGCCCCCGTGACCCTCTTGACCTAATTCTTTCGCCTATATATATTCACATATGTTCCCAAACCACTAGAAGCTTCCACGAAAACACTTTTCCACCGCCGCAACCTTCTATACCCGTGAGATCCCATCTAGGGACCTTTTCTAACACCCTGCCGCAGAGGGATTCGATCACGGAGGGCTTCTACATCAACCTTATGCCCTCCCGATGAAGCGTGAGTAGTTTATCTCAGACCTACGGGTCCATAGCTAGTAGCTAGATGGCTTCTTCTCTCTCTTTGATTCTCAATACCATGTTCTCCTCGATGTTCTTGGAGATCTATTCGATGTAATACTTTTTTGCGGTGTGTTTGCCGAGATCCGATGAATTGTGGATTTATGATCAGATTATCTATGAATATTATTTGAATCTTCTCTGAATTCTTTTATGCATGATTTGATATCTTTGTAATTCTCTTCGAACGATCGGTTTGGTTTGGCCAACTAGATTGGTTTTTCTTGCAATGGGAGAAGTGCTTAGCTTTGGGTTCAATCTTGCGGTGTCCTTTCCCAGTGACAGTAGGGGAAGCAAGGCACGTATTGTTGCCATCGATGATAAAAAGATGGGGTTTACATCATATTGCTTGAGTTTATTCCTCTACATCATGTCATCTTACTTAATGTGTTACTCTGTTCTTCATGAACTTAATACTCTAGATGTAGGCAGGAGTCGGTCGATGTGTGGAGTAATAGTAGTAGATGCAGAATTGTTTCAGTCTACTTGACATGGACGTGATGCCTATATTCATGATCATTGCCTTAGATATCGTCATAACTTTGCGCTTTTCTATCAATTGCTCGGCAGTAATTTGTTCACCCACCGTATTATTTGCTACCTTGAGAGAAGCTTCTAGTGAAACCTATGGCCCCCGGGTCTATTTTCCATCATATAAGTTTCTGATCTACTATTTTCCATCATATAAGTTTCTGATCTACTATTTTCCATCATATTAGTTTCCGATCTACTATTTTGCAATCTTTTACTTTCCGATCTATAAACCAAAAATACCAAAAATATTTACTTTATCTTTTATTTAGTTTCATCTATATCTATCAGATCTCACTTTTGCAAGTAACCGTGAAGGGATTGACAACCCCTTTATCGCGTTGGGTGCAAGTTGTTTGATTGTTTGTGCAGGTATTCGGTGATTTGTGCGTTTTCTCCTACTGGATTGATACCTTGGTTCTCAAACTGAGAGAAATACTTATCTCTACTTTGCTGCATCACCCTTTCCTCTTCAAGGGAAAAACCAACGCAAGCTCAAGAAGTAGCAAACACCGGGTGGAAGAAGCTGCATGAGAAGAGTAGTTCCTCGGTGAAGATGCTGCACGCCCTCGTCATGGAACAGAAGGAGGAGTTGGCGAAGCTCCGCATCGAGCACCCGGCTGCTGTCAAGGTACGTAATGCGGCCATGGAAGAGATGATGAACGCTCGCATCGAGAAATCCCGTGTCATGAACAGAATGAAGAAGATGCGGAGGAGACGAGTGAGGAGATGAAGGTCGTGGAGGCGATGAAGAAGTAGTTAGGACTCCGCGGTTATCTCTTCATGAAGTAGAGAGCAGCGCCCCAGACTTGTGTCTGCGTCTTCCTTCTTTTGGGGGGGGGGGGTAATCTCCTTGTTTTGCTCCTGTGTTTCTTCTTTTGCTTAGGGTGTTTCTCCGCATGTGTCACGTTCTCTGCGAGGCACGAATAGAACAATGCTAACGATGAGCGGCACCATGGGATCGATGACTAGCAAATTAGATCATTTTTTATCGCCAGATCGCACTTGGCTGCCATCTTTCGCGCTCCTCTGTCGTACTAGTACTCCAGTGAAAAACTTGAGTATATCGCACGGTTCTTTGCTCCTCCTCAGGTTGTCGGCAACATTTATACGAGCAGTCAAATCACAAGGCCCCACCTTCCAGCAGTAATGAGCCGTCAAATCACAAAGGCCCTCACCTCTCATGAAACCGACCAAGCGAGACTGCCCCGCCCTCTAGCCTTTTAAATGTACTTTTGTACAGTAGTAGTATCAATGGATTGCGCCATGGAGCAAAACTAACAAGATGAAATTAAAGAAAAAGGTGGTACATATAGAGAGCGCTCGTCGCCAAATTATGCATATAGTACTATTAAAAAAACTAGTACGTGCTTAGATGGGGTGCTAAAGTCTATTAAAGAAATTAGCATACCTATTTAATTCTTTGACAACTAAACTCCTTCATGCTTTGGGTAAACTTCTCTCATTTAAGTTTTTTTTAGAATTACATATCTCATTTACGTGTTTTGCGTATGCGGCATGCTTAGGGCATGGTTAATAGTATAGCCAACTGTTGGCTATATGATGTTGGCCATATCATATATTGTACGTATATAATATGAAGATACGAGTGGTAGTACTACCAACTACAAGATGAACTGTAAGAAATACAAGTATGTACATACTGAAGAGTTAAAGTAACGAGAAAGAACATAACATAGTTCTACTGGGGGCTCAGCACAACACACCCCTGAAATAAAACTAAGCACCCTGAAATTAAACTAAGCAACTAATCCGGTAGACACTGAGCAACGACACTGCCACCTTAGTCGAACTCCTCGTCCACGTCCTCGACTTCGTCCTTGTCCCTCTTCCTATTGTCCGATACTTCTTTGCTTGAACCGCACACTAGGCTCTCGCTCTTCATCCAACCCTTGTAGATATTGAAACAAAGGTAGGCATGCATTGCAGCGTACTGGATGTGGTATTTGTCTATTAAATTCCACTCCAATGTAAGATGAAACTTGTGGTGAAGTTTTGTCAGTTTGTCATACGAAGGATCAACCATGGCTCCTGCCAGGGTCAGCATTGAAGGCTGACGGGAGGACACCAGCCTATTCTTATGGAGGTCAAAGGGATGGCCTACAACGAGGCCTATCCGACCCAGGGCTTCCTCGTCATTATGAAAGTCTACAGTAACGAATTTGACTCTGTCGTCCGCGAGGAAGTTCTTAAAATCCTCGCACTTAACGTCAGCATGGCATATGTGGTAGACCAAGCACAAGTTATGCACGCAAAACTGGATCGCGACAGGTTTCTTCTTCTCTTCCTCCTTTAGATTCTTCTCTTTTCCTAGGACTGTGGTGTACTCAACATCTAGCCCAGTGACCCACTCATCACCATCTGACTTTTCAAACATGCGTTTGAAGCGAGCAAAGCATCCTTTCACCGTCGCGGAAGAACGGGTGTAGATGACGTCGAACTCACCGCCGGTGATGATTCTAACCTTGTACTCATCGCCGTTCATGGAGATTTGGGACGCCATGGATTTTGGAGGAGGGATAGGATTAGTGGAATTGATGTAATGTGAAAGGACGGATGACTAGTAGAGAACTGCCGTAATGTTAAAGGACGGTCGGGACGAGTAGGAGCGAACTGCTAGCGGTTTTCTGATTGTAAAAATGCTGAGTGGGGCGTCTAAACGGCAGGATAGTGGCTTGCCCGGTGGATAAATGGATTCATGAACAGTACTATGAGGGCCAAATTAGATGCCATGTCTACTAGACCCACGTCTTAGGCCTGACAATATAGCATCTGCGTGTTCGCACGTCAATCGTCGGGAAAATTACAGATGATATGAAGCTTTCCATGCTCCGATGATACGGGCTTCCGAGAGCCCTTGGATCTGAGATCGGACGGTTGCATAGCGTGATTCTAGACCTATGGGTGAATATCCTATCCTGGAGGGTTATTCTGCAAATTTTCAGCAACTTCGCATGTGACCGTTCGATCTCAGATCCAAGGGCTGTCAGCAGCCCGTATCATGGTCGCGCCTACCACGACCGTCGCCTCGCTCGCGTGGTCGCGCCCTTGGAGATTTCAGACGGCTATAAATGAGCATTTTTTGCCTACCTCGCATGCATGAAACTACTTCCTCCGTCCAGGTGCATTAGGCTATCTGATGTTGGCATGTCATACATAGTCATCACTTATAGTCACTCATACAACAAGGTTAGCTATAAGTGTCGGTGTCAAAACCGGCAGACCTCGGGGTAGGGGGTCCCAAGCTGTGGATTATTGGATCAATGGTAACAGGAACGAAGGAGATGACGTTTTACCCAGGTTCGGGCCCTCTTGATGGAGGTAAAACCCTACGTCCTGCTCTTGTTTATATTGATGAAGTATCAAGGTACAAAGTTAATCTACCTCGAGATCATATGTTGTGGTCTAAACCCTAGGGGTATGATGAGTAATGTCATAATCTATCTATCAAAGAGCTTGGCCTCGGCTTATATAATGTACCGGAGGCCTAGGATAACAAGAGTCCTAGTCGGCTACGTTGGTGGAGAGGAGTCCTTGTTTTGATCACCAAGTCTTGTGGAATCTTCCTCGTATATGTCATCGGCTGTCCGAACTGGCCCATTAGTGAACCGCCATGGGGGTCCTCGGCCCGACCCACTGGTCAGGAGACGACATGGTGAGTATCCCCTAGTACAGGACACCGTCAGTAGCCCCCTGAACCGGTCTTCAAGTTGGGGACGCTCCTCGATTCTTCCGAACTGTTCTTCATCTTCGGTCGTCGGTCTTGAAAACTGGTTCAACAAATCTTCCCATCTCCGATCTTGAGGATTGCCGAGGTATATCCGAAAAGTTCATACGTCAGGTATCCGAGGAGTCTTTTAAGTTCTCGGCCTTTATCAATTCCTTGTTATCTTTTACGCCACATGTCGGGTTCGAAGTTTTTCCAGCGCGGCGGTGCCCTCTTACATCCGAACTCCAACGCCGGATTGCATCTGAGGTGTATCTTTGCAGCCGAACTCCAACGCTGGTCTGCATCCGAGCTCCAACACTGGTATGTATCCGAGGAGGCATAAAGTACCTCATCTTTAAAAGTTTTGAAGGAGGATTAGCCGAGCTTAACGCCGAAAAGGTTCTTTTATGGAGCCAGCCACTAGCAACCGAGCTTTACGCCGGACTGCTTCCGAGGTGTCCTCTCACAGCCGAGCACCAACGCCGGACTACATCTTTATGCCGGACTGCTTCCGAGGTGTCCTCTCACAGCCGAGCACCAACGCCGGACTACATCAGAGGTGTCATCTCGCAGCCGAGCACCAATGCCGGACTGTATCTGAGATGTCATAGATTACCTCGGTCTTGAAAAAGTTAAAAGGGTTAAACCAAGCTTAATGCCGGAGATGCCCTCTATGGAGCTTAGCCACTTGCATCCGAGCTTTATGCTGGACTGCTCCTGCGGTGGTGCACCACCTCGGCTGTGGGCTGATTTTTGTGAACTTAATTCTGATTTGTGCAATTTATCATCTGCCGAGGTATATAGCCAGTAGCCCTCAAGGTGTGTGCCCACTCAATGTCCGGCATGCACCTGAAGGATGGCATAAAACCGGTGATCCCAGTAGCCCCTGAGACTCAGGTCGATTCACAAAATCGGCCTGAAGATCAACTCCTAGCTCTGTAGCATACATAGGAATAGAAATGTAGTGTGCATATTCCTCGAGACTCAGGTTGGGTGCGGCCGACCAACCTGAGGATCATAATCTCCTCGGGAACTATTTCGCACTTTGTAAACTGTCTGCATTGAATCGTCGATGCAGTAGCCCCCGAGCCAATGGTCGGGTGGCAACACCAGATCAGGGGATCGATGTGCCCCTTTAATATTTGTAAATGAGAAGCGCGAAGCCCAGTAGCCCCCGAGCCTTAATGTGGGCACGGGTGGCCGAATTAAGGATCAATGTCCGGAGTATATCACAATTTACGTGTAATGATTCTATGTATCCAAGTACTTTACATCACTCATGCTCGGATCCGCATTGTACAAAACTTTGTTGACCGACCATCGGCTTCAACCTCCTCGGCCAGCAGCCGAAGAGTGTTCGTCCTACTTTATAAAGCCTTTATAAGGGCAAAGATTTACGACAAACAAGGCAATCCGGCCATACGGTTTTATAAACAAAGGTACGCAGAGAGATATGTTATAAAACATTTTCTGGGAAAAATAGTTCCGTTACAGGTTCCTTTTCCCAGGCTGTCATGTTGATCATGATCATGAAGCCTCAACTTCGATCAATGTGAGAGGAAAATATTGAGGATTTAGTTGGGAAAAAGTTCCCGAACTCTGTGGTCCATAATGAACCGAAATGTTCACTTCCATCATTGCTGACCAATTATATCCTTTAAGATGGCTAGCTTTCGGCTTCACCCAGTCTGAGGTACTAACCCGGATAACCCGGTAGTAACAATCACAGAGGTGCTCCCTTTACCGCCTAGCCGAACAATCGGGAACGTAGGGGTAAGCACGGGAGCCAAGCAACCCAGCTTGGCCAAAATCTTAAGTAAAATTGATGCATATTTATAGCTTTATTACGATAATTACGGAAGGCAAATTCTCCATTGAGACTGTTTATAACCTAAAAGTGGCCTATCGTCGGCTTCCGCCCCTTTGTAGATGCTACACAGGGTGTTTCCGTACTAACAATACAACCCTTAGCCGACGTCTCGGTGCCCGGAGGCAGTTGTGTTAGCGGAAACGAGGCAATCAGATATGCAGGCTTTATAACTTTCACTTAGTCATAGGATTTTAAAGTTCGGGGCCAGTTACTAGCCCCTGGTTAGTGTTCGGCGTCAACCGAGGTCAAACCAGTAACACTTCGGCCACAATTATGAAAGGCCCATCGTTTAACACGGGGTGACCTCTATTGATCTGTAGTTTGACACAGTCATCGGATCGCTGACCAGTTTACGCTCATTGTGACAGTCAGTTTTCGGCTTTCTCGACTGAGGTACTTGACCAGTTAAACCGGAAGTACAATTGAAAGTGCGTTATATCGACTAGAGGGGGGGTGAATAGGCGATTTTTACAAATTCGTCACTGAGGAATTTCAAGGTGAGGAAATTCCTAAGCGACGAACTACTTAGCAGCGGAATAAGTGCTCAGATGCAAGCATAACAGAGCAGTAGCATAGTCATCATGATGAAATGAAAACAAGCACAGAGTACGAGTAGCGTAAACATAGGATAAGCAGGCTGAAGACAAACTGACTGAAGAAATTGAACTGAGGAAATTGAGAAAGTCTTCAGACAAAGTCTTTAAACAGTAATGATCAAATACATAGCAAGTATGCGAGGAAATGAAAGGGTTGAGGAAATAGAACCAGTAGCTCGGTGAAGACAACGATTTGGTAGACCAGTTCCAACTGCTGTGACAGTTGTACGTCTAGTTAGAGCGGCTAGGTATTTAAACCTGAGGACACACAGTCCTCACCGTATTCTCCTTGAGCTAAGGTCACACAGACCTCGCCCAATCACTCGTGGTAAGTCTTCAGGTGACTTCCAAACCTTCACATACTCGGTCACTCGGCAATCCACAATTTCCTCTTGGATGCTCTAGACCATGACGCCTAACCGTCTGGAGGATGCACAGTCCTCAAAGGTAACAAGCGTCGGTTCCACACAGGAACAATCTCTTCAGTGATGCTCAATCACTTTGGGTTTGTAGGTGTTTGGGTTTTTGGGTTTTTCCTCACTTGATGATTTTCGCTCAAAGTCCTCGGAGGATGGGATGCTCTAAATGACAAGTGTCAATCTATTTCTTGGAGCAGCCAACCAGCTAGTGGTTGAAGGGGGCGGCTATTTATAGCCTAGGGAGCAGCCCGACATGATAAGACATAAATGCCCTTCAATGATATGACCGTTAGGTGGGTAGGATATTTGGACAGCTGGCGCGTAGCACAGCAACGGTCGGATATTTGAGTATCAAATTCCTCAGGGCTATCATGTTCCTCACTTGTAGGCAATCCGCACTGGCAAATTCCTAACTCCTCAGTCAGAACAAATTCCTCAGAGAACAGAAGAACTTCGTCTCTGTCACTGAAGAACTTGACTAAACTGTATGAGATTTCCAATGGCTTCACTCGAAAGGATTGGGTAGGTGTAGGATTTTGAGTTGAGCATCACTTGGAAACTTTTCCTTAGTTTTACCTCGACCCCCTTTAACAGTACGGTGTTTGCTATGACTCAAGAAGAAGAAAATGAAACTACGAAAACAAAAGTCTTCACGCTTCATAATCCTCGCATGAATATCAAGTCTTCAGGGTCACACCAATTTCTTCACTTTCAAAGTCTTCAAGAAAACCAAAGTCTTCAGTTGAAGACATTCATTTTTAGGGGTCGACATTCATCGTAAATAACAAACTCCTCATAGACTTATAGACCTGTGTACACTCACAAACGCATTAGTCCCTTAACCTATAAGCCTTCAATACACCAAAATCACTAAGGGGCACTAGATGCACTTACAATCTCCCCCTTTTTGGTGATTGATGACAATATAGGTTAAGTTTTCAACGGGGATAAACATATGAAGTGTAAATACTAATATTGAGGAATTTGATTGCAAGATATAGAAGAACTCCCCCTGAAGATGTGCATATTTGAGGAGTTTGCTTTGAAATAGCAAATGCACATTGTTGAGTAATATCATGGAGATCTCCTCCTATATCTTGAAATTCATACACGCATTTAACATATGATATGAAGAATTTGAAATGCATGATGAAATATGGTGTCTGACGAAATTCAGCATGCGAGCATTATGGTATTGAGGAAATAGCATGCAGAAAAACAGAGCAAAAGCATAAGACCACCATAGGACTTAAGTTTACAGCTCATCAGAGCAAACACCTCAGAAAAGCAAGAGTTGTAACTTAACAGAAATATAGCCCATATATAAGACCCGCTTGAAGACTAACTCAAATTTCTCCCCGTTTGTCATCGAATGACCAAAAGGGACGAAAAATGAGGACTAACGCCCCTGAAGAATATCATCATGATGTCGATGGAGGAGCGCCAGCATTGTTGGGGTCGTCTGTTGAGGTAGGGCCTGCCGCAGTGTCGTTCAAGTCATCAGCTTCATCCGTCTCGCGCGATGAAGAATATGAACTGGCAACAAGCTGAGGAACTTTGACTTTCTTGAATTTCTTCGAAGGTGGCTGGGACCAGTCAAAGTCCTGTTGGAAGCCCATCTCCTTGAGTTCTTCAGCACTATGATGATTAGACAGAATCGCCCAAGTGCGGTCAAAGACTTCATGCAAGTAGTAGTGATTCTTCTTCATAGTATTTTGAGTGACTGTCATGTTCTGAAGAATTGCACCAAACTGACGCTTGACCCACTTGTGATTTCGATCAACTTTCTGATGAAGACTAAGGAGAAGTTCATGATCAGTCATCACACGCGGAGCTGTGGCTTGAGGATGATGTTCTGAAGCTTTGGCGGCAGAATCTTGAGTTGCAGAGTCATCATTGGTGGAATAGGAAGTAGCTTTGCGAAACTGTCCATCCAATGGACGAGTACCTTCATCAATAACAGCAGCCTTGCCCTTCTCGTCAGCTGAGGAAATAGTCCGTTTGAGGACTTCAATAGGGGGCAAATAGCTGAGATGATTTCGAAAGTCAGCCTTATAATGAATTGAAGACCTTGATCTGATGAATCTCATGATCCAGGGAGCATAAGGCTTCAACTCAAAAGGCGACAGAGCAGCATTGGCCAAAGTCCTCATGAAGAAATCATGGTAGTTGATAGGAATACCATGAATGATATTGAACAGCAGATTCTACATAATGCCAACAACTTCTTCATCATCAGAGTTGTGGCCCTTGATTGGACTGAGGGTTTTGGTCAATATGCGATAGACTGTCCTTGGCACATAGAGCAATTCCTTGACGAGGAATTTGGTCCTTGGAGCTTGGCCTGGCTTCAAAGGCTTCATCAGCACTTGCATCAGATGATCAGACAGTTCAGGTTCAACATAGAGAAGCCTTGCACCTTCAGTGGGAGGACTGACTGGGACGGCATGAAGCAATTCAGAGGCCGGTGCTTTGAAATGAGTATTATCGGTCATCCAGTCCAATACCCATGAATTGACATCATCAACATTTCCAGTAATGTGCAGCGTGGCGAAGAATTGAAGAATGAGTTCTTCATTCCAATCGCAGATGTCGGTGCAGAAATTGAGTAACCCAGCGTCATGAAGAACACTGAGGACTGGGGTGAAGCAGGGTAGCGATTCCATATCTACATGAGGAATTTGCTCATGTTCAAAGATCTTATCCTTATCAACCAACAATGAGGAGTAGAAGTTCATCTGGCTTGCCGTCCAGAAATGCTTGCGACGAAGACGAGCAGAGTCATAGGGATTGTAGTCAGTGAAGAATATGTGCTCGTTGAAGAAATCCTCAGCATTAAACTTCTGCTTCTTGGAGTGAGGGTTCTGTGGCTTGGGCTGAAGATTAACAGTTGAAGAATTTACAGCCTCTTGAGGTATAGCCACTGGAGCCATTGGCTGAGGAATTTCAGCAGCAGCCTTGGCCTCCATTTCTTCAGACATATGTACATCAGCGCTAGTGGCTGGAACTTCTTCAGGAATAGAATGAAGTGAAGCTTGACGTTCATCAGAGCCCGTATGAATTTCTTCAGTTGGCATAGGGGACTGAGGAACATGATGTAGAGGGGTTGTCAGAGGTGAATTGGGGTGATGACTTTCCCAAAAGTCATCATTCAGAATAGGTGTTGTAGACCCAATATCCACATCCTCATCTTCTTCAGTTCCTTCGACGCCTGCCTCTTCAGCTGTGAACTGAGGCATGGGCGATGATACCAGTGGGGTTGAAGAGAAAGTATCCACTTCAATTCCTTCATCCATCTGCTCTGTCGAAGCAGCAGAAGGATCTTCTTCATCAGATTTACTTGGAATTTCATATTCCTCACCAAAGGGAATGATCTCCTTTGATGGCATGCTTGATATTGGAATAGCATCAATTGGGTTTTCAGATGAACTCGTCAAAGTCTTCAATTTCATGGGAGCTGAAGACTCTGAAGATGTAGATGCTTTCCTTTTCTTCACAGCTGCTCGCTCTGCAGCCTTGGTTTTCTTCGCTTCTGATGCAGAAGGAAGGTTGATGCTTGTCATCGGTGCAGGAGGAGCAGAGGAAATTGGTTGAATTTCTTCAGGCACAACTGATGCAGTTGCCCTGGCTTGTTCAGATTCCTCAGGCACAGTAGCAGATGCTTCAACTGGCCTGGATTGCTCTTCAGGTGCAATATTGGAGGTTGCCCTGGCATTTTCTTCAGAGACTGGAATTTCTTCATCAGCTCTGGCGCTTTCATTTTCTTCAGCAGACTGAACAGATGTTCCAGTCTGAGGAAATTTGGGTTGCGATGAAGCTGCAACAGTTGGAGTAAATCCTTTTGCCATTCTGACGAATCTGATTTTGGCACCTAGCCAATCTGCATGGAATGCATGAAATTCATCACTGAGTGCTTTGATCTCAGCCTGCATAGACACAAGTTCTTCAGGAGACATTTTCACAACATTGTTCTTCAGAAAATGCTCCTTCTTGTACTGAGCCTTCTTCACCTGCCTGGCCTTTTCAAATTTTCATTTCTCTTCATTTATGAAGGCCGTCAACATGTGACTTTGACCAGGAGTGAGGTTTAATTCAGGCAAAGGTGTATTTGGATCCTTGTGCCATAGATCGATGAAATCAAGGATCTTCCTTGGATCCAGCATGAGGGGCACAGCACTGCCTTTGGCTCTAGCGGCCCTTTGTTGTCGATCTCTGATGATCTCAGCTAATTCTTCATCATCAGCTTCGTCTTCGCTTGACGGAACCTGAAAGGCGACTTGCTTCTTGTGAGGACTTGGCCTTGTGCCTCGTCCAGCAGTGGCCTTTTTCTTCAGCAAGGTCGGAGTTGTTGAAGACTGAGGTGGAGCTGACTAACTTGCAGAGACTCCTGAAGCAATTGAGATTCCAGTAGTTCTTTGGCATGTGGCAAGATGCACAGGTGCTGAGGACTTTGCAGGAGCAGCTGAGGATTTTGCAACCGAGGGAGTTGGAGCTGCTTTTGAGGAATTTGCTTGAGGAACAGGCCGTGAGGGCTTTGAAGAGCTTGGCCGTGAGGGCATTGCAGCTGAGGAACTTGTCTTGACAGCTGATTTCTTCAGCATAGCCTTCTTAGGCTTGATAGCAGAGGCCTCAGCGGCGGCAGCAACAGAATCTTCATTGAATTTCTTTACTGCCTCTTTAGCCACTTTGGCCAGCTTGGCTTGACGCTTAGCCCACTCCTGAAGAAATTCCTCACCTCTTCTGATGCTAGTGGGATCATCTTCTTGGCCAGGAGCCAATGGAGGTCTTGGACATGGAGGGTTAATAGCAAATTTCTTCATGTACTTGGGAGTGACATAGCAATATTCCCTCCATTCTCTTGCCCATCTCCTCTCAATCTTCTGAATGCGCACTTTGCGCTAATTTTTGTTCTCCTTGCCATGAGTTGCTTCATCAGGAGTACAATATTCATCATAGATGTCATCAGGGATCTCAAAAGCAGTATTTATTTCTGGCGTCTTTCCTCCCTTCTGAGGTCTTTTACCATCAGCCATTTTCTTCACTTGAGGGTTTTGAACAATCGAATTTTCTGATGAGGTATGCAATTTTTCTTCAAGGAACGCTGCAAATGAGTTAAGTTGATGAGAACCTAGAGATTCAGCAGCGGACATGTGTAGCTGTGAACAGAATATAGGTGCGAAGAGTTTTGGAGAGGTCATATGCGTTCTCAGAAGATTTTCAAAAGTATCAAGTTTGAGGAAGATGACCAGGGGTGTCTTGAGGAATTTCACTAAGCATTTTGACTTAGGTTCCAGAGTTGTGTAGATTGAAAATCCACACAATTGAGGAATCTTGAAGAAAAACGTTGCTTAGAGAAACTGATCAAGGACAGAAGCAAGTTGGTGTTTAAGAACATGAAAGTTGAAGAATAAACACCTTTTGAAGATTTTGTGGAAATCATCAGAATCAAGAAGGGCAGTAAAAATAAATTTTATTTACCCTTGACGAAGAACACGACGAACTGAGAGTGGCAGTGGAGATGTTCGTCCGTTCAGATCTTCCACGCCCTAACTTGGCGATGGAAAACAGCTACGGCGGCGGTGGAGTGAAGATTTCCGCGGCCGGCGTGAGTACGACGGCGACGAGGTCGAGGCAGTGAAGCTCTTCCTCACCGGCGACGATGGAGTGTAGCGGCGGCGCTAGGTCTGAGAGCTTGAGCGAGGGAGTAAGATCGAGCGGGGTAAATGAGCCCTGAGGAGGGTGAGGGGTATTTATAGCCGAGGAAAAAAAACCGCTCGTCCGAGGAAAATGGACGAACCTGCCCCTGACCCTTCTCATCCTAGCGACATGTGTCACCCACGTACTGTGAAGTGGAGATCGTGTTAGATCGTGGGTGAATAGATAAATCTTATCGAGGGATATGGAACGGTTTGAGCGGCAAAAGCTGAAAATTCAGATAAGAATATTTTAATGTTTCGTTCGCAAATTCTTCAGCTGTCAAGGACACAGTGAAGACTTTGAACGGGTTTCAAATAGAACGCACATGAAGAATTTGTGAACGGACTGGATTGAGTTTAGCATAGAGGGGGAACGGGTCCGATCACATTCACTTAGAAGAAACACAACTTGAAGAATTAGCAATAAGTGAATGCTGTAGAGGACAGAAAACTCAAATATATATATATAGTCAATTAAGAACACAGTCGGAAAGAGTGAAGATTTTGCAAAGTTGAAGAATTTGAAAATTTGAAGAATTTGCACAATAATGAAAGACTCAGATTTTGAAGATTTTCAACTTTTTGTGGTGGCGTGACCCACCGTGTAAGAATGATGATTTCAGACACCGCGTACAATTATTGTAGGGTTCTGAGAATCAAATTCTTCATTAATTTCTTCACACTTAGAGGGTTAGTCTTCATTGATTGAAGAAAAATGTTTCTTCGTGTGTTGCACACCTAAGTCATCAATTTGCATAAGTGTTAGGATGTGTGTCCTTTTCAAAGGACATTCGAAGATTCTAAGATATTTAGCTCACACCGCAACTTGCTAAATCTCTTCTCATCCAAGGGCTTTGTGAAGATATCCGCTAGCTGTTCTTCAGACTTCACGGGATCAATAGAGATGTCACCCTTCAACACATGATCTCGAAGAAAATGATGACGAATCTCGATGTGCTTTGTCTTCGAGTGCTGAACTGGGTTATGAGCAATTTTGATGGCACTCTCGTTGTCGCAGTAGAGTGGCACATTCTTCACATTGATGCCGTAGTCCTTGAGGGTTTGCTTCATCCATAGCAATTGAGCACAGCAAGAACCAGCAGCAATATACTCAGCTTCAGCAGTAGAGAGTGATACGCAGTTCTGCTTCTTCGAGGACCAACATACTAAGGATCGTCCGAGGAAATGGCATGTGCCTGAAGTTGACTTGCGGTCCACACGATCACCGGCATAGTCAGAGTCAGAATATCCAATGAGATCAAAAACCGAGCCCTTGGGATACCATAATCCCAGTGTTGGAGTGTGAGCTAGATATCGAAGAATATGTTTCACAGCCTTATGGTGTGATTCCTTCGGTGTAGCTTGAAAATGGGCACACATGCAAACACTAAGCATAATATTCGGCCTAGATGCACATAGGTACAATAAAGAGCCAATCATGGAGCGGTATACCTTTTGATCGAAGTCTATTCCATTTTCATCAGTGCATAGATGGCCATTTGTGGGCATAGGGATTTTGACGCCTCTGCATTCTTGCATACCGAATTTCCTCAGAACGTCCTTGAGGTATTTCTCTTGAGAAATGAAGATGCCATTACGTTGTTGACGAATTTGAAGACCTAAGAAGAATTTCAATTCTCCCATCATGGACATTTGATATTCCTCACTCATCATGTAAGCAAATTCGTCGCTGTAATGTTGGTTAGTACAGCCAAAGATAATATCATCAACATATATTTGGCACACGAATAATTCATCATCATAGGTTTTGGTGAAAAGAGTTGGGTCGAGTGAACCGGGTTTGAAGCCTTTCTTCATGAGGAATTCGTTCAGAGTATCATACCACGCCCGAGGGGCCTGCTTGACGCCATAGAGGGCCTTATTGAGTCTGAAGACTTTGTCAGGATGCTTAGGATCTTCAAAACCTGGGGGTTGAGCAACATATACTTCTTCCTCAAGCTTACCATTGAGGAATGCACTTTTCACATCCATTTGATATAAGATGATATTATGATGGTTAGCATAAGCAAGCAATATGCGAATAGCCTCAAGTCTAGCAACAGGTGCAAAAGTCTCATCGAAATCAATTCCTTCAACCTGTGTGTAGCCTTGAGCTACAAGACGAGCCTTGTTCCTCACCACTAGGCCATTTTCATCTTGCTTGTTGCGGTAGATCCATTTGGTACCGATGATATTGTGCTTGCATGGGTCCGGTCGCTTGACAAGCTCCCACACATTGTTCAGCTTGAATTGATGTAATTCCTCTTGCATTGCTTGAATCCATTCAGGCTCCAGAAATGCCTCATCAACTTTGGTGGGCTCTGTGATAGAGACGAAAGCAAAATGCCCACAAAAGTTAGATAAATGTGAAGCTTTTGAGCGAGTCAGAGGACCTGGTGCGTTGATGTCGTTGATGATTCTCTCAATCTGTACTTCATTTGCAACGCGGGGATGAGCAGGTTGACGACTTTGATTTGGCTCAGCATTTTCTTCAGAGCCATTTTCTTCAGGTGCGCCAGCATGCTGTTCTTCATGTTCTGGAATGATTTCTTCAGCAGATTCACAAGTTCATCAGTAAGCTCTTGTCACCGGTCATGTGATTTGTACATCCACTATCGAGGACCCACTCAGTAGCTTTGGGTAAATCATCCTGCAGATGAATTAGTGCATCTTACGAACTCATATACTTCAGAGTGGAGAATATGACATCAAATTCATCAGACATATTTCATCAATTAAAGCAACATATGTATATATAGCAATGTGAGGACGTGAGAAATGAATAAATCATCTCTTCATGATTAGCTTGCGTCCTTTCAAGCATTTCAGGTCTCCAGCAAATTCTTCAGACGATTTAGTTCGTTTGGAGACCTGACCCTGCATAAGAGATTAGTTCCTTTTCTTCACCACCCACATCTGGAGGGGTGGCAAAGAGTTCATCATTCTGCGAGCTCCATAAGAGAAAGGTGGCATAGACGCCAGACCACTTCGTTTCACATAAGAGGGGTTAGGGTAAGCATATGAATAAGCAGAGAAATTCTTCGAGGACTTATGAACATAATGATTTGAAGAATAATGCATATATTCATAGCCCTTAGGCTTTTCCCTGCGAAACAGAAGTGTTAGCACGATGATGTTCATGTGAGGACTTGGATCCATGTGAGGAATTTGATCCATAAGAGGACTTTGATCCATATGAAGACTTTGGTTCATATGAAGAATTTGATCTGGGGTTCTTATTCTTCACAGGTGGTGTCATGAGGACATTCACCTGAAGACTTTCAAGGCACTTTTTGGGAACCCAGATTTTCTTCATAGGGGGACCATTACTGTAGTTAGATCCAACATATCTAGCAAATACCTCACCATTCTGATTTTTGAACAGTTTATAGTTGGAGTCAAATGACTCATCAGATGAATATGAGGATTCACAAGTAAAGCCAGATAAAGTGGATGGATCTACGGGAGATCCCTTCGCAGCAACCCATGAGGTTTTGGGATACTGCTCCGGTTTCCAGTAGGTTCCATCAGCATTGAGTTTCCTCTCAAAGGCAATACCCTCTTTCCTAGGGTTCCTGTTCAAGATCTGCTTTTTGAGCACATCACAAAGAGTCTGATGCCCTTTGAGGCTTTTGTACATGCCTGTCACATACAATTCCTTCAACCCTGCATTTTCGTCAGTGATACTAGTGGTATCCTCAGATGAGGAATTTGTGACCACAGAGATAGTTGAAGAATTTGCAGCAATGGAAGCATTTGAACATTCAGGTGAAGAATTAGCAGTTTCACGTTCAATGCATTTCAAGCATGGTGGAATAAATTCTTCCTGAGCGGAACTGATCTGTTGAGCAAGCAAAGAATCATTTTCCTTCTGAAGATCTTCATGACTCACCCTCAGCTTCTCAAGATCTTGCTTTCTTTGAAGAAATTCATAAGAAAGCTTCTCATGATCGGCTAGGAGAGTTTCATGACGACCTTGAAGGTTGTCAAACTTAGACTGTAGTTGCTGAAGATTATCAGTCAGTGTTTGAGTTCGATCCATTTCCTCACCTAACAGATCATCGCTTTTGTCTAGCATATTTTGAACCTTTTCCAAAGCCTTTTGTTGTTTAACAGCAATATTAGCAAGTTTGGAATAGCTAGGTTTGAGGTTATCATCAGATTCATCCTCACTTGATTCAGAGGAGGGATATTTGAGTACCTTGGCACCTTTTGCCATGAAGCAATAGGTGGGAGCATAGTCATCGTTGCCGTCATCAGCAGTGTTGGGGAAGCCATTTTCCTCAGTGTTGAAGATGGACTTGCTAACGTAAGCAGTAGCGAGGGCTAGGCTCGCCACACCAGAGTCTGACTCCTCAGATGCCTCCTCTTCCTCATGTTCCTCAGATTCAGCTTCAGAGTCCATTTCCTTGCCAATGAATGCCCGAGCTTTCTTGGAGCTGCTCTTCTTGTGAGATGAAGACTTTGAAGATCTTGATGATGAGGACTTTGAAGATTTCTTCTTCTTCGATTCCTTCTCCCACTGAGGACAATCAGTAATGTAGTGACCAGGTTTCTTGCATTTATGGCAAGTTCTCTTCTTTGTAATCACGGGATGAGGAATCTGATTTCATGTCATCACCTTTTGAGGATTTTCCAAATCGGCCATGTCTAGAGAACTTCTGGAATTTCCTCACGAGCATTGCTAGCTCCTGACTCAGTTCTTCAGGATCACCAAGGCTGCTACCAGAATCTTCATCTTCAGATTCAGAGACTGCCTTGGCTTTCAGTGCACGAGATCTACCATAGCTCGGTCCGTAGAGATCTCTCTTCTCAGCTAGTTGGAATTCATGAGTATTTAGCCTCTCGAGGATATCAGCAGGATCAAGTGACTTGTAGTCTCCACGTTCTTGAATCATCAGTGCCAGTGTATCGAATGAAGAATCGAGTGACCTCAGCAATTTCTTCACCACCTCATGGTCGGTGATGTCAGTGGCACCCAGTGCTTGAAGCTCGTTTGAAATGTCAGTGAGGCGATCAAAGGTTTGCTGAACATTTTCGTTGTCGAGTCTTTTGAAGCGGTTGAAGATATTGCGAAGAACGTCAACTCGAGAGTCACGTTGAGTTGAGACTCCTTCGTTGACCTTGGACAGCCTATCCCAGATAAGCTTAGCTATCTCCAAAGCACTCACTCTGCCATACTGCCCTTTGCTCAGATGGCCACATATGATATTCTTTGCTTGAGAGTCGAGTTGCTTGAATCTCTTCACATCAGCAGCGTTTACGGAAGGAGTGACAGAGGGAACACCCTTTTCCACAACATACCAGAGATCGTTGTCAATTGCCTCAAGATGCATGTGCATCTTGTTCTTCCAGTAGGGGTAGTCCGTCCCATCGAAGGTAGGACACCCAGCTGAGACCTTGATCATGCCTGCAGTCGACATAACTAAAACTCCAGGTGGTTAAACCAAAATCACACAGAACAAGGGAGTACCTTGCTCTGATACCAATTGAAAGTGCGTTATATCGACTAGAGGGGGGTGAATAGGCGATTTTTACAAATTCGTCACTGAGGAATTTCAAGGTGAGGAAATTCCTAAGCGACGAACTACTTAGCAGCGGAATAAGTGCTTAGATGCAAGCATAACAGAGCAGTAGCACAGTCATCATGATGAAATGAAATCAAGCACAGAGTACGAGTAGCGTAAACACAGGATAAGCAGGCTGAAGACAAACTGACTGAAGAAATTGAACTGAGGAAATTGAGAAAGTCTTCAGACAAAGTCTTCAAACAGTAATGATCAAATACATAGCAAGTATGCGAGGAAATGAAAGGGTTGAGGAAATAGAACCAGTAGCTCGGTGAAGACAATGATTTGGTAGACCAGTTCCAACTGTTGTGACAGTTGTACGTCTGGTTAGAGCGGCTAGGTATTTAAACCTGAGGAAACACAGTCCCGGACACTCAGTCCTCACCGTATTCTCCTTGAGCTAAGGTCACACAGACCTCGCCCAATCACTCGTGGTAAGTCTTCAGGTCACTTCCAAACCTTCACATACTCGGTCACTCGGCAATCCACAATTTCCTCTTGGATGCTCTAGACCATGACGCCTAACTGTCTGGAGGATGCACAGTCCTCAAAGGTAACAAGCGTCGGTTCCACACAGGAACAATCTCTTCAGTGATGCTCAATCACTTTGGGTTTGTAGGTGTTTGGGTTTTTGGGTTTTTCCTCACTTGATGATTTTCGCTCAAAGTCCTCGGAGGATGGGATGCTCTAAATGACAAGTGTCAATCTATTTCTTGGAGCAGCCAACCAGCTAGTGGTTGAAGGGGGCGGCTATTTATAGCCTAGGGAGCAGCCCGACATGATAAGACATAAATGCCCTTCAATGATATGACCGTTAGGTGGGTAGGATATTTGGACAGCTGGCGCGTAGCACAGCAACGGTCGGATATTTGAGTATCAAATTCCTCAGGGCTATCATGTTCCTCACTTGTAGGCAATCCGCACTGGCGAATTCCTAACTCCTCAGTCAGAACAAATTCCTCAGAGAACAGAAGAACTTCGTCTTTGTCACTGAAGAACTTGACTAAACTGTATGAGATTTCCAATGGCTTCACTCGAAAGGATTGGGTAGGTGTAGGATTTTGAGTTGAGCATCACTTGGAAACTTTTCCTTAGTTTTACCTCGACCCCCTTTAACAGTACGGTGTTTCCTATGACTCAAGAAGAAGAAAATGAAACTACGAAAACAAAAGTCTTCACGCTTCATAATCCTCGCATGAATATCAAGTCTTCAGGGTCACACCAATTTCTTCACTTTCAAAGTCTTCAAGAAAACCAAAGTCTTCAGTTGAAGACATTCATTTTTAGGGGTCGACATTCATCGTAAATAACAAACTCCTCATAGACTTATAGACCTGTGTACACTCACAAACGCATTAGTCCCTTAACCTATAAGTCTTCAATACACCAAAATCACTAAGGGGCACTAGATGCACTTACAACAATCGCAGTGGTTCTCCCTTTGCACACCTAGCCGAACAAAACGGAACGGCAAGCACAGGAGCCGGGCAACCCAACTATTGACCGAAGACACAATTCGAAACTGATGCATATAAAGCTGTAACCGAGAACATTTTGCCGAGGACTCCTCAGAGTACCTTGGCTTTTGGGGGGTTCGGCTCTAGCCGCAGCCCCCAGTTGATATTGCCGATGCTTTAAAAGTGTCCGACACCGTACTGCGAGATTTATGCTTGGCTCCAACACCAAGGTGTAGGTCGGTAGAAAAAAAAATGCTGAGCTGCGGGTCAAAAAAGATTTCCCGAGCTAGATTATTATGCAGGGCACCTCGGTCATGAGGATGTCCCGCCTTCTAAAAGAAAAAAATATAAATAGGTTAAATGTGTTAAAATCTCGAAAAACCAAAAAACTAATGTACAAACTTGATGTCCGAACTAAATCAAGTTTTTTGGTGCCAATCCGAAAATTGGTCTTAAAATTAGTTTATGCTTCCGTCGTGCTTTAACATGATACATCCGATCTCCAGACTCGAAGCGGGTCAGCCTTCGGCTTCAACCTCCTATCCCGAAGGCGGAGTGTTTCTCAGGCCAGTTTAGCGAACTAAACGCGAGCAGCTTTATAGAGAAACCAGGCTATCCGGCTATTAACCACACACTCACGTCGGAAAAAGGAGTACTAGAAAAAGACATTGCAACGACTTAGAAGAAAACACTTATTATAAAATGGCTCATATAAATTCTAAGAGCCCCCAGTTAACATGGGTAAAGGGAGTTTGTTTTAACAAACAACGTATGTGAGCATGGTCGAACCGAACACAAATAAAAAATTTAAAAACTTTGAGCATGAAAGCGACTTAGCTGGTTAATGTATTCGGCGTTGATGACGCGGGCCGAGCTTGCAGCGGGTCGAGGTCCCAGCCCCCAAGCTGGTTCCAAGGTGCCCGAGCGAAGAGCTCAACTTGATGAAGTGATGCTGCATGATCGATGCGTCGAGGCAAAGCCCCTGGTTTAGCCGAGGTGACGAAGCTAGTCGGCTGGTGATGCCAAAGTCCCCGGTCCAGCTAACGTGACAAAGCTGGTTGGCTGGTGACGCCGACATCCCCGGAGTAAGTTGATGAAGAGATGGTGAAGCACCCGGTCTAGCCGAGGTGTTGGAGCAGACGACGCAGACCAGTCGACGTCGATTTACCTGTGCACACAAAAAAGTGCAAACCAAAAATACTAACAAATAAAGATAATAATATATATATTTTTAAAAATCTTCTAGTTAACTAATTTAAGTGAAGTAAATAATTAAAGAAATATGGCCTGAATGCCGATGTCAGTCCGGTGGAGTGGTCATCGTCTGGATCCGATATAGCATCTCGTTTAGCAGGGCGAGATTTAGCCGGATTGGTATCTGAGATTTCTTCAGAGTCGTCCTCCAGTACGATGGTGCGAGGGGCGAGTCCGGCCAGGGCTGACTCCTGGTGTTTGGACGCCGAAGTCATGTCCAGGTTTGGAGCTGAATCCGGGATAAGAGAGGCGAGTCCGGCCGGAATTGACTTCCGATCTTCGGACGCAGAGGCCGCATCCAGGCTTGAAGCCGGATGCGAGATAAGAGCTGACCCCGGGATCGGGTCGGAGAGAGATCCCTAAGTCGAAGCTTCAGGGTTGTTCAAGTTAGGGTTTCGTGATGCTGATCTCATGCTCGGCTTCACGATGCCGAACTCTTGCTCGGCTCGCCAAGGTTATGATTCGAGGAGGTGTCGTCGGCTTGATGGAGCGACGGCGCAGTCGATGCTGGCACAGGTCGGCAGCCGTGGAGCAACGTGGTCGGGCCGGTTTGACATCGGCACGACGGTGAAAATTGCCTCGGGAAAGAATAAAAATTTGTAGGCACGTGTTTGAGAACAACACACAATGCCCTAGAAAAGGTTTCCTTCAAAAAGGATGTTCAATATCACGTTCATGAAGAAACATGAATTCGGGTCGGATTCGTTTTCGCGCAGAAAATAGATCCAAAAATTGACGCACTCCTCGGGCCGTTCCCGGAGTTTGAACGGTCGCATCGAGCTGAAACTTTGAGGGGTGGTAGATATAGGAATTCCGCAGCGGATCAATGGTTGGATCTTCCAAAGGACATCCGAGCTGGACGCTGGACTCCACGCCCTAAACTTATCCAGATTCCCGTTCGGATTCGATAGGGCTCCGGTATATTGGCGATCGCCGGAGATTCTTCCATCGGAACGCGATGAAATTTTACAGGGTTGTTCTAGACTTAATTCCACACTATTCCTCCAAACCAATCATCCAAGCGACACTCGAGGAGGTAGCAACAGCAAATACAAATCTGCTTTATAAAAAAACAGCATGGTCGCCCGAGGACAATGTTGACGTTGAGCCCCCGGGCTCCATGGATGATTCCTCCATGATCTTGATAGAGATCAGAGTTGATGATGACGAGGACATATGTCCGATCTTGATGATCCAAAGAGGAGTCCGGTCTTCGGCCCAACCGAGGTGACCAGTCGAGCCGGCGACGAATATGCCGACGTCGCAGTTGATCTGTAGGTGAGCCATTGATCCATTGCCGATCATACAGCAGAACTCTCAATGAAAGCACCATTGTAGGTGTCAAAACCGGCAGACCTCAGGGTAGGGGGTCCCAAGCTGTGGATTCTTGGATCAATGGTAACAGGAACGAAGGAGACGATGTTTTACCCAGGTTCGGGCCCTCTTGATGGAGGTAAAACCCTACGTCCTGCTCTTGTTTGTATTGATGAAGTATCAAGGTACAGAGTTAATCTACCTCGAGATCATATGTTGTGGTCTAAACCCTAGGGGTATGATGAGTAATGTCATAATCTATCTATCAACGAGCCTGGCCTCGGCTTATATAATGTACCGGAGGCCTAGGATAACAAGAGTCCTAGTCGGCTATGTCGGTGGAGAGGAGTCCTTGTCTTGATCACCAAGTCTTGTGGAATCTTCCTCGTATATGTCATCGGCTGTCCGAACTGGCCCATTAGTGAACCGCCATGGGGATCGTCGGCCCGACCCACTGGTCGGGAGATGACATGGTGAGTACCTCCTAGTCCAGGACACCGTCAATAAGGTCGGCTAAAAGAGTATTTTTTTACTTCTCTCTATCTCTTTCTTCGTAGTATTTATTGCATTTGCCAAGGAGTAAGTAGTTAGGGTGTTGCACAAGAGCCCACTCCCACCATTTTTCCCATGTCTCTCTCCTCGACATAATAAGCAAAAGTGCCATGTAAGCGGGCTATAAGCCCATTATTGTAGAGTACTTGGTCTTAGCACCTGTATACCATGGAGGGGGTCAGGGGAGACTTACCCCGGTCATAGCGCCGCAGTAATAATGATAATGGCAAGTCAAATCACAAGGCCCCACCTGTCCAGCAGTAACGAGCCATCAAATCACACAGCCCTACGTTTGCAGCAGTCTACTCCCTCATCTTCTCGCTTCTCTATCGAACCGACTAGGCGGAACTGCCCCACCTACCGCACTGGAAAAGCCCCGCCCTCGACTTTTAAATATAATTTTGTATCCATGGATTGCGCCATGGAGCAAAGCCTGAAGAAAACGGCGGTACACATGTATACAGCATGCCCGTCGCGTTCGCGTCGCACCCCAGACGGTCGGTCGGTCTAGCACGCCGCTCACCGAATGGAACACGTGTTGCATTTGCACACACATGTGGGACCACAATTGAGAACCAACCATAGGCACACCCCCCCCCCCGTCCCCGCATGTCGGCTGAGTTAATAGATGAGAGAGACGAGCGATAGTACTGGAGCAGTGTTGTACACACGTCGGTGCCTGGACGATCCCTGCATGACACGGGAGATCAGTTCGTGTAGGTTGTGTTGTACAGGGCTGTAGTTCTGATGAGAAATCTAAAAAAAGGTTTCTTGTCATCTTGCAATAATAGTTGTCATGTGCTTTGGATCACTGCGAGGGTTAAACAGCGACAACTGCGTTCCTCCAAGGCGGTGGTCATTGGGGGCACATGCACTCGGCTGCCATCTAGGTCAAGCCGGCTATGTTAATTAGGACATCTATCAATTAACCCCTTTTCTACGAGTTTGTCTTTAATTTGAGCTTTGATCCTCGTCTAGTTTGTCCATTGGGATTCACGTTGTCTCCTTCGGGCAGTGAGGTTATGGTTTCTTGTCACGTGGCATTTTTCTGTGTTATATGTTAATCCGGTGCTTCAGATCAAAATGACGACAACTGTGCCTCTGGGGCACGTGCATGAAGACTTCTCGACAATCATTGACGAGGTCAAGCCGGCTCCGGTAGAAAAAAGAAAACTACTACACTATATAGGCAGGAGCCACTGTGCTTGCTTGCTAGTGTTTCTCTCTTCACACTCTCTCGTCCTCTCCAGATCTAAACACGACGGCGGTGGCCACACTCTCTCTCTGCTCACCGATGGTCACAGATCTGGGCGGATCCCCTCCGTCGGGGAAGGTGAGATGGTGCAACATTCATGCGGTCATCCTTGGCAATGGCTCTTACGCACTGTCGACGCATCCCGATCAGCGTGCCTTGTCGTTCTCTCCCACGCAGCACCGGCTAGGGAGGGCCTCCGACCCCTTCTTCCTCGCTGCCGTAGTGTGAGCAGATCCGGCCTCCTGCCGGCCACCTAGCGACATCCCGGCGACCCTTAGGTATAACTTCCTTCGAAACCGGCCTTGCTTTACTGCCCCAGCTCCTCACATCGCTGCATTTGTATCTTTTACTATTTCTCACGCCCCCTCATAGACAGGATCGATCAGCTGTTCGAAAGCCACCTAAATTTTTACTGTTAAGAGGTAAAACTACTTCATGCAGTTGAATCTAGTAGTACTACTTCATGCAGTTGAATCTAGTACTACTTGGTTCAAACAGGGAAGAAAGGGGGTGGGGGTGGGGGAAGATTTGTTACCTGAATTTAGGACTTGGTCGAAAGAGGAATTAATGGGGGCGAAAAGTAGCAGAGACTGGCTATCCAGATGGTCTCTTGGTCTAATAGGGAAATAAAGGGAAACGCAGTACAAACTTGATATAAACCGATCTATTGGTTGAAAAAGGAAAGAAAGTGGGGACTGGGGGACAAGTCAACAGAGTATGTCCAGCACTAGATTTGCTAGCCTCACACAGTATAAGGTGGCTATGCCGAACAAAATTGGGACCAACCCAGATATCCTGTTTGGATGTTTGTTGCCCCGAGCCCCTCTTATGTAATGCCACTGGTAAAATGTAGCAGTCCCACTGTTAAAGTAAGGACACGTTAAACCAATGTTGTTTTCAATGTAATGCCTCTAGTAATATGAATCAATTGCACTGTTTTTCATGTCTTGCTAAATTTCCCATTAAGATAAGTTGCTTCTTTTCGTTAGAAATGCAACTGTCCTGGTCCGCCTACTCTCCCATGCCTAAATACCAACTCTTTAGCAGCTGTTAATGTAATGTTGCTGGTAAAATGAAGCAATGGCACCATTAAAGTAATGTCGTATTTAACGGTTGTCATAGTTAATCCTAATGCCCACACTAATATCTAGCAATGCTTCTGCTTTAGAAATTTCTACTGTCCTGGTAGGATCGCCATTCAGATAAGGAACATGCTTCTTTTCATTTGATGTATGTTTCATCACTTGTTAGTCATCCTCCTTTCCACCTTTTTGTGCAAACAGAGATATACATTTCACACTTGATCTTAGTTGAACTGCACAAAATGATATCCAAATTATAGTTGAACATTCCACGAGCTTCACGACCAACCTTGATGTTGCTCAATTTTATTGCAACTAATGAAGAAGAAGCTGCTAGCTCATGGGACCAAGTACTTGCTAACTGCATGATGCAAACATTGCTTCATTTTAGGTGAAATGCACAAAAAGGTCCCATGAATTGAATCATCCATGTTGGTGACTGGTGTCATCCCTTCTACGATGGCGTTGACTGCAGATATAATTCCCATCACGAGGTATGTTCCTTTTTGGTCCGACCGTTTGCCAAAGATCCTGCATGTTGACTCTGCTCTTGTGCTACTATGTTGGCACTGCCATGATAAAGCAGTAATGCTATTATTTTGCACCTTAATCTAGTGGCACTATTAATTTGAGGCAATGTTTTGGCATTGCTAGTGCCACTGATTTTTTTTATATCAAAAGAGGGGCTTTCCTCCGATTTCATTAAAGAAACCCAACCATAGAGAACCATTATCCGACAACATCTCAGTGTAAACGGGCAGTTATGCAACTACTACTAGAACGAACTGAGTACTAGCAGGTGACAAGTTCGCCACATAAGCTAGGCAGGTAGGGGGACACAGCCCCAGCTTGACCAAGTTTGGATTACAACCCAAAAACTACCTCAGAAACATCAGGGGGGAAGATAGAGACTGAAAGAGCCAGCTTCAGCATCCCAGTCTAAGCACCCCCGGCCTCCATCCTTGCAACGCACGGCACACCTCGCTTGCCACCTGCTCGACCCTAGTGCCACAGATAAAATGAAGTAATAATACAGTTAAAATTGAGCTAGTGTCCTCTCTATCATTTCATTTCCAATGTAGATAAAGAAAGTGCTTCCCTTGTTAGTATATGTTTCATCAACAAGTCTCATTGTTAATGTTTAAGTGTTTCTGCAAACTGGGGTGCTTAATTTTAGTTGAGCAGCACAAAAATAGAGATTGGAATGTCTCATACTGGCGTGGGTCGATTTCCAGTATGAGGCATACCATATGAGGCGTCGCAGGGCCCATCTCGCCCTCACAGCATGGCATACTGTGATACTATCACAATTTTTTACCATTAAGAAAATGAAGTTTCTTCTATTTATTAGTGTATGTTTCATCAACTAGTGCCAATATAATGTAATCACGCTTTTTCATTATCCGTGCAAACAGAGTTAATCAGCTGCATTTTGGTGGAACTGCACAAATGTATGGATGGAACCGGCATATATGCAGAGTGCGAGGTGCCAAGTAAAAATTACCGACACCAACCATGCTCCATCTATGCATTGGCATCCACAACCGGTGGGATGGGTGGCGCTCTCTGTGGACGGATCTTTCTCGGCAGCAAATCCTCTAATCAAATACTAGTAGCTTATATTGGCACTTTTCTAGGGAGTACTCTTTTCTGAAAGAAGCACCAATCGATTATTCTTTATTTGTACACATTGTCACAACTTTGTTTTTGGTCCAGAGCTATTTTAGGGTGATTGGCGTAGTACTCGGAGACTCGGAGTACTACCCAGTACTTACCTGTATGATTTTCATTAGCCGTCATACTGATTGTAAGCATGAGCAGATGGAAGATTAGGCTAGTGCGAAGCTTACCTTAAACCCTACCGCCGCCGTTGAAACGAGGCGAGCGGCGAGGGAACCGTGGAGAACGGCGGGGAAGCGACATCACGCCATCCAACCTCCTCTTGCGGTGGGAGAACGAATACTCTTGTGGCTCCGGCTGGCAATGCACCCTCACGAACGGCACACCGTACTTGATCGATTCGTTATCCTCTCATGAACGAACACAATACGTGGTCAAACTTTGACCCAAAATACGCAAAACAAAAAAAATACTTCTAAGACCAGCGCCGCTCCTCTCCTCTTAAACCACCGTCGCTCCTCTCCTATTCCAATCCAAAACCAGCGCCGCTCCTCTCCTCTTCCATTTCAAAACCACCGCCGCTCCTCTCCTGTTCCAATCCAAAACCAGCGCCGCTCCTCTCCTCTTCCATTTCAAAACCACCGCCGCTCCTCTCCTGTTACAATCCAAAACCAGCGCCGCTCCTCTCCTCTTCCATTTCCCCAAACCACCGCCGCTCCTCTCCTATTGTAATCCAAACCAGCACCACTCCTCTCCTCTTGCATTCAAAAACCACCACGGGCAAGTGAAGGTTGCTGTGGAGAAGTAGATCGATGGAGGAGTACAACCGATACGTGTGATCGCAGGCGGCGACCCTGTGAAGCTAGCTAGGATGTTGGAGATAGAGTCTGGGTTTGACAACCTGGAGCAATAGCGGCGCCGGCGATGGCGATGGCCAAATATCTGGAAAAGAGCAAAAATGCGGTGATTCTCCCGGAGGGAGTCGCACGGGAGTACATAGAGCTGCTCCTATGGGCCAGGACAAACAGATTCACTGGATCCGATCATGAGGCTGCGGTGGTGGGAGTAACGATCCAAGATGGAGCATCCACCCGAGATTGAAGGATCGATCGAGCATCTACACAATGCCGTTTGTGAGGGTGCAGTGGCAGAGTGAGCCGGTGGAGTCTTCATCGACCGAACTCAACTGCAAGAGGAGAAAAATAGTTGGCGCGACGACGCTTCCCTGCCATCCTCTCCCTCGCCGTTCACCTCATCCCATAGGGCGGCTGTCTTCTGCCGAGGAATAGGAGGGGACTCCCCCAAATAGTCTGAAGATGTGCTTAGGGTTGTCAGTATTTGCAAGTTGTGAATTGTGTTTTTATGTTGGTATTTTCAGAGTACTTTCAGATATGAATGTCTTGAATTTCAAATTTGCAGTATTGAGATATGAAGTATTTTATGAATTCTAGAGATCTATTTTTAGCACTTTAAAAAATGTAGTTTCATATAAAAGTGCAGACAATGTGATTCTCGGAGAAGAAACTACAAGTTTCAGTTTCAGATAAGAAACTGCAAGTTCAGAGCCAGAGCATTATTAACACCCATTTTCAACAGGACACAGATCATTTACAACAGTCGCTGACAGATGTACATCTTAACTATCTCATGAAAGGACTAACGCGAAGCTCAGATGAACATGAGCAGCATACACATAACTGATGCCATTCAAAGATGTCGTTTTTATGACACAATGTAGATGTGTGAAAGTGTATAGGAAACGAGGAGAAGTTTTGGAAGTGTTGGAGGTGGTGTGCATAGATGACAATGGGCACCCACAGCTCAGAGGCAGAGGCAAAAAATTGTGGATATTTTCACTACATCAGGTGGAATCGAACCCGGGCGGAGCAGCGGTTGGGGAGGGAACATGGCCACTGGGCTACTCCAATACTTTCGCTAGCAATTAGGCACAACATCTACCACTACTGTAGCACATCTTCCCCGGCTCCGGTGCATTCTCGTCCGGGGCCGTTGTGGACATGCTCAACAACCGAGGGAATCTAGAGAGGACTGTATGTGGAGAGGCGGATAGTCGGGACCCACAGGTCCATGTTCGTACGCAAGCAAGTGCCTCATTGAAAAATATACTTCCTGTAATGCTATACTGACGTTAGGGGCCACGGGTTTGTCAATGTAGTTACTAAAGGAGATAAATTTACAACGAAGCTAGTCGTCGAGGAGCTGGCAGGATCATTTATATCAGTGGGCCAACAAGTATCAGCTGGGTTGTGGGCTGCCAAGTCTAGGCTTTCTTTTTTAACATGTCATGCCGGTTTGTATTTTTTTGAGGGCCATCATGAATCGACCGGCCTATGGCCTCCCATACTAGGTTTTATTTTTTCTTAAACATCCGCAGCCGAACTTATGTATTTTTTTAAGAAAATTGTTCTATTTTTCTATATAAGAATAGGAACACCAGGTCCAACTTATGTTTCCCTTCAACTATATTATATATATTTATATTATTTTATATGTTATTATATATTATTGTTATTATCATCATATATTAACAGATACTTACATATATAAGAAAAAAATATCCACGTATTACGAACTTATAAATATAATGTTTAACAAAAAATCCTGGGTTTTTTACATTAAGGTCAACGAAAATCCAGGTGATTGTGTAGAAAAGCTTGGTAAGCTTTAAGGACCAATGTAAATAAAACACTTATTATTTAAATATATTTATAACAAAATGCTGAGACCCTGATATTTTTGATAACATTGCTGCGCCCAACCCAACATTATAATTAGAACTAGCCCAACAAAATCGTGTATTTTGAGAAAGTGCAAATGGGCTGTAATTTTTTAGGAAAAAATAAATGGGCCGCATGGACGCTACATTATTTATTCACCCAGCCCAGCCAAATTGTGTTTTTTTGAGAAAGTGCAAATGGGCTGTAGTTTATAAAAAAAGTAAATGGGCCGCATGGACGCACGTTATTGTTCACCCAGCCCAGCAAATGGACTATAAATTCTAAAAAAATGGGTTGAATATGTGCGACATTTTTGGAGGCGAAATGTGGGCCAATAGGTCGAAGCCAATGCAAGGCGTTGTCACACTTAGTCACAAATGATTCTGACATCGATAGTCGTTGGATTTACATCCAATGGCCGGCATTCATCTTCTATCTCTCGTCTTCTTACTCCAGGCCGCCGGGACACACTGCTCCCGCCTCCGGCTACTAGCAGCTCTGCTTCGCTGCGAAGCGCTACCCCCACGCCGGCCAAGCCATCCCTCCACCCCTCCACACCTCCTGTTATTCTCCGCGACTGCAGAACCACGCCGCACCAAAACCAGTTAACCCTCATACACCTCTCGTTTGTGACTCCAATACTGCTCTCCTGTTCCAATCCAAAACCAGCGCCGCTCCTCTCCTCTTCCATTTCAAAACCACCGCCGCTCCTCTCCTGTTACAATCCAAAACCAGCGCCGCTCCTCTCCTCTTCCATTTCAAAACCACCGCCGCTCCTCTCCTATTGTAATCCAAAACCAGCACCACTCCTCTCCTCTTGCATTCAAAAACCACCACGGGCAAGTGAAGGTGCTGTGGAGAAGTAGATCGATGGAGGAGTACAACCGATACGTGTGGATCGCAGGCGGCGACCCTGTGAAGCTAGCTAGGATGTTGGAGATAGAGTCTGGGTTTGACAACCTGGAGCAATAGCGGCGCCGGCGATGGCGATGGCCAAATATCTGGAAAAGAGCAAAAATGCGGTGATTCTCCCGGAGGGAGTCGCACGGGAGTACATAGAGCTGCTCCTATGGGCCATGGAGCAAACAGATTCACTGGATCCGATCATGAGGCTGCGGTGGTGGGAGTAACGATCCAAGATGGAGCATCCACCCGAGATTGAAGGATCGATCGAGCATCTACACAATGCCGTTTGTGAGGGTGCAGTGGCAGAGTGAGCCGGTGGAGTCTTCATCGACCGAACTCAACTGCAAGAGGAGAAAAATAGTTGGCGCGACGACGCTTCCCTGCCATCCTCTCCCTCGCCGTTCACCTCATCCCATAGGGCGGCTGTCTTCTGCCGAGGAATAGGAGGGGACTCCCCCCAAATAGTCTGAAGATGTGCTTAGGGTTGTCAGTATTTGCAAGTTGTGAATTGTGTTTTATGTTGTGTATTTTCAGAGTACTTTCAGATATGAATGTCTTTTGAATTTCAAATTTGCAGTATTGAGCATATGAAGTATTTTATGAATTCTAGAGATCTATTTTTAGCACTTTAAAAAATGTAGTTTCATATAAAAGTGCAGACAATGTGATTCTCGGAGAAGAAACTACAAGTTTCAGTTTCAGATAAGAAACTGCAAGTTTCAGAGCCAGAGCATTTATATTAACACGCCATTTTCAAACAGGGATAACATCTCGTTGGAAGTTCTATTCATGGTCGAAAATGGAACTACCAGCCAGTTAACATCATGCTGATCAACATTCATGCATAGCACATCTTCATATGATGCACAGTCAAAAAGATATGCTATTTTCAAAATGCCCACACAATGTTGAGTGTGTGAAAGATAGAGAAACCGAGGGACGAAGTTTTGGAAAGTGTTGGAGGTGGTGTGCATAGATGACAATGGGCACCCACAGCTCAGAGGCAGAGGCAAAAAATTGTGGATATTTTCACTACATCAGGTGGAATCGAACCCGGGCGGAGCAGCGGTTGGGGAGTGGAACATGGCCACTGGGCTACTCCAATACTTTCGCTAGCAATTAGGCACAACATCTACCACTACTGTAGCACATCTTCCCCGGCTCCGGTGCATTCTCGTCCGGGGCCGTTGTGGACATGCTCAACAACCGAGAGGAATCTAGAGAGGACTGTATGTGGAGAGGCGGATAGTCGGGACCCACCAGGTCCATGTTCGTACGCAAGCAAGTGCCTCATTGAAAAATATACTTCCTGCTAATGCTATACTGACGTTAGGGGCCACGGGTTTGTCAATGTAGTTACTAAAGGAGATAAATTTACAACGAAGCTAGTCGTCGAGGAGCTGGCAGGTATCATTTATTATCAGTGGGCCAACAAGTATCAGCTGGGTTGTGGGCTGCCAAGTCTAGGCTTTCTTTTTTAACATGTCATGCCGGTTTGTATTTTTTTGAGGGCCATCATGAATCGACCGGCCTATGGCCCTCCCATACTAGGTTTTATTTTTTCTTAAACATCCGCAGCCGAACTTATGTATTTTTTTAAGAAAATTGTTCTATTTTTCTATATAAGAATAGGAACACCAGGTCCAACTTATGTTTCCCTTCTAACTATATTATATATATTTATATTATTTTATATGTTATTATATATTATTGTTATTATCATCATATATTTAACAGATACTTACATATATAAGAAAAAAATATCCCACGTATTACGAACTTATAAATATAAATGTTTAACAATAAAATCCTGGGTTTTTTACATTAAGGTCAACGAAAATCCAGGTGATTGTGTAGAAAAGCTTGGTAAGCTTTAAGGACCAATGTAAATAAAACACTTATTATTTAAATATATTTATAACAAAATGCTGAGACCCTGATTATTTTTTGATAACATTGCTGCGCCCAACCCAACATTATAATTAGAACTAGCCCAACAAAATCGTGTATTTTGAGAAAGTGCAAATGGGCTGTAATTTTTTAGGAAAAAATAAATGGGCCGCATGGACGCTACATTATTTA
This sequence comes from Thinopyrum elongatum, assembly GCA_011799875.1. Lineage (NCBI taxonomy): Eukaryota > Viridiplantae > Streptophyta > Magnoliopsida > Poales > Poaceae > Thinopyrum > Thinopyrum elongatum. Next base: position 446,216,393 of record CM022298.1, on the reverse strand, counting down.
TTCACCCAGCCCAGCAAATTTGTGTTTTTTGAGAAAGTGCAAATGGGCTGTAGTTTTAAAAAAAAGTAAATGGGCCGCATGGACGCTACGTTATTTGTTCACCCAGCCCAGCAAATGGACTATAAATTCTAAAAAAATGGGTTGAATATGTGCGACATTTTTGGAGGCTGAAATGTGGGCCAATAGGTCGAAGCCAATGCAAGGCGTTGTCAACTTAGTCAACAAATGATTCTGACATCGATAGTCGTTGGATTTACATCCAATGGCCGGCATTCATCTTCTATCTCTCGTCTTCTTACTCCAGTGCCGCCGGGACCACCTGCTCCCGCCTCCGGCTACTAGCAGCTCTGCTTCGCTGCGAAGCGCTACCCCACCGCCGGCCAAGCCATCCCTCCACCCCTCCACACCTCCTGTTATTCTCCGCCGACTGCAGAACCACGCCGCACCAAAACCAGTTAACCCTCATACACCTCTCCGTTTGTGACTCCACTACTGCGTCTTCCCATCACCAGCTCGTTGCCGTCCGGGGCCTCGCCGTCGTCCACCGGCATGGTGCGCTCGGTGCGGCGTGGTCAACAAACGAGAGTCATCGGCAGAGGACTGTACGTGGAGAGGCTGACAGTGGGGACGCACCAGGTCCATGGACACACGCATGCAACCGCCTCCTTATTACGCGGAAATAAAATTATTCCTCCCCTTGAAAGCTGGGACCTACCATGTATATCTTCATAAGGAAGGAAGTGCCTCCTTATTCCTGCCCCTGACAGCTGGGACCCACCGACAACATCTTTGCACGCAAGTAAGTGCCTCCTTATTACAGGCAAAAAATATATGATTCAGCCCCTGACCGCTGGGACCCGCCAGCTATATATTCGCACGCAAGGAAGTGCCTCCTTGTTCTCCCTGACAGCTGGGACCCACCCGGTCGAAGCATACGCAGCATTGTCTGTGTACATATCGGTCGATCGGTCTGTCTGCCACGATGAACCATGACCGAGTAAGGAGTGGTAGCAGTTTAGGCAGTCCTGTCTAAATTCTGTACACATACGACAGCTACGCTGCGAAAAAGACAGCCACGTACGTACATACGGGCATGGTCTTGAACGCGTACAATGACGGCGTCCTGTTCATCGGCAGCCAACCGGCTGGGTCAGAACAGAGGAAACAGCGTCGTGTTCATCGGGTGGCAACTGACTGGGTCGGAATACGTCCTGTTCATCGGGAGCCAACCGGCTTGGACGGAACAGCCGAAACAAGGTCTGGCGTACCGCAGAATGGAGGAAACGGCCTTCTGTTCGACCGCCTATGGTCGAAACAGGGTCCTGTTCATCGAGAAGAGTCTGGCGTACTGCAAAACGGAGGGAACGGCCTTCTGTTCAAGTGCCTGCGGTCGAAATGGGGTGTTGTTGATCGGGAGGGGTATGGCATACCGCAAAATGGAGGAAACGAACTTGTGTTGGAGCGCCTACGGTCGAAATGGGGTCCTGTTCATCGGGAGGGTTGTGGCGTACCGTAAAACGGGACTCCACGGGCTACTATTCATCCACCGTCTACTGCCTCGCTCCAGCCTCCATGGTCTACTGTTCATCCACCATCGACTTCCTCCAGCCTCCACCTGCTACTGTTCATCCACCATGCCTTCCTCCTACCTCCACCAGCTATTGTTCATCCACGGGCTACTGTTCATCTAGCCTCCACTGGCTATTGTTCAACCAGCCTTCCACGGGGTCCTGTTCATCCACCCCCACCTTCTCGATCGGGGTCCTGTTCATCCAGCGGCAACGGCATGTACTACCATGGGGTCCTATTCATCCAACCCCCACCGGGAACTGTTCATCCAACCCCCAACAATGGTCACTGTTCATCAAGAGGCAACAGGTTCGATCGGCTTCAGTTAGCAGCAGTAGCGAAGAAATCGCTCGGGTTCAGTTAACAGCCAAGGGATCGATCGCTCGGGTTCAGTAATGTAGCTAGTGCAATCGCTCGGGTTCAGTAGGCGAATACCTCACTCGGGTTCAGTTAGAGCCCAACGCCTCGCACACACACGCGTACGTGTATGAGAGAAACACGCAATCCTCCGTGCATTGCTCAGCCCCGACCACCCACCGTAACCGGGAACTCCCCGATATTTTCCTCGCCCTCGCTTCTACCATGATTTTTTCCATCATGGATTGCCCAAAGAATGTCATGCAGGTGCATCCCCGGCCCGCCCAGGGCAAAAAGCCAATTTTTTGTCATGATTTTTTGTCATAGAAGTAGGAGCCCACTACATCTATGATGATACGTGCTTTTGTCACAATTATCGTCATAGAAGTGTCATAAGCATGACAGAAAAAAATTTGGTTTGGTAGTCAAAATATCCATGCTACAAAAGAAAAGAATATGTGATGAACATGTTAGGTAGCATTCCACATCAAAAAATTTGTTTTTATCATTTACCTACTCGAGGACGAGCAGGAATTAAGCTTGGGGATGTTCGATACCTCTCCAACATATCTATAATTTTTCATTGTTCCATGCTATTATATTATCAATCTTGGATGTTTTATATACATTTACAAGCAACTTTATATCATTTTTGGGGACTAACCTATTAACATAGTGCCCAGTATGAGTTGCTGTTTTTTGCTTGTTTTTGGTTTCGCAGAATATCAATACCAAACGAAGTCCAAATGCCACAAAACTTTTTGGAGATTTTTTTCTGGACATAAGAGACACTAGAAGCTTCGGGAGAAGAGCAGGCGTGGGAGCAAGGGCCCAACACCCATTAGGGCGCGCCCAGGGGGCAGGCGCGCCCTGATGGGTGGTGGGGCCCACATAGCTCCGTTCGACCTAACTCCTCCTCTCTAAATACTCTAAAATCAGGAAACCAATAGGGGAGTCCACGAAATACTTTTTCCAGCGCACCGATAGGTGACTTGCGTTGTTGTGAGGTGGAGCGGTGGCGCCCTGGCGGGGTGATCCGCCCTTGGCATCCCCGGCAAGCTTGCCGGGGGAGTCCTGAGACTTGTTTTCGGGGTGACCTTGACCTTGCCAAGCTCGCCTGCCCGGCAAGGGAGGTTTTTCCTTAGTGATATCTTGCTTCTTTGGTTTGTCTTGGTCTTCTTGATCCACCCTTTGATTTCTCAAAGAGCCATATCTTCTGCTTGGCCTTGTCTTGGATGTTGTAACCTTGCTCTCGAGCCTGTGTGTAGTCCGGGCAACATATACTAGGGTTTGTTGCACCGACAGGAGCCCCCCGGGCCTGGTCCGAATGCGCTGCCGAGCGTCGTCGGGGTAGGCCCTATCCAGTACACAGGCGAAGAGCTTGTGGTCACTCATCCTTGAGATTTTCTTTGCTTCTTCATTAACCTGTGCTTGAGTCAGTTTCTGGTTTTTCCACGCGCCGTGTGATGCTAATCGTGGTGGGGCCATTTCTGTAATGGCCCGTGAATGACTGTAACTCACGGGGGAGTAACTGCCAATTCACTTATCCCACCACGCCCTTATCCTTTGCCACGTCTGCTGCATGCATCGAGTGGCGTAGGTAACAGAGGCACGTGGCGCGGGAAAGAGTGTTGTGGCAAAGACCTAGTCTTCTCAGATTGGTGTGAGAGGGTGGCGATCGGATCCGGCCGTTGATGGTAGCTTGGACGGGTTGGATCAAAAAGAGCCTCTCGGGGGTGAAGGACCAGCCCCCAACCCCAGCTTGCCTATAAAAAAAGGGGTGCGAGGAGAAGCGGGGGCACTCATCCACGCACCCCTCCTCTTTTAGTTCTTGCCTCCTTTTTTGTTATGTCGAGGGAGGGGACCGGGGCCAGGCCCCGGGCTCTAGCTTGGGGGTGATGATGCCAAATACTCATGCTGATGCTTGGGGAGTGAGTCTGGTCCGGGGTTGTAGGAGGTGCGATGGCTGCGGACGTGGGCGTCGAATCGACCGCAGTGTAGGAGGCGTTGCGCTTCTCCAAAACGGTGGAGCGCTCGTTTCCCCCGCACGAGCCGGCCGCCTGGAGGGGAGTACTTGCCCTTGCCGCAAGCCGATAAGGCTTGTCATCTCGTCGGCAAGGCCCCTGGGGCTTCTGGCGCCCGCCTGCGGTGCCGTACCTGGTATCCTTGGTAATCCCAGCACTGCTCCTTCCGGCGGGGCAGGGATTGATGCTGAAGAATGCGGTGTCTTCCTGCCCGCCAAGGTGGGGAGCGGCACTCCTTGCACGCCTCGGGTGTTGCCGCCTTCTATCGCTTCTTCGGGGGAGGCGACGGGCCGAGGGGCTGGCGTCCTCCTGGAGCGATGGTGATGAGGAAAAAATGAGGGAAGACGAAGAAGGCGGGTGGCAGGCCGTCAGGTCGGAGTACGATGGCACCGACGCCTTCGTCTCGTATTGCCGGCCCGCTACCTCATATTTCCGCTCTTCCCCTCGCTCCCTGGCACCATCATCACTGGCCTCTTCCGGACGGTTGCTGGGGAGGGGGATGCTCTCTTGGTGCCTTCGCCTCCTCCAGCAGTCTTCCAGCTGAGCTCCGGCGGCCCTCCCCGCCAGCGCATGTGCTGGGGCTTCTTGGTGGCCCTGGGGGGTGGTGACCAGGGCACCGCCGAGCTGCTCTCTCTGTCCCCCTCCTTCGCAGCCTCACCATTCCCAATCTCGTCAGGGTGCACCTGGCAGGTCCTGACGAGGTCGGGCTGGGCTTCTGTTCAGGCACCCCTTTTGCCCTCTTCACCTTCTAGCGTAGTTCCTAGGAGGAGAGGGACAAGAAAGGGATTACGGGACACTTATCTTTTTTAATCTAAAATACGTAGGCACTTGCCAAACTTTAGTTTAAAATATGTAATCTTGTTTATCCATGTTTGTGTCCTGTAAGATCTGTACTTGCTTATCCGCATATTAATGAAAAAAGAGACAAGCCTTGCCGGGTACTTGTGCATGTACTATGTCCATGCAGAGGTGGGATGCCTCTATACGTTTAAGTAAACAAGTTTTCTCCGGCAAACTATCTTGCCGGTGCCTTTCATTTGTTGCTGCGGGGCTTGCCCTACTGGGCACAAAACTATGGAAAGGGACCAGCTCCTCGTTGAACCTCCTCCGTCAAAGGCCACTACAACCACCTTGACCGAAGCAACGTTCGGGACACAGGATGGGAGCACCTATGCTTCGAAGGTGACGAGGTTTTCATATGCACAAGTTTTCACCTTACAGAACAAGTATGGATAAGAAAGAACTTATCTATTTGGCTTGTCGGGGACCGATATGTAGGCTTGTCTTCATTTCTTCTCTTCGGGACCGGGTCCACGGCAAGAACCCTGCAGCTTAGTGCAGAGGAAAACAATGCTACATATGCCCTGATCTACATGATCATGCGATGCTCATGTTATGCTTATGCATGCATGCAAGTTTTTGGGGGCCCCCAGCGCTTCGTTTATTTATCTACTGCTCAGGGTCTGCGCCTGGCTTTGTACAAAGGGTTACATGCAACATCGGCAAGGCTTGTACAAAAGGGTGGCTGCCGGGCAGGGCCCAACAGCCGCGCCTTATGGGTAGAACTTATGGAGATGCTCAATGTTCCATGAGTTCTGCAACTGAATGCCATCTCCGGTCTCCAGACGGACTGCGCCATGTCTGGTGACTCGTACTACCCGGTAAGGGCCTTCCCATTTCGGCGTCAACCTGTTTGCACCCTTGGCAGACTGAACGCGCCTAAGGACAAGGTCGCATTCCTCAAGGCTCCGGGCGTGAACCCTGTGGCTGTGATAGCGACGCAGGGCTTGCTGGTAGGGTGCAGCACGCGTAGCAGCTCGGAGACGGTTCTCCTCAAGTAGCACAGCGTCGTCACGCCGGTGTTGTTCTTGCGCTACTTCATCGTAGGCAAGTACTCAAGGTGAACCGTATATGAGTTCCGTGGGGATCACTGCTTCTGCCCCATAGACTAGGGAGAAGGGAGTCTGGCCGGTAGCTCGATTTGGTGTCGTTCCAAGGGACCAAAGAACCACCGGCAGCTCGTTGATCCATCGCCCACCACACTTCTACAGCCTATCAAACGTTCTTGTCTTGAGTCCTCGCAACACTTCAGTGTTCGCCCTCTCAGCTTGTCCGTTGCTTCTGGGATGGGCAACAGAAGCGAACGAGACCTTGCTTCCGAGGGCATGAACGTATTGCATGAAGGCGCGACTTGTGAATTGGGTGCCATTGTCGGTGATGACTCTGGAGGGTACTCCAAAGTGGCACACCAATCCTTTCAAGAACTTGATAGCTAATTGTGCGGTCACCTTTCTCATGGGCTCCACTTCCGGCCACTTTTAAACTTGTCGATTGCAACGTGCAAGAATTCAAAGCCCCCGATAGCACGAGGGAAGGGGCCCAAGATGTCGAGCCCCCAGACCAAAAATGGCCATGACAAAGGGATCATCTGGAGAGCTTGAGTAGGCTGATGGATATTCTTGGAGTGGAACTGGCAGGCTACATATCTGGTCACTAGCTCAATTGCATCTTGGAGGGCCGTGGGCCAGTAGAAACCTTGCCAGAAAGCTTTTCTAACCAGGGCCTTGATCCAATGTGGGAGCCGCACATGCCTTTGTGTATCTCTGCCAACAATTCCTTCCCTTCTTCTCGACAGATGCACCTCAATTTCACACCGTTGGGCCTTCTTCTGTAAAGCGTGTTGTCGCTGAAGTGATACATACTGGCCCTCCGGGCTACTCTTTCAACTTCTTCTTGCTCTTCGAGAAGTTCTCCTGTCTGGAGGTAATGGACTATGTGCCTCTCCCAAGTTGGAGTTTGAGGCTTGACAACAAGGACCAGCGGCACCTCCTCGTTCGCGGGAGCGCACGCCTCAACCACGAGGATTGATAGTTCGGCGGGAGGGTGCTGCCCGTCAAGCAAAGTGGAGTTGTTCCCGCCAACCTCTCTGCCGGGGGCTTCTGGAAGCTCTGCCGGGAGAGGTTTGCCGGAATCTAGTTTCCTCCTCTTTCTGGCCATTGTTGCCGGGGATACGGAGGGCTGAGTTAGATGGAGAACAAAAGTCCCTGGTTCCACAGGAAGCTTTTGCACAGCGCACTTTGACAGATGATCAGCAATGCTGTTTTCCGCACAGGGTACGTGCCCTGTTTGCAATCCGTCAAAGCGCTCCTCCAACTTTCTCACTTCCTCCATGTATGCCTCCATCAATGGATTCTGATAATCCTTGTTCACTTGCCTCACCACAACCTGTGAGTCTCCACGAATGATTAACTTCTTGATTCCTAGTTCTGTTGCGATCCTGAGCCCGGCAAGGAGTCCTTCATATTCTGCAGTGTTGTTGGTTGCCTCTTCCCGAGGGAAATGCATCTGAACCACGTACTTTAGGTGCTCCCCAGTGGGTGCGATGATATGCACGCTAGCTCCTACACCTTGTAGGGAGAAGGCACCATCAAAGTACATGATCCATTCCTGGGGCGCTTCCTTGTCGGGGATAACTGTCTCCGGCGTTTCTTCATCTGGAGTTAGTGTCCATTCTGCAATAACCTCTGCCAAAGCCCTGCTCTGAACAGTTGATGTGCTCTTAAACTTCAAACCAAAGCTTGATAACTCCAGAGCTCATTCCACTATTCTGCCAGTGGCCTCAAGGTTCCTCAGTATGCGTTGCAAGGGGAAACGGGTGACAACTGTGATCTCATGGGCTTGGAAGTAGTGGCGCAGTTTTCTTGAGGCCATGATGAGGCGAAAGATCAACTTTTGCATGCCAGAGTACCTTGATCTAGCCCCCTATAGTAGGGAGCTGACAAAGTACACTGGCCGCTGCACCACCTTCTTCCTTGCCGTGATCCTAGAATTGTCTCCGTTGCCTCACTCCTCTTTGTTCTGACTTGCACCTGATCTTGCTGGGATGAGTTCACTTTCCTCTCCGGAGGGGATGGCAGTCGCGACTGCTCCTTCATCTACTTCCCGCTGGGCCACCAGCGCTACGCTAACCACTTGATAGTTTGCCGCTAGGTACAGCAGCAACGGCTCTTGAGGTTTAGGAGCGACTAGGGTGGGAACAGAGGATAAGTAGGTCTTCAAATCTTGCAGCGCAGCGTTCACCTCCGGGGTCCACTCCATGGGCCCTGCCTTCTTCAGGATTTTGAAGAATGGCAAGGCGCGCTCGGCAAACTTGGAAATGAACCTGCTCAGCGCAGCAACACATCGAGTCAAACGTCTCACATCTTTGACTGTCTTGGGTGCTTGAATCTGCTCGGTCGCCTTGATCTTGTCGGGGTTGGCCTCTATCCCCCGGTGGGATACGAAGAAGCCAAGTAGCTTGCCGAAAGGAACGCCAAACACATACTTTTCTGGGTTCAGCTTCAGGTTGATCTTGTGGAAATTTGCAAAGGTCTTTTCCAAGTCCTGAATGAGAGTTGATTTGTGCTTGGTTTTGACCACTATGTCATCCATGTAAGCTTCAATATTCCTATGCAGCTGGGGCTCAAAACCGATTTGCACTGCTCTTGCCAAAGTGGATCCAGCACTCTTCATCCCAAAGGGCATCCGTACAAAATATTACATACCGCATGGGGTTATGAACGCGGTCTTCTCTTTGTCTTCCTTGGACATAAAAATCTGGTGGTACCCGGAGTAGGCATCCAGGAAGGAAAGCAGGTCACACCCAGAGGTGGAATCCACAATCTGATCGATGCGCGACAAGGGGAATGGGTCCTTCGGGCATGCTTTATTAAGATCTGTGAAATCTATGCAAAGCCTCCACTTCCCATTCGCCTTGCGCACTACCACTGGATTTGCCAACCATGTTGGATGCAATACCCCTCTGACCAAACCAGTAGCTTCAAGTTTCTTGATCTCGTCGGCAATGAATTGCTGCCGCTCCAAGGCTTGCTTTCGGACCTTCTGCTTGACGGGCCAGACATGAGGGCAGACAGCAAGGTGGTGCTCGATTACCTCCCTGGGAACACCAGGGATATGAGATGGTTGCCAAGCAAATACATCGACATTCACCCGCAGGAAGGCAACGAGCGCGCTTTCCTATTTGTCATCCAGGGTGGAGCTGATAGTAAATGTACCATCAGCGCCACCCAGCCCTGCCGGGACCTTCTTCACAGCAGGCGCAGCAACCTTTGATCTCTTGCTAGTGGAACTCTCCGGCAAGTCATGGACAGGCACAGCACACTCCGGAGAGGCGCGCATCCCGGATTCCTTGCTGGTATCTTTGCCAGCTTTTCTCCCTTGCTTGTTTTCCTCGGCGGGGACTGTGGCTTCCGCGGCCTCGGCAGCGACTGCGTCCCGAGACATCTTATCCATGCATATAATTGCGTCCGTCTTGTCTGATGGGATAGAAATAATGCCCATTGGTCCTGGCATCTTCAGGGTGTTGTAGGCATAGTGGGAAGCCGCCATGAACTTTGCCAGAGCAGGTCGTCCAAGTATCCCATTGTACGGCAACGGAAGCTCAACCACATCGAACACAATCTTCTCAGTCCGGTAGTTCAATTCACCTCCAAACGTCACTGGCAGCGTGATCTTCCCCTTCGGAGGACTCCTGCCGGGGTTGATCCCTTGAAAGGTGCCAGGAACCTTGAGCTCTTCTTCTGTTATCTGCAGCTTGTTGACGACCTTGGGAGAAATCAGATTCAACTCGGCCCCACCGTCAAACAACATCTTTGTGACCTTGAGGTTGAGGATCGCTGGTGAAACCAATAATGGCAAGCACCCTACCACGGTGGTATAGTCAGGGTGATCCCCTTCATCAAAGATGATGGGCGTGCGGGACCATTTGAGTGGTTTCCGAGAATTTGCCGCTGGCTCCACAACATTGACCTCGCGCGCCCACTGTTTAAGCTGGCGGTGAGAGGAGTGCAAGGACACACCTCCGTCAATGCACAGGGCGTCTGTGGCCTTCTGGAATTCTTGCTCACTGGTTTCCTCTTCATCCCCTTCATCGCTCTCGTCATCGCATCCTTTCTTCCCAGGACCTCTGGCAGGCTTTCCTTGATGTTGAGGGACCTTGCCGGGGCGACTTCCTCTGCCACCTCGGCCCTTCCCACCAATGCCATCTTGGTCTCTCTCTTTGTCACGCTTCTCGTATTCAGCCTTCTGCTTCTTGATGAGTTGCTCAACTGGATGACACTCTTGGAGATCATGGACCTTGGTCCGATGGATCTTGCAGTATGCCCCGTCAGCCTTCTCGGCCGCCGCAGCCTCCCGGCAGTCATTGCACGCGGCAATTTCCTTGCCGGGAGGTTCGGTCTTGGCCTTCTTGCCAGTACCAGGAATGCCAGACCCTTCGACAGCCAGAACTGTCTTCTCCTTCTGCTTCTTGTTGTGTTTCTTGTTCTTCTTCTTCTGGTTGGTAGCATCATCGTCGTCCTCCGAGTCAACGCCGACTCTGTCTTCTTCTCCGGGGAGTCGCCTCCCCTTCTCTGTTCGGGCACACTTATCCGCCAAAGTGTACAGCTCATTCATAGTCTTGGGCAACCAGACGTTCATTTTGGAACGTATCCTGCGGTTGCGTATGTTGGACTGGAACGCAGCTATCACAGCTGCCGGGTGGATGTCCGGAATGTTCCTGTGCACCCGGCTGAATCTCTGCATATACTTCCGCAAACTCTCTCCTTCCTTCTGTGGGAAGAGCTGCAAGTCGCTGGGCCGCCCTGGTTCTTGATGGCCGCCCATAAAGGCGCCAACAAACTCATTTCACAGGTCAGCCCAGGTCGAGATGGAGTTCTTCGGTAAGTGCATCAGCCATGACCTCATGTTTGGCCTGAGTTCCAAAGGGAAGTAGTTGGCTAATACCTTCTCATCTCTTCCTCCAGTAGCTTGAACAGCGATGGTGTAGATGCTCAAGAACTCTGCCGGGTTCAGTCTTCCATCGTACTTCTCTGGTATCTCTGGCTTGAACGTACGGGCAGACGGCCAACGGACTTTCCGCAGCTCGCGAGTGAAGGCAGGACACCCAACCTCGAAAGGCAGGTATCCGTCTCCACTGGGCGTGGGCTCATCGACGTCGGGACCATTGCACCTATCAGACTAGCGGCAGGTGTCGCAGCGCCGTTCTATGGCGACGCACGCGTCTTCCCTAGCGTGTCTTCCAGGACCCGCCGCTGATCTCGACGGGCCCGAGGATTAGACGAAGCCATTGATACCTCATCGGGTTCTTGATTGTGTGGCTCTGGCCGCGGCCCCTGCGCTGGCTGCCGTGGAGGGGACTGCACCGTAGGAGTGACCCCTTCGGTACGACCAGCGGCTCGGGTCGTTCTTTCTGCCTGCAGAGGCCGTGACGGGCCTGCTCGCTGTGATCCTCCCGCCTCAGCGATACCAATCAGGCTCTGAATGGTGGCTCTCCACTCATCCATTTGATCGGCCGTCGGAAAAAATCTCAATAGGAGTTGGGCCCGCGCCATGGCTTCTGAAGCGGTGCTCGGCATAGATGACGACGCAGGTAGCGACATCGCCTGACTTCTGACGGTGCCGGTAGTGGCGGCGCCGTGCTCACATCGCCGCGAGCCGGTCGCCGTGGCGTGGCGATGAGGCGGATGTGCTTGGGGATTGACGACCCCATTAGGTGCATCGTCTTGGCCAGCTTGCCCTGGGGATGGCGCGTACCCGCAACCGCACCCACAGCGGGGGCAGCTAGAAGGTTGCGATTCGCACAAGAGCGAGCGCCATCGCTGTGGCTGCGTCCTTCAGGGAGGTGGAGAGGCGGAGATGGGATATTCTCTCCACCCGCACCTTGTGGAGCATGGCCGCTAGGATGTTGTTGACGCTGTCCTCCCTCGACGCCCCCCACCGCTCCTGCTTCAGCCGCAGGGGGAACGGTGATGGCGCCGCCTACGCCGATCACGTACCTCGTCGCGTCCACGTCCCTGTGTGCCCCCGTAGCCCCCCACGGCATCAGTGGCTGCATGCGAGGGGGCCTTTGAGGCGGACGGGTGAGCTGTAGCGCCAGACTTTTTCTTGGGAGCCATGGATGATGAAGCCGTCGATGAAGAAGACAATGATGAAGATGACGCACTGCTTACACCCTCGGGTTCGCCCAAGCGCTCCCCCCACCTGGCGTGCCAAAGATGTCATGGTTCAACACGGTCACCTATGGGACCATCGGCCCCTTGTGGTTCCGCAAGGGGGAAGGGCGCGTTGCACAAAGAGCGGAGACCGTAGAGCAGCACGACAGTGATGACACAGGCAGTTTTTACCCAGGTTCAGGCCGCCATGAGGCGTAAAACCCTACTCCTGCTTTGGTGGATTGATGAAAGGACCATGGTGGAGACGCAGTGTTCGAGCCCGGCAAGGTTGCCTCGGGACGGGAGCAGCTATGCGCGTATGAGTGTACAAGGGTCCGAATCCTTTCTAAGGTTGCCACATCCCTCCTTTTATAGGTCAAGGGGTTACCACAATGGCAAAACAGTCATTATCCAGTGATGAGATAGCCACAGTGCTATCATACCTAACTCTATAGACAGGACAGGGTGCATTAAATGCACCGCTTAGTGTCACATCACGTGGGAGCCCAGCATGCCTTGCCATGCTATTCATCCACCTTCTCGCCTGCCTGCGTGACACGCCTCTGGACGGGTGTCGTCTGGGGGTGATCTTCCTCAGAAATGGCTGCCACGTGCCAAATAACAGCCACTTAATCACTTGGGAGCTCGACACCGCACCGATAGGTGACTTGCGTTGTTGTGAGGTGGAGCGGTGGCGCCCTGGCGGGGTGATCCGCCCTTGGCATCCCCGGCAAGCTTGCCGGGGGAGTCCTGAGACTTGTTTTCGGGGTGACCTTGACCTTGCCAAGCTCGCCTGCCCGGCAAGGGAGGTTTTTTCTTAGTGATATCTTGCTTCTTTGGTTTGTCTTGGTCTTCTTGATCCGCCCTTTGATTTCTCAAAGAGCCATATCTTCTGCTTGGCCTTGTCTTGGATGATGTAACCTTGCTCTTGAGCCTATGTACAGTCCGGGCAACATATACCAGGGTTTGTTGCACCGACAACATGACACGTATATATCATTGCTATTAAGGGTAAAAAGGTGGGGTTTATTCATACATGAGCTTATCTTGTCTACATCTTGTAATCTTGCCTAATGCATTACTCTGTTTTTCCATGAACTTAATACACTAGATGCATGTTGGATAGCGGGCGATGTGTGGAGTAATAGTACTAGATGCAGAATCGTTTCAGTCTCCTAATGTTACACGTGATGCCTATATGTTTGATCATTGCCTTGGATATCATCATAATTATTTGCTTTTCTATCAATTGCTCAGCAGTAATTTGTCTACCCACCGTATGCTATTTTCTCGAGAGAAGCCTCTAGTGAAAACTATGGCCCCGGGTCTATCTTTTATCATATAAAAATACTAAAAATACCTTGCTGCAATTTTATTTTATTTTGTATTTTTCAGATCTATCTATTAAAACCTATACAATCTAATCTTGCTTGTAACCATTGAGGGATTGACAACCCCTCTACGCGTTGGGTTGCAAGTATTTGTTGTTTGTGTGCGGGTGTTGTTTACATTGTGTTGCTTGGTTCTCCTACTGGATTGATAACCTTGGTTTCATAACTGAGGAAAATACTTATCTCTACTATACTGCATCATCCCCTCCTCTTCGGGGAAATCCCAACACAGCTCACAAGTAGTAGTAGTATCTTAACTAGTGCCAAAATCTGCCTAAAGCTCAAGAAAATTGAAAAACGCACCTTTGGTTGGTTAAGTGTCTATTCACCACCCCCTCTAGACCTATCTTCTCGATGCTACAATTGGTATCAGAGATTTGGTCTCCATTGCATTTGTCTTACCAAGAAAATTAAAAACCGCACCTTTGGTTGGTTAAGTGTCTATTCACCACCCCCTCTAGACCTATCTTCTTGATCCTACAATTGGTATCAGAGCTTTGGTCTCCATCTCTTTGGTCTTATCACCATTAGAGGAAGATGGATGTGTCTACTTTGGGGAGTCTTAGATGTAGAGTGCCCATTCTTGATGGAGAATACTATAATTCTTGGAAAACTGAATGCTTGATATCTTTGATGAATTTAACTTGAGCAAGTATGTTCATTGTCCTTATGTGCCTCCTATTGATCCCTTGCACCCAACTCATGAAGAGGAAATTGACATGCTTCATAATCTTAGAACCGTCAATCTTATCATTAGAGGATTTCCTAAAAATGTGCTTGTGTGTATGCAAAACTTTGAATGCGCATATACTTTGTGCAAGGACATAGAAATGCGCTTTCCCAACTACTCTTTAAAGAACCTTGATGAGACATCCTTCAAAAATCTATTGCCTTTCATAAGATGAAGCCTAGTGATCCTAAGTTTTATGAATGTCTATTTGATCTTCGTGATCTTATGCATGCTAAAGGTGACATTGGAACCATTAGCCACATCTTAATGGAAGCCATTAGACTTCATAAACTTGCACATTTTCATGATCATGAAACTAATGAATCCATTGCCCTAGGGGATGATCGCATACATGTTGATGATGACGATGTCGAACATGGCTATTATGATGAGGACAAAGAATTTGACATTGAATATGAGAAGACTATCAGAAATATTAGTCTCACAAGTGGACCACCTCAAGACGAAAGAAACGAGGAAGTAAAACAAGAAGATCTACCTCGACCTCCTTCTCCACCACCTCAAGAGAAAGACAATGTTGATCATATGAGGAAGACGATGATGATGATGACGATTACGATGATTCCAATCCAACCATTTGAACCTTGATTTCTAGCCTTCCCAAGTTGCTTTCCACTCCAATCCCTCTCCTACCAAAGCCAAATCGATGACAGATTGATTGAGTGTTGAGGAGACTATCATTTCAAGCACAGGACCAAGGAGTTCATCATTTATATGTCCATTTTGCATCATGTTTTCCTACTATTATTTATAATGTTTTTATGCATAATAATGCTTTTTGGAGTAATTCTAATGCCTTTTCACTCATAATATGCAAGGTTTACAAAAAGAGGGAGAATATCGGCAGCTGGAATTCTGGACCTGAAAAAGCTATGTCAGAGTTACCTATTCTGCACATCTCCAGAAGAGCTGAAAATTTACGGAGAATTATTTTGCAATATATGAAAATTACTGGAGCAAATAACTGCCGGAGGAGGCCCACCAGGTGGGCACAACCCACCTGGGCGTGTCAGGCCCCCAGGTGCACCCTGGTGGGTTGTGCCCTCCTGGGCCCACCTCCAATGCCCATCTACTTGTATATAGGTCATTTTGACCTATAAAAAATAAGGAGGGGACTTTCGGGACGAAGCGCCGCTGTCTCGAGGCGGAACTTGGGCAGGAGCACTTTTGCCCTCCGGCGGAGCGATTCCGCCAAAGGGACTTCCCTCCAGGAGGAGGAAATCATCGCCATCGTCATCACCAACAACTCTCCCATCGTTGGGAGGGCCACCTCCATCAACATCTTCAACAACACCATCTCCTCTCAATCCCTAGTTCATCTCTTATGTTCAATCTTTGTACTGGAACCTTAGATTGGTACTTGTGGGTGACTACTAGTGTTGATTACATCTTGTAGTTGATTACTATATAGTTTATTTGGTGGAAGATTATATGTTCAGATCCATTATGTTATTTAATACCCCTCTTATCTTGAGCATGATTATCATTTGTGAGTAGTTACTTTTGTTCTTGAGGTCACGGGAGAAGTCATGTTGCAAGTAATTATGTGAACTTGATATGTGTTCGATATTTTGATGATATGTATGTTGTGATTCCCTTAGTGGTGTCATGTGAACGTCAACTACATGGCACTTTACCATATTTGGGACTAAGGGAATGCATTGTGGAGTAGTTATTAGATGATGGGTTGCTAGAGTGACAGAAGCTTAAACCCTAGTTTATGCGCTACTTCCTAAGGGACCGATTTGGATCTAAAAGTTTAATGCTATGGTTAGATTTTATCTTAATACTTTTCTCATAGTTGCGGATGCTTGCGAGGGGGTTAATCATAAGTAGGAGGTTTGTTCAAGTAAGAACAGCACATAAGCACCGTTCCACCCACATATCAAATTATCAAAGTAGCGAACACGAATCGAACCAACATGATGAAAGTGACTAGATGAAATTCCCGTGTACCCTCAAGAACGCTTTGCTTATCATAAGAGACTGTTTTGGCCTGTCCTTTGTCACAAAAGGATTGGGCTACCTTGCTACACTTTATTTACCGTTACCGTTACTTGCTCGTTACAAATTATCTTGCTATCAAACTACTTATTACCGACTATTTCAGTGCCTGCAGAAAATACCTTGCTGAAAACCACTTGTCATTTCCTTCTGCTCCTCGTTGGGTTTGACACTTTTACTTATCGAAAAGACTATGATTATCCCCTATACTTGTGGTTCATCAATCATCAACAACACATCTATTACCTTTTGAAGAGTGGTGTCTCCTAGATTGGTTAGGTGCCACTTGGGATCATCCAAGATCTTGTGGAGTTGAACCAAGGAGTTTGTAAGGGCAATGAGATCGCCTACTTCATGAAGATCTACCCCGAGTGAGGCTAGTCCTTCGTGGACGTAAGCCATGGTGGAATAGAGAAGGTTGCTTCTTCTTGGACCCTTCGTGGGTGGAGCCCTCCATCGACTCGCGCAACCATTACCCTTCGTGGGTTGAAGTCTCCATCAACGTGGATGTACGATAGAACCACCAATCGAAACCACGCCAAAAATCACTGTGTCTTCATTGCGTTTGATCTTCACATCTCTACCCCTTTACTTTTCGCACAACACTACTAGGGAAAAGCCTAGCGGTAGCGCGGGTATTTGGTGTATCAGTAGCGCGGGTACCCGCGCTACTGATACGGCGCTACAGCTAAAGTTTATCAGTAGCGCGTTTTGACACAAGCTACTGCTATACCTACTTAGCAGTAGCGCTTTCCATACCAGCGCTACTGCTAAGTGCTTTAGCAGTAGCGTTTTCCTGTCCAGCGCTAAAGAGCGCTACTATTATATTTTCTCATATCTTTTTTTTGCTATGTATTTGCGATGTTTTTGTAGAGGTTTTATACAGTATTCTAATCATATCATAAACATGCAATATGCTCATCATATCATACACATAATAGTCTCATCATATCATCCAACACAAATTATGTCGTCACATCATAATCACGATAGAGCTATACAAGTTACATGACACGTCTCATCATACATAATGTAGTACTTCTTGAGGCGTCGGTTCGTATCCCTCTCTCGCACTAGCGTGAACCTAAACTAACTACTGGCTGTCGCTCGGAAACCGGAAACCGGTACACCTTGGCCTGACACTCCGGCCACTCGTCGTATACTCCTGGCGTAGCACTTCTTTGCCATCGATGATCTAGCACCTGCATCGTCACATGAGTCGATGATATGCAACATATATAGTTGAGCAACAGAAAGAGACATACTTGGCAAAAATAGAAGCAACATATCATAAGCATAAATAACAAAGTTCATCATACCCAAAATGCCCTAACTAGAGTGATCTTCGCTAGTTGAGGAGGACGGTTTAATTACATCACAAATAAAGTTTCGTCGTGCATAACTCAAAGTTTCGTCACAGAGAAAGTATGGACTAAACAGACACATTGTCATATATCGCCAATCACTCCAACATGTCGTGCCATCCATCCAAGTCAGGGAGATAGTCCCCGAGCACAGTGAAAGGCTTCAGGTCGAGACGTTGAGCGGCTACGCGTGTTCGGACGTCTTCCCGCGACATTTGCACTTCTTCGTAGAACATCCCTGTTTTTTCGAGGACCTCCTTCATGATGATTTGGGCAAGTTCACGCTAGATGTGATAGAACTCAGCTCGGAGTTGATGTTCCGAGATATCTCCTAGGTTCTTTGCCCATTGCAGAATATGGGCATCGCTGGATCTAGGTGACATGCAAAGGTTCTGCTGATCCCGTCTGTACTCTAGAATGTGGTGGAGGACATAGAATCCATCACTAAGAGTATCACTCGGTTGCTGGATGCAGCAGAAGTCGGTCTTATGGCCGAAGGCGGGCGCGCAGTTCCTTGTCTTCCTGGTCTTGATCTCTCCACCCCGTAGGCCGTAGCTAAAGATAGCATTGTCAAGAACAGACTTGATGTGGGTGTAATCCTTTTTCTTCATGTTCTTCGACGAGTCCAAGTAAAGAGCGTGGGAGAATCGGGGGTAAAGGATGATGAGGACGGCGCGCCCGTCGCTGCGCAAAATAAGTACACCTCAAATTAGCCTCCACGCGTGCAAATGAAATGATTGAAATCGAAGGAAGGATATCCGCGTGGATGACTTACATGGGATGATAAGGCACGAGAATCATCTCCTTGTCCTTATTACCGACCATGAAATCAGCGATGTAGTTACTCGCGTATTCATGGTGCTTTGGGCAGACTGCCAAGAAGCCCTCGTGGATGAAGTACGGGTCAGCGACATAGATATAAGGTATCTGCTCAGTCCTGATGATGTAGTTCATGTACAAGGCAAAAAGGCGGACAAACGTAAAATCCAGCTTTTTCAAGTGAAACATGTCGAAGATGTAATCGAATCAAAGGAAGAATTTCTCCACGAGGAATGTGTCGACGTACAACCTTTGCTGTGGCACGTTAACCACGTAGAGCGGGTATCCTGGATTTTTTGAGGTGATCAGGCTTTTCTCTCTCTGCAGCACATCGTCATGAAGTCTCCTTAGATCGCCGTATATGGCCTCTACCACTGCCTTAGGTAGGATCGGATCACCGGGGATATGCCATTTTGCCGCACCGGGGATAGGTATACGGTATTGAACCCAAGGCTGCTGAGGCGGCTGGATCATAGAAGCAGCTTTGTTGCCTTTCCTCGATCTCTTCCTATGCTTCTTTGCTACTGGAAGGTCGTCTATAATAGGTTCATCCTCCGGCAATTCAGGCACCGACTCATGACGCTCAAACTCTGAGTACTCATACTGCTGAGCCATCAATCCTCCGTCGTCAGAGGCGCCGGTATTGAGATACTGTAGAGTGTCATCGTCATCCTCATCGATGGCATCGATATCATGCATTGCTTCTTCCTCACCCGGCACGACAGGCGACGCTAATTGGGTAGGTGGGGTGTTGGTGTTCATACCTTGCTGAGGCTGCTTGGTCGTGGGTGTGCTCCCGGCCACCTCCAGACAAAGCAGACTCTTCGGCCACAACAGGACCCAACGCTTGCAATCGCCAAGCTGCCGCGGGGGTCTCGTCGTCATCTCCCCCTAGTGCTACCGGAGGAGCCAAATTCTCGTGGCCCGGCTTGACACTGGCTACGGAAACCTTGAAGAGGTCAGGGGGGATCGGCTGGCTATGGAACAATTGTTCCTTCGGCTTCACTATCGTTGCCTTCCCCACGTCCACCTTCTGGCCGCTGATGGTGTACAGTATGGTGCACGGGGTTACGTCGGCCTACAAAGACATGTCTGCGACGTGAGACATCCGAAAGGCAACGAAAATGGGAGATTATACATATATTGAAGAGGGCCGGTGTGACAGGTACCGTGAGGGCGTCGAGCTCAGCCAAAGACGAAGCACCGCCGAGCACGTCCGAGATGGAGGACGGGCTGCTATGAGCAGGTGCGGGAGCCGGTGCAGGAGCAGGTGCGGGAGCAGGTGCTGGTGCAACGCTAGTCGAGCTGCTCCCCAAGAAGTTGGCAAGGGGAAAGTCCGCTGCATCCTTATTTGGGTATTGCTTGGTCCAACTGACGATAGCCGGAACTAAGACACTATACAAAGCTGCAATCTCCAGTTTTGCGGCAGCTACCGCTGCTGCGACTGTCTCAACTGATTTCTTATCAACCGCAATCGCAACCTTCTTGTCGATGTTTTCTTCATTTAACCTCCGTCTTTCCTTTCTCTCCTTCGTGGTCTCACGGTAGTACTTCTTCCATGTGGCGCCATCTCCGACGCCGTGCACGCGTCCATACGATGGCCGAGTGTCCACCGGGAGTCCTTTCAATATGTTCAAGGCCCGGTTGAATGGGGTGTCCCACTTGGGACTCGCCAACGCCTCACATGGCGAGTCGCTTTTGGCCGCAATCCTGTGCTGCTCTTTCTGCATAAGGAACAAGGATCGTTTACAAATATGACTAAACGTGCAGTCGAATTAATCAGAAGCTAAAATTACCAACAGTCTCATGAACTCCATCGTGACCGCGTTCGTCTCGAAAACCTTCTTGACTGGGTCCCAATGGTACCGGGCCCTGATGACATCACGCTCCTGCGGGACGGTGAACTCCGCCAAGGGGTCTGGGATGCCCAGACTTTCGCGTTCTGCATCCTCCTTGGCCCGTATGGACCTCTTCCCCGCATAACCACGGCTTCCGAGGTGGTGGCACCCCATGTTCCTCTCTTGAAGCCCCTTCATGTGCTCTGACTTTTCTTTGGCAGCTTCGGCAACGCAAAGCCGCCTTGAATATTTCAAACTGCTCTTCCGTAATTGTCGGATTATCCTTTACAATCTTGGAGTAGGGTTCCTCTTTGTCGATGATCCGATGTTTCACCCTTACTTTCCAGGTGGACAACGCGCCGCTAAACTTGCCCAGAGCGCGTTTGTTTATCTTCTTCATTGCCGGGTCTTTATCGGGATCAGTACATTTGATTTCATCCCGGCCCAGGAACAAGAATACCTGGTGCAGCTTAGTTAGGAGGGACTCCTTCATATCTGGTATCTTCTTTAGTTTCTCATCATTGATGGTGGCGTTTGCCCGTAGAATGCAGCCTATTTGATTGCCGTAGCACACGCGCGCTTCCGCAGGCTCTTTTGGCTCAAAATTGCCTTCGTCCACCTCCGTGACCACCAGTCTAGTAGTGATGAGCTGGTTTGGGCGTCGTTGCCTCCTTAGTTTTGGTTCTATACCGGCTTCGCCAGTCTCGGCGCCGGTCTCGATGTCGATCTCAGTCTCGGATGTGACAGGTGGGCCCTACAACAACCGTTGCTCATTGAGAAGGTTCAAATAGGTGTCTGCCGCTGCGTAGACGTTGCAATCACCAGAACCCTGTCCTTCATCGTTTCTAGCCATGTTTCCTACGATTAAATCTAGTCAATTAATTCTAGACCTAATAGAATGAATAATGACATAAAAAAAGGCCAATGTTTTGCAGGAATGTTGATTCATTCCCATTGCGGCAAATCCCGGGCACTCGATATGTCCTAGTTTGTAGCACAAGTCATGCCGAAATTCACGGAAAATTTCGGCATGACCTTTGCTACAAACTGGACAAATAGAGCGCCTGAAATTTGCCGGAACGGAAATGAATCAACATTCCGGCAAAACATTGGCCACTCAGAATCATTCCCTGCAAACAACAAAAGGCCACTTGGGCACAATCGAACCACTTCAATGAAAAGATATAACATGACCACTTCAATGAAAAGATATAATCAACAATAATGGAATATGCAAATGAACATCAATGACAAATATCATATAACATCAATTCTATGTTTTGTTTATAGCTAAATGCCATAGCTACTGTTTTTTATTTTTAGCTAAATGCTTTTGTTTTTTGTTTAAAGCTAAAAGTCTAGGAAGGGATCATCTTTAAAATAAAACTTGCCTAAATTATTTTCCTTGAAAAATAGTGGTCTTTTCAAAAATCAAAAACCTTTGCAAAATGACCTCACTAAACACTTCTCTGCCTAGGACAGAACCCAAATTCTGTTCTAGCTATTCCTCTCTCACACACACACACATTATTTTCTCTAACCCTTCTCTGCCTAGGATAGAACCTAATTAAATTGCAAAGGAACTCCATTTTCTCTAACCCTTCTGACCTCACCAAAATTTCCATAGTCCAAAAAATTCAAATTTCATTTGACCAGATTCAGGTCCATAGTCCAAATAATTTTTGCTCTAAACCCTACTACCCTAACTAAAATTTTGCTCGAAACTAAAATTTTGCTCTAACCTAGCCAACCTAGTTAACCTAGCTTGTTAACCTAATGAACCTAATTAACCTAGCTAGTTAACCTAGTTAGTTAACCTAGCTAGTTAACCTAGTTTACCTAGATAATTAACCTAATTAAACTAGTTAACCTAGCTAGTTCTCTGTCAAAGCCTTAACTAATTTTTTGCACTAACCTAGATAATTAACCTAATTAAACTAGTTAACCTAGCTAGCTAGTTCTCTGTCCAATGTTTGTGCTATGCATGAGAGAGAGAGAGAGGAGGGGTGGGGGCTTACAGAGGATGGCTCCGTTGGTGGCGAGGGAGGCAGTGGTGGCGAGGGAGGCAGGGGCGTCTCCGGTTACGGCGAGGGAGGCAGTGGTGGCGAGGGAGGCAGGGGTGTCGAGGGTGGCTCCGGTGGCGGCGATGGCGGCTTTGGTGGTGTTGATGAGGCCGCGCGGCTCCGGTGGCGTTGGGGGCGGCTCCGGTGCCGTCGACGGCGCGCGGCTTAGGTGGCTCCGGGGGCGTCGACGTCGGCAGGAGACGATGGCGAAGTGGGGCGACGACGAAGTGGGGAGACGGCGGCGAAGTGGGGCGAGGGAGAAGTGGTGGCCGGGGGGGGGGGGCGAGAGAAACCGCGTGGGGCTTAAGTCAAACGTAGCGGTAGCGCTGGTAGGCAAAAAGCGCTATAGCTAAGTTAGCTATAGCGCTTGTTGCAAAATGCGCTACTTCTATAGCTATTTATTTTCCTTTTTCTTTTCTTTTTTCCTTTTCCCTTTCTATAGCGGGGGTCTACAAAACGTGCTGCTGCTATATTATCTATAGCACTTGTTCTGAACAGATGCTACTTCTATGCCTTTCTCCTTTATTTTTCTTTTTCTATTATTTTTCTTTACATTTTATTTTTTCCTTTCTCCTTTTTCTATTTCTTTCATTTTCATTTACTTTCCTATTTGTTTTTCATTTTATTTTATTTTCATTAGCAGTAGCGCTTTTCCTAGAAAACACGCTGCTACAATAATATTAGCGGTAGCACGGTTTGCCCAAGATCGCTAATACTATTCGTAGCCTACCGGCTTACTAGTGGGAATTTTAGTAGTAGCGCTTTTCCCAGAAGAAGCGCTACTGCTACACCCGTATCTGTAGCGCGGTTCATGTGCACGCGCTACGGGTAAGTAGCAGTAGCGCTTTGTTTTAACAGGCGCTACTGGTAAGATTTTGTGTATAAGGTTTTCCCTAGTAGTGCAATTGCATGATTTACTAATTCCGCTGCACTATCTCTAGATATGCAAGTGTAGGAAGTATTGGTTGTATCTTACGTAGTGCCAAAATCTGCCAAAATCTCAAGAAAATTAAATAGTGCACCTTTGGTTGGTTAAGTGTCTATTCAACCCCCCCTCTAGACCTATCTTCTCGATCCTACACTATCTGATGTTTAAGTTTGAATTGTCCACTTCAGTTTCACAAATGGCTATATTTGGTTGCTTATAGTGAGTAGATGCCTTGTTTATCTCTATTTGGTTGTTAGGTTGGTTGAAGTGAGCATTTGTCCAGTTTTCATGCAGATGCCTTGTTTATCTGTATTTGGTTGTTAGGTTGGTTGTAGTGAGCATTTGTCCAGTTTTCAAGCAGATACCTTTTTTATCTGTATTTGCTTATTAGGTTGGTTACAGTGAGAGCCTTTGTCCAGTTTTCAAGCATATGCCTTGTTTATCTTTATTTGATTGTTAGGTTGGTTGTAGTGAGCCATTGTCTAGTTTTCAATGGCTATATTTGGTTGTTATAGTGAGCGTATATGCCTTGTTTATTTTAGTTATTCACAACGTGATGTTCATTATGTGCAAGTATGAACTATGCAGTTCGATTTCATCAATACCAGTTTGAACGGCTATATTTGGTTCTTATTATGCCTGGTGTAGTTAATACATGCCCTTTATTTCAGTTTTACACATTTATCTAGTGTGATGTTTAAGCATCAGCGTTCTATTAATTTTTAACAATATTAGTTTGAATTACAATATTTGGTCGTTGTTAAGCCTGTTGTAGTTAACATTCCCTTTCATTTTTATCTACTTTAACAGCATGCTGAAACCAACACATTCAAGCTATCATTTGGAGATGATGTTGTCTACCATGGCTATATTTGGTTGATGTTAAGCATGTTGTACTTATCATGCCTTTCCATGTACTTACGCGGGACAACAGCGGGAGTGGCCAGCGTTTTGCACCAAGGTTAGTTTCATCCCTCGGCTTATACTCTCTCTGTTCTATAATGTAGTGCATATATATCAACGCCTGGACACTTTTTAGCTTCTAATATTGACTTGTTGCTTGTAGGTACATATGTCCTAGGCAAAGATCCACGCCTCAACCCTTTTTGTGTATGGGCCAATGAGATATGCATGAACCAGCATCAAGTGAGGAAATTGATAAGCCAGTTGTCGGTGTCAAAACCGGCAGACCTCGGGGTATGGGGTCCCAAGCTGTGGATCTAGGATCGATGGGGAACAAGGGACGACGAACACAGTGTTTACCCAGGTTCGGGCCCTCTCAAAGAGGTAATACCCTACGTCCTGCTTGATTGTATTGGATGTATTGTATGGTTTACAGAGTAGATCTACCTCGAGATCAGTATGAGCTAAACCCTAAGGAGAGGAGGTGATGAATGCAGCTCTAGACCTAAAGGCTACAACCCTCAGTTTATATAGACACCGGTAAGGTTAGGGCTACCGGAGATAGATTACAATAAGGGATAAAGAGATCCTCCGCATTCTTGACTTGGAGGGCACACCACGGCTTCATAGATCTCCCATCACTATACGGCTTTTCCAGTCCGGCCCATGTTCAATGGGTCGGCACCCCGAGGACCCCTTAGTCCATGACTCCCTCTGTAGCCCCCAAACTTGCCTCCAACACCGGGGGTCGTCCTCTGGAATCTTCACATCATCGGCTTGCGAGACGAGTTCTTCCATTCCTTCATTCAGTTCAGAGTCGTGCCAATCTCGCCGAGCACTATCCGGAACCCGAACTAAAGTACTCGGTCCCGGACAGTTTCAAGATTCTGGGATCCGAAGATATCTCGAGATTGAGGTGGGACCATCAGAGTTTAATGCCATTCCTCGGGGCAAGGGCTTCACACACCTTTTTAGAAGGCGTGCGGCCCAATGCCATCCTTCCACGAGCCCGTCCTTCCAGCTTCACGGTGAGACGCTTATGTATAGATCCAAAGGTGCGGGGGACAGCTTACCTCCCCCTTTTGCAAAAACGACACCAAAAGAATTCCACGACACCATGGCCGACCTCCTAGGTTCATCCTCACGCCCACACAGCCCACTCCCAGGCGATTGGTCGTGCAGTTTGGTTTCACACCTTCATCTGAGGCGCTTGCAGACGCAGTGCTTCCTCCCTCCAGCTAATTTGGTCCCAGTCCGCGCCGTTCTCATCTCCATCGATGGCTGCGCCCTTGCCGAGCACTTCCCCACTCCAAGCAAGGAGGAGAGGGTATGTCTCGTGCCCTTCCTTCTAAGAGGTTTGGGTTTTCCCATCCATCCCTTTTTACGGGGTTTGCTGGAGTTCTATGGGATCCAGCTCCACAACCTCACCCCGGGGTCCATACTGCATATCTCAGGCTTTGTAGCCCTTTGCGAGATATTTTTGAGTTGCGAGGCCCACTTCGATCTATGGAGGAAGTACTTCTGTCTTGTCCCTCGCCATCGGGGGGATCCATACCGAGGTGGGCGGCGCCGAAGTATGGCGTATAGCTGGGACAGGGTACCCGATTGGAACCCCACAAAAAGATCCCGAAGGATGGACCTCGGAGTGGTTTTATATTGAAGACGTCCCCCTGACTGACCCAATTCAGCAAGGGTTGCCCGAATACTCAAATGACCCGCCTATAAAGTAGTTCAACTGGTGGCACAAAGGCCCTTCCCAGCAGGATAGCGAAGAGGTGCGTTCATTGGCACCAAGATCAGGCTGCTAACTAGCAGTAAGCTGACCATGATCAAAGTGATGGCCATTGCTATTACCCGATGCATGCAACCCCTCCAGCAGCAGGGTCATCCTTAATGGTGCTATAACGGGACCAACGACGTAACCCGTTACCAGCGACAAGGGCTAGACAATAAGGCGGCTCTGGCCAAAATATTCGCCAATCTCTTTAAGGGAGAGGAGGCAGAGTTCGCTCGCATGAGTATTCGGGAAGGCTGCTCCGGATACAATCCGGTGGACT
Organism: Thinopyrum elongatum; assembly: GCA_011799875.1. Lineage (NCBI taxonomy): Eukaryota > Viridiplantae > Streptophyta > Magnoliopsida > Poales > Poaceae > Thinopyrum > Thinopyrum elongatum. Next base: position 446,190,334 of record CM022298.1, on the reverse strand, counting down.
GGGTAAGCCACAATCCATTGTTTTGAGCTCATAGATTACGCCCGAATTCTAACTGATTATAATTGAACAGGGATGGAGGCGTCAAGTTGCATCCATTAGTTGCCCTCCTCCTCAACCGGAGGATCATTCCCGTGACGACGATCCTGGGTATCATGATAACCCCGAGACGTCGATTGATTTTGAAGATGGGGTTTTCTATCAGGAGAGCCTTGCCGGCGCCAAGGTCGCTCTAACATCCGATCATCCTAGGGTTCTTCCCCCTTCCACAGTAAGTGAAAAGAAGACCCTCTCCCGAACCGGGCGCTCATCTCGCGCTATTCCCCACGTGCTAACTTCTGATCCCAAGGGTCGCCGCACTACGCATCGGACCGTCTTGGGGGGAGCATGGACCGCGCCAGCTTCGGCCCCTAACGGGGGATCAAAGCGGAAGCACCTCCCTCCTCGGCATAGAGGTGACGTATTTCGGAATTGCAGCGAGGGTTGCTTTTAATTCCTTTTTATTAAAACTTGCTTAATTTTGCAGAAGACGTGTACCCCTGCATCAAACCAAAGATTCCCTGGGTGCGGCAAATCGCAACTCCGGTCCTAAGTCTTCGGTACGAGCCGGAGCTTCCTCCGAACATGCGGCGGCCGGCGCGCCTCCGGCGGATTCCGATGATGTTTCGGTTACCAACTCTGAAGTAGAGAGCGTGATGAATCATCGTCGCCAGAGGGAAACTTTACACCATACTGCCTTTGCCGACCAGGAATTTAGTGCCTTTAATTCGGTGGACACACACCTTGGAGCAGCCCGGACAGGTCTTGAAGGCATCGCCGGTCTATTTGCCGCCAGAATGAAGGTGTGTAACCAAAATGGCTTGAAAGCAGATCATGCTCCCTAGCCAACTAGCCCCCAATCCGTAATTTGGGCGGGACGGCCGAGTTAAGGGTTTCTAACTATATTATTTTTTACAGGCCGCAAGAGAGCAGAGCAAAAAGCTGTCCGAGAACCTTGAGGTCAGCCGGACACAATTGGTTGAAGCCAAGGCCAAACTGGATGCGGCTCGAAAAGCCAACAGCGGAATGTTCGGTAAGTAGAAAGAACTTTTTCCCCAACACGTAGAAAGGTATACAGTGTATTCTATGCATTAACACCTTTATTTCTCCATATAGTCGCGGAGGCCGTAGGCGGGTTGCAGAAGGAGCTGGAGGCTGGTAAACGAGTGCTAACACGAAGTCAGGAGGAGAAAAATGAGCTCAAGGAAGAGAATCGGCGAAAAGCCGAGGAAATTGAGAGCTTGAAAACTCAGCTGGCACAAGTCGTGGAGGAAAACCAGAAGCTGAAAGGTGGCATATTTGGTAAGCACTAATTTGACCGGTACGTTGGTCCCTAACAATTGGCGTTTTAATGATATGCAACACCTGCTTGCTAGGTCTCCTGACTGGGCGGCCCGAGGAGGAAGTCGGCTCCTATGACAGGAACCTTTTAAAGGATCTGTCGAAGACCTACGAGAGGGCCCGAAAGGCCATGAGCAGTGGTGGAGACAGGGGGACCAGCAGGGGCCCTAGCGCCCCCCCCCCCCCTAACAACCCTAATTTAGTCCTAATTTGGAGATGAACAGTGTACAATTTCGAAAAAATACATGTATTACTTTAATTTGGCCCCAGTTATCAAAATTTTGAGTCATTTGGCCCCCCTGATCTTTAATTCCTGGCTCCGCCACTGGCCATGAGGAGTATGGCGAAGGCTTTATGGCCATCAGAGGTGCCGCCAGAGAGCATGGTCGAACTAGCCAGTCGCTTTAAAGGAGCTCGGCGAAGGTTTGAATTATGGAAGATCTCGTCTTGCCGAGAAGGAGCTCGCGAGGCATGGGCTATGGTAAAGACCCATTTCACCAAGCTGGACCCGGAGCATATGGCCCGCATTGGTCCAGTGGGCCCTGACGGCCAAGAGAAACCTCAAAGCTTGGTGTATGATGATATGATACCGGCCGCTCATCATTCTCAGAAGGATTGCGCTTTACAGCAATTGATAGACAATGTTGATCAAGAGTAGTTTGGCAATTCTATGTATCTATGTATTGTACATTGACCGAGCTCAATCCGCGGTCTTATTTTTAAAAGAATGTTGTCTTAACCGGCCATCGGCTTCTACCTCCCCGATCAGTGATCGGGAAGTGTTTCGTACTACGTGCCACAGGAAACAAGGCAGCTCTTCGGGAACCAGGCAATCTGGCCATTTGGCTTGAACGGACGAAACATGTGCGGAGAGTTATGTTATATTACTGTTTGACGTAAGAAACATCTTCTCATGAAAATAGTTCCTCCAAAGGTTCCTTTCTTCGGGTAAATTTATAGTCCAGATGCGTGAAATCAACGGAGACCAATGGCTGCGAAAAAACCCTGGTGATAAGCACGAGGCTATATTCACTTCCCTTAGGCCGACTTATTGTATTATGTAAGAACGCTAGCTTTCGGCTTCACCCATCTGAGGTACGGTCCTGGATGACCCAATCGTAACAATCACAGAGGTGCTTCCTTTACTCCCTAGCCGAACAATCGGGAACATAGGGGTAAACACAGGAGCCAAGCAACCCAGCTTGGCAAAGATCTTAGGTCAAATAAGTTCATATGTTGGCTTGAAAGATATGAAAAGGCTGCAAATGAAACGAATGCAATGTATACTAATTATATTATTCGGCTCCTCTAAGGGAGCTCCCATGCAAAGTTGGGTGTTACATTCCATGATGTATACGGTATTGGCTTGGTATGGTTCGGTTCAGCCGAACACCTGCCATGTTTAAGAAAAATAAAAAGAAAGAACTAAGAGAGGTAAGGATGCAGGCGGATGACAATGTCTAACTCAGGCGTAAAAGCGCCGCAGCCGGGCTGCATTCCACGGGTTCGGCATGAGGCGATCGTCGGACGAGCGGTGAAGGCGGTATGCTCCTCCTGCTAGTACTTTGTCGATGATGTACGGACCCTCCCATTTGGGCGAGAGCTTATGCTTCTGTTTTTCGGGGAGCCGGAGGACGAGGTCGCCCAGGTTGTATGTCTTCGCCCGGACTTCGTGGTTTTGGTAGCGCCGTGCTTGCTGCTGATAAAGTGCGGATCGAGCCCAAGCTATATCCCGTTCTCCTTCGAGAGCGTCCAAATCATCCTGTCGATCCAACTCGGCTTCCTTTTCTTCGTACATGTGCACTCGAGGTGCGTCGTGGATGATATCGCATGCGAGGACGGCTTCCGCACCATATACCATAAAAAATGGTGTGTATCCGGTTGACCGGTTGGGAGTAGTGCGCAACCCCTATAATATGGAATCGAGTTCCTCGACCCAACGGCAGTCTGATTGTTCAAGTGATCGGACCAGGCGGGGCTTGATGCCGCTCATAATGAGCCCGTTGGCCCGTTCGACCTGTCCATTGGTCTGTGGGTGGTACACTGAAGCGTAGTCGAGCTTAATGCCCATTTTTCCGCACCAGTCCTTGACTTCCTGGGCGGTGAAGTTGGTACTGTTATCGGTAATTATGCTGTGGGGGACACCATAAGGTGTACGATGTCGGATAAGAATTCAACGACAGGTCTGGATTCCGCCGAAGTGGCGGGCCTTGCCTCAATCCACTTGGTGAATTTGTTGACCATGACCAATAGGTACTTCTTTTTCCTTGTGCCCCCTTTGGGTGGCCCGACCATGTCGAGACCAGAGACCTCGAAAGGCCATGTTATCGGTATTGTCCGAAGGGCTGTGGGGGGCATGTGGCTTTGATTTGCGAATAGCTGGCATCCGACGCAACGTCAGACGAAAGCCCGGGCATCTTCACGGGCGGTAGGACAAAAGAATCCAGCTCGGAAAGCCTTACTAACCAAGGCACGAGCTGCAGCGTGGTAGGCGCCCATGCCCGCGTGTATTTCTTCCAAGAGTTGGTGCCCCTCTTCTTCGGAGATGCACCTTTGCAAGATCCTGTGGTGCTTTTTTTGTAAAGCTCGCCTTCATGGACCTTGTATGCTTTGGAATGCCGGACTATACGTCATGCCTCCGTCTGGTCCTCCGAGAGTTGTTGCCGCGTGAGGTAGGCGAGCAGAGGTTCTGTCCAGGGGGCAATTATGGCCATGATTTCAAGGGCGGAAGGTGTTTCCTCGAGTGCGGAGCCGCCAATGATATGGCCGTCGAGATCCTTGTCCGGGGAGGCATTGTGAGCGGGCTCATTGACTAGTGCGCCGGCGTCACCGTCTTTCCATACTAAAGAGGGCTTAAAGAGCCACTCGAGGAAAGTGTTTTTAGGAACCGGGTCGTGCTTGGCGCCCATGCAGGCGAGTACGTCCGCGGCTTGGTTGCTGTCCCTAGAGACATGGTGGAATTCTAGGCCCTCGAATCGGGCCGATATCCAGAGAACCGCATTTCTGTATGCCGCCATCTTGGGGTCCTTGGCATCGAATTCGCCGTTGATTTGAGAGATAGCTAGGTTTGAATATCCCCTTACTTCGAGGCGTTGTACCCCTATTGATGTAGCCAGACGAAGACCATGTAGTAGTGCTTCGTATTCGTCTGCGTTGTTGGAGTCCGTGTACATTATTTGCAGGACATACCGAACAATGTCGCCTGTAGGGGAGATAAGGATGACCCCAGCCCCAGTCCGGGTAACATTTTTGAGCCGTCGAAATACATCGTCCAGTGCGAATATGTGATGTATTCTCGGGGTAGTTCGGCTTCAGTCCATTCGGCTATAAAATCGGCCAGTACCTAAGATTTAAAAGCTCGGCATGGTTTGTATGATATCTCGAAGGGAAGGAGCTCTATGGCCCATTTGGCGATCCGGCCAGTGGCGTCCCTGTTGTTGATTATGTCATTCAAGGGGACCTCTGATGCCACTCTGACTGAGCATTCTTGAAAGTAGTGTTGTAGCTTTCGGGATGCCATAAAAACCGTATAAGCTATCTTTTGATAGTGGGGATATCATGATTTGCATGGCGTAAGTACCTCGGACACATAATAGACTGGCTTCTGGACATGGAACTTGTGGCCCTCGGACTCCCGCTCCACGACGAGCACCGCGCTAACCACCTGATTGGTGGCTGAAATGTATAGTAGTATGGGCTCACCGACGCTAGGTGCGGCCAGGATGGGGTTGCCAGTGAGAAGTGTTTTAATCTCCTCAAGCGCCGCAGTTGCTTCGTCTGTCCATTGGAAGTTCTTGGTCTTTTTAAGCAGTCTGTAGAGTGGGAGCACCTTTTCTCCGAGGCGGGATATGAAGTGGCTCAAAGCTTCCATGCATCCGGCCAGTTTATGGACGTGCTTGAGCTCTGTTGGTATTGTGAGTTGGGATAGCGCACTAATTTTGGCTGGGTTGGCCTCAATTCCTCTATGGGAGACGATGAATCCGAGCAACTTTCCGGCGGGGACCCCGAAGACGCATTTTTCTGGGTTGAGTCGTATATCATAGGTTCGTAAGTTGTCGAAGGTTTGGCGGAGGTCTTCTATCAGTTGGTCTATGTTTTTGGTTTTGAAAACCACATCGTCCACATATGCCTCCACCATTCTATCAATTTGGTTTTCGAGGCATGCTTGAATCATGCGTTGGTATGTAGCTCCTGCATTTTTTAGTCCGAATGGCATGGTGTTGAAGTAGAAAGGTCCGTAAGGAGTGATGAATGCGGTTGCCGCCTGATCGGACTCCTTCATCTTGATCTGGTGGTATCCGGAGTATGCATCCAGGTAGCATAGCGAGTCGTGTCCGGCGGTGGCATCGATGATCTGGTCTATTCTTGGCAGGGGAAAAGGGTCCTTAGGGTAGGCCTTGTTGAGGTCTTTAAAAGCAACACAGAGCCACCAGGATTTGTCCTTTTTGGGTACCCTAACCAGATTTGCTAACCACTCGGGATGCTTGATCTCGCGGATGAATCCGGCCTCCAACAGTTTTGCTAGCTCTTCGCCCATGGCCTGTCTCTTGGGTTCGGTAAACCGGCGTAGAATCTGTTTCACCAGCTTGAAGCCTTTTAAGATGTTTAGGTTGTGCTCTGCCAGCCTGCATGGGATTCCCGGCATGTCTGAGGGGTGCCAGGTGAATATTTCCCAGTTTTCATGCAGGAACGTTCTTAACGCCTCGTCAACTGCGGGGTCCAGTTGTGCTCCTATAGATGCCGTTTTATTGTGATCTGTTGGGTGCACTTGAAATTTTACTATTTCATCTGCTGGCTTGAATGATGTGGATTTTTGTCTTTTACGGAGGACCACATCATCCATGTCGACTATAGCGCGTAGTGCTGTCAATTCTTCGGCCACGAGGGCTTCGGATAGTACCTCTAGGGCCCGGATGCTGTCTTGTTTTCAGCTCGTAAGGCTTTGCTTGGGTCACTTTTAAGTGAGATTACCCCGTTGGGCCCTGGCATTTTGAGTTTCATGTACCCGTAGTGCGGTATGGCCTGAAATCTCGAGAATGCCTCATGTCCTAGAAGGGCGTGGTATCCGCTGCAAAAGGGCACAATGTGGAATAGCATGGGTTCGGATATGTAGTTATCGGGTGTGCCGAACACAACGTCCAGGGTTATGCGTCCCGAGCAGTGTGCCTCCCTACTAGGTATTATACCTCGGAATGTGGTGTGGCTGCGTTCGATGCGAGATCTGTTGAGCTACATCTTGTCGAGAGTTTCCTCGTAGATGAGGTTGATGCCGCTGCCTCCGTCCATTAGTAATTTAGTCAGCCAAAAACCGTCGATAATGGGGTTAAGGACCATTGCGGTCGGTGCATGGTTGTAGCGTGGACTTGGCTCGTCCTTCTCGTCGAAGGTAATAGGCGTAGCTGCCCAAGGCTGTGCGGCCGTCACTTGATATATCTGACTAAGCTCTCGAAGTGCCTTTTTCCTTTTATTGTTTGAGGCGAACGTCTCGTATACCGTAAGGACATTATGGTCCTGTGGTGAAGCCGCGGACTCCTTATCTGGAAGTGTAAGGCCCAAGATTGGCTCGCCATATTTGGCCACTTATCTTACCAACCAACAGGCAAGAAGTCTATGGGTTGGGTTCGCGTCTAGCAAGACTGAGTGTATTGGCCATGGTTTATCTAGCAACTTGTCCAGCACTGATCTAGGCCTAATCTTCTTTTCGTCCGGCTCGCGTTCCAGCGACCGGTTTGTATATGCCCATTTAGGGCAAGACCTTCCATGTTGCGCGGCGGGCAGTGGCCCCATGTTCATCCGAAAATCAGAAGCCAGCAGGACATCAGAACATCAGAAGCCAGCAGAACATCAGAAGCCAGCAGGATTACTGCAGCCTATGCCGATACCCGAATGGAAGTGGGATAATCTTGGCATGGATTTCATCACCGGATTACCCAGGACCCGATCGGGTTATGATTCTATCTGGGTAGTAGTGGATCGTTTGACCAAAGTGGCTCACTTTATCCCAGTGAAAACCACTTATACGAGTGCAAAGTTGGCCAAGATATATATGACCAGGATCGTATGTCTGCATGGAGTTCCGAGGACCATCGTATCAGATAGAGGAACACAGTTTACTTCAAAGTTTTGGCACCAGCTGCACCAGACCTTGGGTACCAGGCTAGAGTTTAGTACAGCCTTTCATCCGCAGACAGATGGACAGACAGAGAGAGTCAATCAGATTCTGGAGGACATGTTGAGAGCTTGTGCACTAGATTACGGATCGAGTTGGGATGACAATTTGCCCTACGCGGAGTTCTCATACAACAACAGCTACCAAGCCAGTTTGAAGATGGCCCCTTTTGAAGCTTTGTATGGAAGGAGGTGCAGAACACCGTTGATGTGGGATGAAGTTGGAGACCGTCAGTTGTTTGGACCAGATTTGATTAAAGAGTCTGAAGAGAAGGTTAAGTTGATTCGGGATAGACTGAAGGTAGCTCAGTCCAGACAGAAGAGTTATGCCGATACCAAGCGCAAGGAGGTAGTCTATGAAATCCGAGACAGAGCATATCTTCGTGTGTCACCTCTGCTAGGAGTTAAACGCTTTGGAGTCAAGGGAAAGTTAGCCTCGAGATTTGTAGGACCATACCGAGTTTTGGAACGTATGGGAGAGGTGGCCTACAAGTTGGAGTTACCCGACGGACTATCAGGAGTTCATGATGTGTTTCACGTTTCCCAGTTGAAGAAGTGCCATGCTGAGATGGCCGATATTCCTCTGAGAGATACAGTACCCCTGGAAGCAATTCAGTTGGATAGTGATCTGACCTACGAGGAGAAACCCGTCAAGATTCTCGAGTTTGCCAGCAGAGTTACACGCAGCAAGGTTATCAAGTTTTGCAAAGTTCAGTGGAGCCACCATACCGAGGATGAAGCCACCTGGGAACGAGAGGAAGACCTACGGAAAGACCACCCACACCTATTTTCTAGCCAACCTGAATCTCGAGGACGAGATTCATCTTAAGGGGGGTAGGTTTGTAGCATCCCAAATTTTCAATTAGGAATGTTATACATAGGTCATCATATGCATATCATATTTTATTTGCATTTTGATTGTGACCCTAAAAATCCTAAGCAACTCAAGGACCCACGGAGAGAGTTGGGATTTTAGTGTTTTCATATTTGAATTTTCTCAAATATTGAAAAGAGGATCATTTTGGTTTTATTTATTTTTCTCTCCAAAATATTTCATATTAAAAACATATGAGAGGAGATAAGATGACTTCTCCAAAATAAAAGAAATATTGGAGGAAATTTTTTAAAATCAAATAAATAATTTTATTTGGATTTTATTGCAATTTTATTTGAATTAGAAAATATGCATTTTTTTAAAATTGCATTTTTAGGCCAAGAAAATGCTCACTTTGTTCAAAATATTCTATTTAGACGGTGAAAATTGTTTTTGGCATTTTTAGAATTTTTATATTTTATTTAGGATTTTTCTCGGTGGAATCTTATTTAAAAAACAAAAAACTTTCACCCGACTGGGACGAAGGCCCAACCGAGCCAGGCCGCCGCCGCCTTCCTCCCGAGCGGGAGAATCCCGCCGCCGCACGGACTCTGAGGGAGTCCAAGCCGGACTCCCCATGGCCGTCCTCTCCCCCAAGCCGGCCCTGCCCCCTCCCCTCTTTAAATAGCCGCCACCCCCGCCCCCACTTCACCTCGTCCCGAGCCGCCGCCGCAGCAGCAGCAGCAGTGCCCGCAGCCGCGCCGCCGCCTGCTGCCGCCGCCGCCTGCCGTGCCGCCTGCCCCGCCGCCCGCGAAGCCCGGTCCAGTACGAACCGCCGGTCCAGTACGAACCGCCTGCCGTGCCGCCTGCCCCGCCGCCCGCCGCGGCCACTCGGACTAGCCGGATCCGCCGCATGACCCGTCGACCCGCCGGTTTTTCCCGGTCCAGTACGAATCGCCGGTTTCTCTGGTTTATTTTTTTTAGATCAGTTCGGTTTCCTTGGTTTAGTTCGTTTGCGAACGTTCGTTCGTTCGTTTTAACGAACATTTTCGCCCGTTCGTCTCTGTTAGCGGACGTTCGTCTGATAGATTTTTCTTTTTCTGCGAGGGACCTATCCACGATTATTTTTTATCGCACATTAGCCCCTCATCTTCAAACCCTCGCCGTTTCTAAACCGTTCGTCCAAATCCAGTGAAACCAACGCCAAAATCTTCGTCTTGAACCCCTATTTCTGTTTAATCAACTTGAACATGATTTTGACAATTTAAAATTTGGTTTCAAGCAGATTTGTTTTCAAAGTTCTTTTGACCATAGTTTCAGTTTCGTAGCTCCGATTCGATTGATTCTTTTTGCAGATCGAATCTCTTCAGTTGAACTTTCAGATTTGATCTTCTTATTTGAGTTTTACCCTTGCATCTATGCTTGATTGCTTATGTATGCTATTGTTTGTTTGCGATAGAATTCCCGGAGTGCGAAGCGTGCTACTACGAGTCTCTAGGGTTTGCAGATCGTCAGCAAGGCAAGTAACACATTGATCATACTCTTTTCATACCCAGTTTTTATGCATTAGTTTCAATCCTCAAACACTGCATGATTAGGATGTGATTAACTTGTGGGTATTGGGAAGTAGATGATGAGGTAGAACCTATTGCCCTTTATTATCAAACCCTTGGGAGTTTCTTCTACGTTATGCTTATATTGCCATGCTATGCTCGTAGACGTGGATTGGGTTTTGAGTGTATCCATGACAGATGTGAGATTGTTAATTAATGGTTAACTTAAGGTGGCTACTTAAATACACATCTGGGTGGATTGGTTGCAGGCACCTGGGGATATACCAGTGTTGTCTTTTTGGTTCGCCACCCAGGCTCAAAGGGATCATAAGATTATTCATGCTAGAAACTTCCGTGTGCAGCCACAAGCTATTATGGGCTCTAGCATAGTTGATTATGTTGCATGACCTCTTTCAGTGGTAGGCTAGCAGATGTAGGGGAAAGTAGGTGTAACTGTCTACCCAGAGTAAAGAGTAAATGCTTCTGAAAGACTGTGTCTCGGTCATCCGTTTCTCAAACACCATGTAGTGCGAGAAATCCAACGGAGGAGATCGTGTCTTGTGGGGAAAAGTGCACAAACCTCTGCAGAGTGTATAAACTAATCATGATTAGCCGTGTCCCCGATTATGGACATCTTGAGTATCTGGTACTTGAATTATTGATTTGATCTCATCACTCTAAATTAATTTGTTGGGTTTAATGATTACTTTTAATTGGGATTGAGATGGGGATTTACCTTCTCAATGTTTAACAACCACCATGTTAGTTAAATAAAACATATTCCTTTGATGTAGGAAAAAATTGGCTTTTCGCAAAACAATATAACCCTAGAGCTTTCCACCAGCCATATATGCATGTAGTGATAGCAATTATCTGTCCCTTGCTCTATTGTGTTATATTGCCAGCATATTCCATGTGCTGACCCATTTCGGGCTGCAACATATCATGTTGCAGACTTTTCAGACGAAGAGTAAGGTGCGCTAGGTCGTTGTCATGCACTCAGCTATGCCGTTGGAGTTGATGGACTCACTTTATCTTCCAAGCCTTCCGCTGTTATCTTATATAGATGGCCTTAAGCCATATTTATTGTAATGAGTTCTTTTTTGAGACATTCGATGTAATAAGTGTGTGATTGCACTCTGTTATAAATCCTTCGAGTACTGTGTGTGTCAGCATTACCGATCCAGGGATGACACTTGAACACAGAGATTTGACCATCTGAGGTCGGATCGCTACAAGATGGTATCAGAGCACACGTTGACTGTAGGACATGACCACTAAGAAAAGCCATAGATCACTCTTCTCTACTCATTTCTGACTCTCTCCATCTTCTACTCTCTAGGATGGCGGACTCAAGGAACAAGTTTGCACAACCGGATGAAGACACACCCCTTGGGAGACACTTGAAGGAAATCACTAAGTACCTGAACATCGGAATACCAAGCTTCACCGGGACCTACACCGCCAGTTTACCAGAAGAGGAGCGTTGGATGATTCGAGTTCAAGTTCCAGGAAGGACGTTCATGCCAGTTACTGAGTCCATAGAGTTTTCCTTTGATGCACCAACCTGGAGTCTAGGTAAGAGCATGGCAGCCCACATCGCCATGGGACGCATCGGTGAAGTTTATCACAAAGATCTTAAGGACACCATCTACCAGATATGTGGGCGCCGAGGTGAGCAATGGGAGATGATCAGCACCAGGAGAAACAGGTCCATTGCAGCTTTCATCCAAGAGTTAAACCAGCACATTTGTCGACAGGAGAACCAGATGTGCGCAAGCATGATAGATTTGAAGAAGGTGATGACCAGGAACATGGAGCATGAAGAGGAACACAAGGAGCATTTGCGTTTAGTTCTCGAGAAGCTCAGGGAACATCAATTGTACGCCAAGTTAGCAAATGTGAGTTTTGGTTGAAGGAAGTTGGATTTCTTGGACATGTTATATCAGGAGAAGGTATAGCAGTAGACCCCACCAAGGTTCAGTCAGTCACTGAGTGGTTGGCACCCACCTCAGTTGGAGAGATCCGCAGCTTTCTTGGACTTGCAGGATATTATCGGAGATTTATTGAGAATTTTTCGAAGATTGCGAAGCCTATGACGGAGTTACTGAAGAAGGACACCAAGTTCAAATGGACAGATGAATGTGAGGCAAGTTTTCAGGAGCTGAAGAAATGTTTGGTTACAGCCCCAGTACTGATTTTGCCGGATATACGGAAGGATTTCCAAGTGTATTGCGACGCTTCTCGCTTAGGACTTGGAGGTGTACTTATGCAGGACGGAAGAGTTGTCTCATATGCCTCACGTCAGCTTCGACCGCATGAGTGGAATTATGCCACGCATGATTTGGAGTTAGCAGCTGTAGTTCATGCACTCAAGACCTGGAGACATTTTCTTATTGGGAACCGTTGTGATGTGTACACGGATCATAAGAGTTTGAAGTACATTTTCACACAGAAGGAGCTGAATCTCAGGCAGAGGAGATGGTTGGAGCTTATAAAGGATTATGATATGAAGTTGCATTATCACCCAGGAAAGGCCAATGTCATAGCAAACGCTTTGAGCCAGAAGAGTTATGTCAATACCTCATAAGTGGAGGATTACCAAAGGATTTAGCCGAAGATCTCAGGGAGCTTCGTTTGGAGATAGTCTCTAGAGGTTTTGTCGCAGCAATGGAGGTAACGTCAACATTATTGGGAAAGATTCGAGCAGCCCAGAACGATGATAAGGAAATTGCTGAGATAAAGGAGAGGATGAGCAAAGGAAAAGCCAAAGGTTTTCGTGAGGATGAGCACGACACTTTGTGGTTTGAGGACCGTGTTTATGTACCCAATAATGCGGAGATCAGGAAGTTGATACTACAGGAAGCTCATGACTCGCCATACTCAATACACCCCGGAAACACCAAGATGTATTTGGATCTGAAGGAGCGTTTCTGGTGGACTGGTATGAAGAAGGACATTGCCGAGTATGTAGCCATATGTGATGTATGTCAGAGAGTGAAAGCAGAACATCAGAAGCCAGCAGGATTACAGCAGCCTATGCCGATACCCGAATGGAAGTGGGATAAGCTTGGCATGGATTTCATCACCGGATTACCCAGGACCCGATCGGGATATGATTCTATCTGGGTAGTAGTGGATCGTTTGACCAAAGTGGCTCACTTTATCCCAGTGAAAACCACCTATACGAGTGCAAAGTTGGCCAAGATATATATATGACCAGGATCGTATGTCTGCATGGAGTTCCGAGGACCATCGTATCAGATAGAGGAACACAGTTTACTTCAAAGTTTTGGCACCAGCTGCACCAGACCTTGGGTACCAGGCTAGAGTTTAGTACAGCCTTTCATCCGCAGACAGATGGACAGACCGAGAGAGTCAATCAGATTCTGGAGGACATGTTGAGAGCTTGTGCACTAGATTACGGATCGAGTTGGGATGACAATTTGCCCTACGCGGAGTTCTCATACAACAACAACTACCAAGCCAGTTTGAAGATGGCCCCTTTTGAAGCTTTGTATGGAAGGAGGTGCAGAACACCATTGATGTGGGATGAAGTTGGAGACCGTCAGTTGTTTGGACCAGATTTGATTAAAGAGTCTGAAGAGAAGGTTAAGTTGATTCGGGATAGATTGAAGGTAGCTCAGTCCAGACAGAAGAGTTATGCCGATACAAAGAGCAAGGAGGTAGTCTATGAAATCAGAGACAGAGCATATCTTCGTGTGTCACCTCTGCGAGGAGTTAAACGCTTTGGAGTCAAGGGAAAGTTAGCCCCGAGATTTGTAGGACCATATCGAGTTTTGGAACGTATGGGAGAGGTGGCCTACAAGTTGGAGTTACCCGACGGACTATCAGGAGTTCATGATGTGTTTCACGTTTCCCAGTTGAAGAAGTGCCATGCTGAGATGGCCGATATTCCTCTGAGAGATACAGTACCCCTGGAAGCAATTCAGTTGGATAGTGATCTGACCTACGAGGAGAAACCCGTCAAGATTCTCGAGTTTGCCAGCAGAGTTACACGCAGCAAGGTTATCAAGTTTTGCAAAGTTCAGTGGAGCCACCATACCGAGGATGAAGCCACCTGGGAACAAGAGGAAGACCTATGGAAAGACCACCCACACCTATTTTCTAGCCAACCTGAATCTCGAGGACGAGATTCATCTTAAGGGGGGTAGGTTTGTAACATCCCAAATTTTCAATTTGGAATGTTATACATAGGTCATCATATGCATATCATATTTTATTTGCATTTTGATTGTGACCCTAAAAATCCTAAGCAACTCAAGGACCCACGGAGAGAGTTGGGGATTTTATTATTTTCATATTTGAATTTTCTCAAATATTGAAAAGAGGATCATTTTGGTTTTATTTATTTTTCTCTCCAAAATATTTCATATTAAAAACATATGAGAGGAGATAATATGACTTCTCCAAAATAAAAGAAATATTGGAGGAAATTTTTTAAAATCAAATAAATAATTTTATTTGGATTTTATTGCTATTTTATTTGAATTAGAAAATATGCATTTTTTTTAAAATTGCTTTTTTAGGCCAAGAAAATGTTCACTTTGTTCTAAATATTCTATTTAGATGGTGAAAATTGTTTTTGGCATTTTTAGAATTCTTTTATATTTTATTTAGGATTTTTCTCGGTGGAATCTTATTTAAAAAACAAAAAACTTTTGCCCGACTGGGACGAAGGCCTAGCCGAGCCAGGCCAACGCCGCCTTCCTCCCGAGCGGGAGAATCCCGCCGCCGCATGGACTCCGAGGGAGTCCGAGCCGCACTCCCCATGGCCGTCCCCTCCCCCAAGCCGGCCCTGCCCCCTCCCCTCTTTAAATAGCCGCCACCCCCGCCCCCACTTCACCTCGTCCCGAGCCGCCGCCGCAGCAGCAGCGCCTGCAGCCGCGCCGCCGCCTGCCGCGCCGCACCCCGCCGCGCCGCCTGCCCCGCCGCCCCGCGCAGCCGCGCCGCCGCCCACGAAGCCCGCCGACGCCGCCCGGACTCGCCGGATCCGCCGCCCGACCCGTCGACCCGCCGGTTTTTCCCGGTCCGGTACGAACCGCCGGTTTCTCCGGTTTATTTTTTTTAGATCGGTTCGGTTTCCTTGGTTTAGTTCGTTTGCGAACGTTCATTCGTTCGTTTTAACGAACATTTTCGCCCGTTCGTCTCTGTTAGCGGACGTTCGTCCGTTAGATTTTTCTTTTTCTGCCAGGGACCTATCCACGATTATTTTTTATCGTAGATTAGCCCCTGATCTTCAAACCCTCGCCGTTTCTAAACCGTTCGTCCAAATCCAGTGAAACCAACGCCAAAATCTTCGTCTCGAACCCCTCTTTCTGTTTAATCAACTTGAACATGATTTTGACAATTTAAAATTTGGTTTCAAGCAGATTTGTTTTCAAAGTTCTTTTGACCGTAGTTTCAGTTTCGTAGCTCCGATTCGATTGATTCTTTTTGCAGATCGAATCTCTTCAGTTGAACTTTCAGATTTGATCTTCTTATTTGAGTTTTACCCTTGCATCTATGCTTGATTGCTTATGTATGCTATTGTTTGTTTGCGATAGAATTCCCGGAGTGCGAAGCGTGCTACTACGAGTCTCTAGGGTTTGCAGATCGTCAGCAAGGCAAGTAACACATTGATCGTACTCTTTTCATACCCAGCTTTTATGCATTAGTTTCAATCCACAAACACTGCATGATTAGGATGTGATTAACTTGTGGGTATTGGGAAGTAGATGATGAGGTAGAACCTATTGCCCTTTATTATCAAAGCCTTGGGAGTTTCTTCTATGTTATGCTTATATTGCCATGCGATGCTCGTAGACGTGGATTGGGTTTTGAGTGTATCCATGACAGATGTGAGATTGTTAATTAATGGTTAACTTAAGGTGGCTACTTAAATACACATCTGGGTGGATTGGTTGCAGGCACCTAGGGATATACCAGTGTTGTCTTTTTGGTTCGCCACCCAGGCTCAAAGGGATCATAAGATTATTCATGCTAGAAACTTCCATGTGCAGCCACAAGCTATTATGGGCTCTAGCATAGTTGAGTATGTTGCATGACCTCTTTCAGTGGTAGGCTAGCAGATGTAGGGGAAAGTAGGTGTAACTGTTTACCCAGAGTAAAGAGTAAATGCTTCTGAAAGACTGTGTCTCGGTCATCCGTTTCTCAAACACCATGTAGTGCGAGAAATCCAACGGAGGAGATCGAGTCTTATGGGGAAAAGTGCACAAACCTCTGCAGAGTGTATAAACTAATCATGATTAGCCGTGTCCCCGATTATGGACATCTTGAGTATCTGGTACTTGAATTATTGATTTGATCTCATCACTCTAAATTAATTTGTTGGGTTTAATGATTACTTTTAATTGGGATTGAGATGGGGATTTACCTTCTCAATGTTTAACAACCACCATGTTAGTTAAATATAACATATTCCTTTGATGTAGGGAAAAATTGGCTTTTCGCAAAACAATATAACCCTAGAGCTTTCCACCAGCCATATATGCATGTAGTGATAGCAATTATCTGTCCCTTGCTCTATTTTGTTATATTGCCAGCATATTCCATGTGCTGACCCGTTTCAGGCTGCAACATATCATGTTGCAGACTTTTCAGACAAAGAGTAAGGTGCGCTAGGTCGTTGTCATGCACTCAGCTATGCCGTTGGAGTTGATGGACTCACTTTATCTTCCAAGCCTTCCGCTGTTATCTTATATAGATGGCCTTAAGCCATATTTATTGTAATGAGTTCTTTTTTGAGACATTCGATGTAATAAGTGTGTGATTGCACTCTGTTATAAATCCTTCGAGTATTGTGTGTGTCAGCATTACCGATCCAGGGATGACACTTGAACACAGAGATTTGACCATCTGAGGTCGGATCGCTACACTTGCTCTAACATCTGTGTCAAAGGCCGACTTAACCAAACCAACAAACTCACACTGTTCTTTTTGAATGATAACCCTCTGTTTAACTTTTGCAGGAAGCATTAAGCCTGGGAAAGTTGGATCTGGTCGGCTTAAAAAAGAACTTAGAGTTTGAACAAGCAGAACGCGCCAAAGCTGAATCAAGCTTGAAGTCTTTGTTGGAGGACTTAGAAGAAGTGAAGGCCAACTTTGAGGCTGAAAGATCTGCTTTGGAAACTGAAAAGGCCGCCTTATTGAAGCGCACAGAAGACGCTGAGAACCAACTTAAGCCGGTGCGTGCAGAATTGGCCGGCTTAAAACATCACGTCTCTCAAATGACTTCTGATATCTTTGGTAAGTAATACTTTCAATTAATTGAAATAACTCGCCCGGCGACTTGAAAAATATAATGCGGATTCGCCTGGCGACTCTTGCTGTGAACGCATTACAGGTGCCAGAAGTGCCAGCCTTGGGCAAAGTATATTGATGAAGCTGAAAGACGTCTACTCCTTAATGGAGAAATTATATGCCGGAAGCCTTGGTACTCTTGTGGCTGTATCCAATGGCAAAAATCCGCCACAACTCATGAAAGATGTGCGTGACCAATTATCCACAATGCTGAAGCAAATTGAAGAGTGGAAACTATCAGCCGCCCGTGCAGGGGCAATCACTGAGCTAAGCCGGGCTAAGGCTTATCAATCAGAGCTGGACCCAACAGAAATGGTTGGCGGGTGTCCGGAGTATAACGATGATGGGTCTGTCTTCAGCGAAACCGACTTCGCCAGATGTGTCAAGGAAATGTGGCCTTTGGCATGTCAACTTGCACAGGAGCTGGATCTGGAGAAGTACCAGCCGGCTTATGACAATGATAATACTTGAATCAAGGCGACCTCTTTTGACGTTGTTGACTTGACTCCCCAAAGGCATAAGCATATTTTTGCCTCTGATATTGACCCTTCTCCTGTCATGAATGATGAAGCAATCTTCGAAGCTTTAACTAGTATTGACTGGACATCAAACAATCTTCAGATTGCAAGCGAAGACGAGCCGGCTTAGGATAAACCGAAGAGTTCCATTGCAAGATGCCAGGATGACGTTAACCCAGCAGGGTATAACCCGGACGACACAGAGGCCGGCTCAAAGGAGTAATCTAACTCCTTAAAGACTTGTTTGAAAAAACTTTTGGGCTCAACTGTAGCCTTGTAATAGCCTTAGCTTAAAACATTTGGTTGCCGTGTCATGCCTTCGTGCATGTTCTTTAACTGATGATCAAATAGTTGTATGATCAAGCTTCTTTGTATGCCTGATCAAGTTATATATGCAGCTTTGCTTTGCACCATCCTTGAATTCTGGCACTTTCTTGATATTTTGACATATAATCTGCAAGGGGTCCGTCAAGTCCTGTACTGGTGACTTATAGTCCAAAGCCAGGGCGGGTTAAGAACCCAATGACCCATGGTCATGAAAAAATCTTGAGTGGATCACCTTGTGGCTCATGGCCATAATAAGCTCAATTTTGAGCAATGCTAACCCGGACCGTCTTTGATCCAGGGACTTCTTGTCTGCATATACATATGGTTAAAAACATAAAAATATCTATAAAAATAGTAATGGAGAATTTGGATATTTTATATCTCAAGATTGATAAGTCGGCTTTTAAGGCTCGACCAGAAAAGACTGGCCTTTTAAGGCTCAAATCTTGCTTTCATGAAGCATGGCTTAATAGCCTTTCTTCCCGTGAGCCGGCTCTCTCGTGACATAATCCGCCATTTTAACCTTAACTAGTTCAAGGTCATATAGATTGATTGCTAAGAGTACGGCGGGTCTCATATTGGAGTAGCTACAAGCAGACGGGTGAGTTTGTCCTCGCTTTCTGTAAGCCGACTCTCACGTGACATAAGCCGCCATTTTAACCTTGACTAGTTCAGGGTCATAAAAGATTGACTGTCAAGAGTACGACGGGTCACCTGTTGGAGTAGCATTAAGCATACAGGCATGTTTAACTCATAATATGGCGTTTATTTGCCGGTCAAGAGGGTAAGAAAGCTAAACTCGATGAATTGGAAGCCCCTAAGTGACCTTATGATCAATTAATAAATACTCATGCACAGAAAATATGATATGAAATGACAAAGGCCCCGAATTTTGGGGATGCCGGCTTTATTATGTTGATCATAAAAAGATATATACATTGACAAATTTATGTACAATGATGAGAGCCGGTGGCTCAAGTGTAGTAAGGCCAAAGATGAGCAATGTTCCAAGGCCTGTTGGTCTCCTCCTCAGAGGTACGTGACTTATTATGCTCACGTATGTCGATAAGATAATAAGACCCATTGTTGAGGTTCTTGCTGACCACAAAAGGTCCTTCCCAAGGGGGTGATAGCTTATGCATGCCTAACTGATCTTGAATCAAACGGAGCACTAAGTCGCCCTCTTGAAACGTCCGGCTTCGAACTCTGCGGTTATGATAGCGACGCAGGTCTTGTTGGTAAATCGCTGATCATGCTGCTGCAAGAACACGTTCTTCATCCAAGGCATCAAGAGCGTTCTGATGCGCTGTCTCATTATCTGCTTCAACGTAAGCCGCCACCCTGGGCGAGTCATGATGAATATCACTTGGGAGAACTGCCTCAGCACCATAAACCGTGAAGAAGGGCGTGTAGCCTGTTGATCTGTTGGGGGTGGTCCTAATACTCCAAAGAACTGCAGGAAGCTCTTCAACCCAACAACCTGGCGTTCGCTCCAAAGGAACCATAAGCTGGGGTTTGATCCCTCGCAATATCTCTTGGTTAGCCCATTCTGCCTGACGATTGGACCGTGGATGAGCCACCGATGACACATCAAGACGGATATGTTCTCTTTGACAGAACTCCTTCATAGCACCTTTGGACAAATTTGTCCCATTATTAGTGATGATACTATGAGGATAACCAAAGCGGAAGATCAGCTTTTTGACAAACTGAACTGCAGTCGCTGCTTCACAATTGCTAACTAGCTCTGCTTCAACCCACTTGGTAAACTTATCAACCGCCACCAAAAGGTGGGTTTTCTTATCCTTAGATCGCTTGAACGGCCTGACCATATCAAGCCCCCAGACCGCGAACGGCCAAGTGATTGGTATCATCCGCAACTCCTGAGCCGGCACATGAGCTTGCCTTGCAAATTTCTGACACCCATCGCACTTGCTAACAATGTTCTCTGCATCAGCATGAGCCATCAACCAGAAAAAACCCGTGACGAAAAGCTTTAGCCACCAAGGATCATGACCCGACATGATGACCACAGTCACCTGCATGAATTTCTTGTAGGATCTCACGGCCTTCTTCAGGGGAAACACAGCGTTGAAACACGCCAGTCACACTACATCTGTGTAACTCGCCATTGATAATAGTCATAGACTTGGACCGTCTTGTAATCTGTCGAGCCAGATTTTCATCTTGAGGTAACTCGCCTCGTGTCAGGTAAGCCAGATAAGGCATCGTCCAATCAGGAATAGCCCGAAGAGCCGCCACCAACTGTCCCTCCGGGTCAGGAATAGCAAGATCTTCCTCTGAAGGCAATTTAACCGAAGGATTGTGCAGCACATCAAGGAACACATTGGGAGGAACCGTCTTACGTTGTGACCCCGGCCAAGATAGTGCATCAGCCGCCTCATTTTTCTGCCGGTCTATGTGATCCACTTGGTACCCCTTAAAGTAACCAGTAATATTGTTCACTGCCTGACGATACGCCGCCATAAGCGGGTCTTTAGAATCCCACTTTCCTGAAACTTGTTGTGCCACCAAGTCTGAGTCGCCCAGACACCTCACCTGGCTCAAGTTCATTTCCTTAGCCATTCGAAGTCCATGGAGCAAAGCTTCATACTCAGCTGCATTGTTAGTATGAGGGAACATGAGCCTTAAAACATAACAAAATTTATCACCTCGTGGAGATTCCAAAATAACTCCAGCCCCCGAGCCTTCCAACTGCCTGGAACCATCAAAGTGTATAGTCCAATATGTATTGTCAAGCATCTCCTCAGGCGTTTGCAGCTCCGTCCAGTCATTTATAAAATCCTCCAAAGCTTGAGACTTGATGGTTGTTCTGGGCACATACTTCAGATGGTGCGGTCCAAGTTCAAATGCGCATTTAGTAACCTGGCCTTTAGCCTCTCTATTTTGAATTATATTGCCCAGTGGAGCAGAACTGACCACTGTGATCGGATGTCCAAGGAAATAATGCTTAAGTTTATGGCTGGCCATGAACACCCCAAACACCAACTTCTGCCAATGTGGGTATCTTTGCTTGGACTTTGTAAGGACTTCGCTGACATAATAAGCCGGCCACTATACTGGATATTCTTTACCCGCCTCCTTGCGTTCCACGATAGCTGCCACACTGATGGCTTTATTATTAGCCGCCATGTACAAGAGCAAAGGCTCTTTGTCTATGGGAGCAGCCAAGATGGACGGCTCAGCCAACTGCTTCTTGAGCTCCTCAAATGCCTCATTAGCTGCATTGCTCCAGACGAAATGATCAGTCTTTTTCATCATCTGATACAAGGGAATCGCCTTTTCCCCAAGGTGGCTTATGAACCGGCTCAGGGCTGCAATGCGACCCGTCAAGCACTGAACATCGTTGATACATGTCGGCTTAGAAAGGGAGGTAATAGCCGCAATCTTCTCTGGGTTAGCCTCGATGCCCCGCTCTAAGACCAGGAAACCTAGCAATTTGCCCGCTGGCACGCCAAAAACACACTTGGCCGGGTTAAGCATCAATTTGTACACCCTGAGATTATCAAAAGTCTCCTTCAGATCATCAAGTAAGGTTTCTTTCTTCCTTGACTTAACCACAATGTCATCCACATAAGCATGAACATTCCAACCAATCTGCTTGTGAAAGAAATTCTGAACACAACGATGGTAACTCGCCTGGGCACTCTTGAGCCAAAAAGGCATAGACACATAACAGAAAGCTCCAAAAGGTGTGATTAAAGTTGTTTTCTCCTGATCTTCAACTGCCATCTTGATATGATGATAACTAGAGTATGCATCTAGGAAGCACAAACTCTCACAACCCACCGTGGCATCAACGATTTGTTCAATGCGAGGGAGAGCAAATGGATCAGCCGGACACGCCTTGTTAAGATCTGTGTAGTCCACACACATACGCCAAGTGCCATTCTTCTTAAGCACAAGTACTGGGTTAGCCAGCCACCGAGGGTGGAACACCTCAATTATGAACCCGACAACTAGGAGTCGAGCCACTTCTCCAATAGCATTACGCCTCTCATCATTAAAACGATAAAGGAACTGGTGAACAGGTTTCATCTTAGGATCAATATTAAGTCGGTGCTCAGCAAAATCTCTCGGTACACCTGGCATGTCAGAAGGCTTCCATGCAAAGATGTCCCGATTCTCACGGATGAAATCGATGAGCGCGCTTTCCTATTTGGGATCCATCCCTGTCCCAATGGTGAACTGCTGAGAAAAATCACCAGGGACAAAATCAACTTGCTGTGTATCCTTCGCCGACTTAAACTTAAGTGGCGGGTCTGTCTCTGTGGTGGGCTTCTTCAGAGGGGTCATAACAGCCGGGTCAACATTATCCTTATAATACTTGAGATCCTCCGTGGCACAAGCCGACTCTGCGTAAGCTGCATCACCTTCCTTGCACTCCAAGGCGAGTTTACGATTCCCATGACCTGTGATTGTCCCCTCTGGCCCTGGCATCTTATGTTGTAGATATACATAACAAGGGTGAGCCATGAATTTGGCGTAAGCCGGCCGTCCAAATAAAGCATGATAAGGACTTTTAATCTTAACTACCTCAAACCACATTGTCTCTGCTCTGTAGTTATACTCATCTCCAAAAGCCACTTCCAGAGCAATCTTTCCCACTAGGTAAGCCGACTTGCCAGGCACCACTCCATGAAATACTATGGAAGACGGCTTAAGATCCTTGTCCGTTAGGCTCATCGAACGGAAAGTATCATATTACAATATGTTGATGCTGCTGCCACCATCCATAAGCACCTTGGTGAATTTATAACCTCCCACTTGAAGGGCTACCACTAGTGCTAAATGACTCGGATCATTAACCCGGGGCGGGTGATCCGCCCGACTCCATGTTATCATCTATTCTGACCACCTTAAATACTGAGGCACTGCCGGCTCAACCGTGTTGGCTACTCGCTTATGGACCTTTCGGTCACGCTTGCACGTGTTCGTAGTGAAGACGTGACAGTGGCCCCCATTAAGCTGCTTTCGATTACTCTGATACCCTGACGGAGTATTTTGCTGCAGATTACCCTGATCAGACTGTTGATTATGACCACCATTGTTACCTTGACCCTGATAGCCAGAATTTGAGCCGCCACCACCAAAGCCGGAACCTTGAAAACCAGATCTTGACCCGCCGGGCGGCCCATTATTATTACCATGATGCTGGTTAAAGCTCTGATTCCTAAACTCCCGCATGATATAACAATCCTTCCAGGCATGAGTAGACGACTTGTTAGGATTACTATGTTTCGGACAGGGGTCATTGAGCATTGCCTCAAGATTGAAACGTTTTCCTCCACTGAAAGGCGGCTTGCCATTACCGTTGCGACGCTGGTTTTTAAACCCGGCATTGGTGTCAGCCACAAAATCTGACCCGCCATCAGAGTACTTGCACTTTCCCCCATTGTTTTGGTTATTCGGATTACCATGCTGAGCCGAGGTGTGTTGCTGTTGGCCCTTGCCAGCACCGTTTTTCTTGCCCTTACCAGATTTATCATCATCAGAGCTTGGATCCTTGGTAGTATCAGAGTCGCCATACCTGGTAAGCACATCGATGAGCTTGCCCAAATCTATACACTTACGCTTGAGCTGCCCTAACTTCTACTTAAGGGGGTCAAAGTGACAGTTTTTCTCCAAGAGCAGCACAACTTGACCCGCCCAAATACTCTCTGAAGAATTTATGATGGTCGCAACCCGGCGTGCCAAACGATGAGCTGACTCATCCTCTCGCTGCATGATATGTCTCCAACGTATCTATAATTTATGAAGTATTCATGCCATGTTTACAACAATTTTATATGGTTTTGGTATGATTTGATTAGAACTAACCCGGACTAACACTGTTTTCAGCAGAACTACCGTGGTGTCTGTCGGATTCAGGGCTCCGCAGACCCAAGAAAGGTTCGAACTCTGGGGCGTGTGCGAAGAACTCAACCTATCCAACCAACCAACCCGTCGCCCTACAGCCTAGCTCGATGAACGGGGAAGAAGATGAACACCACAGTTTACCCAGGTTCGGGCCACCTTGCGGTGTAAGACCCTACTCCTACTTTGTGGTGGATTAGCCTCACGAGGGGCTGAGGATGAACAAGTACAGAGGATGAACAAGCTCATGAGGCTCGCTCTGGTGTGGGTGGAAAGGATTCGATCCCCTTCTATGGTGGTGGCTAACCTATACTTATAGTGGCCTCAGTCCTCTTCCCCCAAACGTTGGCGGGAAGGGATTCGACAACGGCCAATTTTGAAAGGGGACAAGTAGTACATCTTATCCTGACAAAAGGTGGTCTTCGCCTGCAAAGCTTCTGGTTGTGACGCTGCGGTGGGCTCGGCGATGACATCCGTCCTACCGTGCTGGCGACCTTGGTCTTGTTGCACTGGAATGGAAACCTATGCCTGTGTCCTCGGGAACCCACGCCTACGCTTGCCTCCTTAGCACCAAAGAGGAAACTGTCTTCCCTGCGCCCGCTGGTGCCCGCCTGGCCTTGGTCGTCACGGCTTGCGTCATCGCAACCTCCTGAGGTTGGGTACCTGCATAGGAATCTCCGCTCCTCAGGAGGCGGCCTAGGGAGGCCGCTCCCTCAGGAGGTCTTAAAGTCATCCGCCTCACGAGGCTTGGCCCCTCGCGAGGGTCTTGTCTTGCTAGTCTCTGTGGATGGGCCATACTAGGTCGTCGATGGAGCCACGCCATGGGCCACAGGCAGGCAAGTCTGGGTACCCTGGTTCCCAGAACACCGACAGTAACTCCCGGGCCCAAGGCGCGCTCGGACTTGGCTTCGAGGCGAAGCCAAAGGCATGGGCGAAGCGCCACGGGCCCCAACCGCCTGCGGGCCAGGCTGACGTGTGGCGCTTGATGGGACGTGGGCGTCTCCGCTTCCCCACGCCGCCTCGGCAACTGCCCGACTTGACAACTGCCTGGCGCACACCTCCTAGCCATCATTGCCCCGCTGCTCGCTTGCCTTCTGCTTCTCCTCCTCCATCGTGGACTTGCGCCTTCCCTGCCAGATTCCGTAGCAGCCCCAATCTGCCTTGCCACCATGGCTCCCAAGAAGAAGAGGAGAAAGGTCCCCGTGGCCGCGGAGCCCTTGCCGGGGTCGGAACCAGCGCTGGGCCGGTCCACGGTGATCAACCAGGAGGTGTTAGACAAGGTTCGGCATGCCATTGCCGCCGATTCCAACGAGTGGAAGGCAACAAAGATCTGGCCCGCCTCTCAGGCTTTGGCTGACATGGAGGCCACTGAGATCCCCCTTAATCGCCACGCCCTTTTCGCCGTCCTGCTGCCTCCTTTCTCTGATTTCCTCAACGCCGTGCTCTCGCACTATGAAATCGATGCACTGCATCTGGATCCCGGATCCATCGTCCTCCTCTCTGCTTTCGCATTCTTGTGCGAGGCCTTCGTGGGCATCGCCCCATCTATGGCCTTGCTCCGCCACTTCTTCTCGCTCCAATTGGTCGATGGCAAGCAACGCTCGGGTTGCGTGTCACTTCAGGCAGTGGCGGCGACCACGGGCTCCGGCATCGACACCACGCTCTGTCCGGATGTGAGGAGATTCCGGAAGCAATGGGTGCATGTGGACGCCACCGTGCATAGCCCCCTGCTTCTGCTCCCCTGTGCCCCCGCGAAGCCGAGCTCTAGGTGGGGGCACGCGGAGCTGGTCGACCCGCGGCTCGCCCGAGTCATGGCTAGGCTGGCCAGCCTGAAGAAGGTGGGGGTGACATTGGTGATGGTGGTGAGGGAGTTCACCAGGCAACGTATCGCCCCGCTTTAGCGCCATTCCCGCCCGATGTGGGCTTTCACTGGCCCCGCGGACGGCATGAGGCTCCAACAGCCTTCTCTTCCTTCCAGCACCCTGCGTGAAGTGCTTCGCCTCCTGACCGGTGAAGAACCCGCCAGGCTCCGCCCGGACGAATTCCCTCTATACGATTACCCACACGGGGGAGCCTTCACCGAGAAGATGCCGCGCTTCGACGAGTGGGGGCTAC
Source organism: Thinopyrum elongatum (assembly GCA_011799875.1). Taxonomy (NCBI): domain Eukaryota; kingdom Viridiplantae; phylum Streptophyta; class Magnoliopsida; order Poales; family Poaceae; genus Thinopyrum; species Thinopyrum elongatum. The sequence goes on along the minus strand of CM022298.1, from coordinate 446,164,262 downwards.
TCCCCGAGGGCCACGAGGGGCCTCGCGACAACCCCTTCTTGGTGACTCCCATGCTCATGGGCCCCGAGGTGCGCGCTCCTGAGGTGGTTGTAGAGGAGCGGGCACCATCAGATGCTCCTGAGGCAGCCGCTGGGAAGCAGGCATCACCATGTGCCCCTGAGGTAGCCACCGGGGAGCCGGAGCCACCAGATGCTCCTGAGGTAGCCGCCCCTGGCCCCACGGACGACAAGGGAAGAGCACCGCCCGCGGGCACAGCCACTATCTCTACCGCGACGGGCTATGTGCCAGCCCCTGGCAAGCCCTCGCTGGATCTTGAGGCATCCCGTAAGAGGAAAGGGCTCAGGAGCCGCTGCAACCCTGCCCCAAGGACCCTGAAGAAGAGGAAGTGGATAGCCGTGGATGAGTAAGTACCTCGCCCTTCCCTTGACTCTTGCATATCGCGTCTTCTTCTGACTTTGTCCCTCAGGATTCCTTCCGTTGCGGGGGCGAGCATGTACCCGGCGTGACCTCCGGAGGCCACCAGCCCCGCGGCGACTCAAGGCCTCACGAGCCCGGTGGCTGCACACGGGGTGGCGTCTGTGCGTGAGCCGAGGCCGCCCCTGGGAGGCCGCAGGCCTGCACTCCCGGCGCCCTTCTTCCGGAGTGACCTCTGGGGCACGGAAGCCGTGCCAAGGGCTCCCCCACTGATTCTTGCCGGCGGCTGGGCAATCCGCGTGACGGCTCCGTCTTCAAGCAGCGGGGCAGGCCCGCACCGTGCCCCACACCGGGCCGGGGGAGCGCCCGAAGAAGCTCCAGCCCCCGACCTTTCGCCGGAGACAGGTGAATCGTCATGCGCCCCTCCAGCCGACCGTGGCGCGGAGGAAGGGCCCGGCCGAGCGTTGGAGCTCGCACTTGGTCGTAGCGCCATTCGTCATGACCTTCTCCGGGAAGCGACGGATGTGCTGGGCCGTCTCGGGATGGAGCTTGCCGACGTCGACACGTGCCTTGAGGCGGAGGGCCTTCGCCTGGCGCGCGAATGGCGCCAGCTGAAAGTCGCCATCAACCTTGGCCGCTTGCAGCACGAGCGCACCTGCGCGGAGGCAGAGCAGTCCCTTGCGACGTCGCGGGAGGCTTGCGACCGTGCCCTGGAGGAGGCCCGAGCTGCGGATCGTCGACGTCAGGTGGCCGAGGAGCACGAGAAGGAGCTTCAGGCCTCAAACGCCACCCTCGAGCGGCAAGTTCGGGCGCGCAGAGCCGCCCTTGCAGCGCCGGCAGGCAGGCCTCCCATGGAAGGGGCGGAGTTCAGGGCGCGCAAAGACGCGCTGGTGCTCAAGGCATTGGAGCACAGCCTGGAGCGCGAGCGGCCGGAGGCGATGGAGTGCCAGGTGGTTACTGCCGAGGATGCCCTAACTTCTCGGGAGGCGAAGATCCAGCGCGAGGTCGACGAGAAGGTGGCAGGGGTCGGCGAGGCCCTTGCCGAGGAATATCGCCAGAAGCTGAAGCTCCAGGAGGCCCGCTTTCGCACGCGGTGCGACGAGCTGCAGGGCAAGGCCGACGCCCTTAAGGAGAAGCCAGCCACGGCGGAGCAGCGCGAGAAGGCCGCTGGGGCAGCTCGGGCTGCCGCTGAGGCCGAGCTGTCCTTCCTCCATCAGCAGGTGGAAGACGTTTCCTCCCTGGTAGAGAAAGACTCGGACGAGGCGAGTCACCGCCGAGTGCTGCAGTGTGAATGCTCCTTGATGTTCGAAGCCCTTGGGCTCAGGGCCAACCGGGCCTTAAGCACCATTTGCGATGAGAGTGTCCCCCGCCCGCACAAAGCCGACGATGCCGGCTACCTCAGCTTCTTCACCCAGGTCGTGGTTTGCCTCGAAGGTGGGGCCGCGAGGGCGCGCCAACTTGTTGAGGAAAAGAGTCGCGACCTTCTTGGGCGTGCGTTCTCGCGCGTCTTCAGCCACCTTCTTCGCTCCGATCCTGACTTTGACTTTGACGCCGCAATAGCCCCCGTGCCCGGAGCAATCCAAGGCGACCTGGCGAGCTGGGTGGGGGATCATGTGGATGACTTGATCGCGGAACTCGCCCCTGCCGAGGACGTGGTCGTGCCCGCGGCCGAAGAGGGCGGAGCTGATGATGATGATGATGGCAGCGGGGACGATGATAGCGTGTGTCGCTAGGCCTGTATTTCCCTGTTTTCCTATCAAGACTTTGAACGTGACCCCGCGGGGAGGTGAAAGCATTTTGGAAGAATCTTTTGTAATATGAGGATTAATGCTGCACTCCCTTGCGTTACTTCCCTTTTACTTTTCGTGCACTTACGACCCCTGGGTAGGGGTGGCCGTCGTAACCGCGCCTGTTCGCAGTGCCCGGTTCGAGGCCCAGAAGGGGGAGCGCCTGTCGGGGGCCCCGGGCAATGCGCACCCGCCAGCTCGCTCGAGAGCACCATGCGAGGGTCCAGAGAGGTGTGCGTACGGGGGAGGCCGCGGCTACTATGGCCTGACCCCTTAGAGTATCTTTAGCGCCGCTGGGCCTACCCGAACATGCACACCGCGCCCAGCCCCCACTCGCGGGGTGCGATGGAGGGAGCCAGGGGTGCCCGCCATCCCTCGCAAAGACGAAAAATCAAGCGAAGGGAAAAACGGCCAGAGGAAGACGACACCAGGAAACCCCCCATTTTCCAACGAAAAGCAAGAGCTGCAAGTTCATTCCAAGAAACAGCGGATTCGACTACAAAAGAAAGCAAAAATAGCTGCCTCCGGCACCTATGCTAGTCTTCTAGTCTTCCCGCCAGCATGGAGCATGGGGCCTCCACTGGGCGTGGGCATAGCCATTGGGGGACCGTGTCATCCGCCAGCGCGGAGCATGGGGCTTCCAGTTGGACGTGGGTAGGAGCCCCCGTGAGGCTCAGGGGCAGCACTCAGGAGACTCCAGGCATGTACAGCCCCACTCATTATTACGTGAGAGTGTCACGGGCGGAGACTTGGGGGGCCGCTTCTTGCCCCATGAGCGGGGACACCGCCCCGCGCATCCCCCGACCACCGTTGGGGCGTCCGGAAACCAGGACAGGACCAAGGGGCAAGGGGCCACGCAGGCGGTGGCATTATGGCCGCGGTCCCTCGGCCGGGGGAGGGCTCGCCGGTGCCTTCCCCAGAGAGGGGCCCACTTTCGGATGGCACGCGCCACCGTGGCGGTGGCACCATATGACTCGCAACGCGGGGGGGGGGGGAGAGCCCTGGCACCAAGCTCCCTTGTGGAGTGCGGGGCGCTTCCCGCGCGACCTCCTGGCGCGCCCCGCCAGCCCGGGGCAAGGCCAGCGCCCGGAGGTGCGCCGTTGTGGGCTGGGCGCTTCTTGCTCCTGAGCGGGGACCCTGCCCCACGCATCCCCCGACCACCGTTGGGGCATCCGGAAACCAGGACAGGACCAAGGGGAAAGGGGCCACACGGGCGGAGGCATGGTGGCCGCGCGCCCTCGGCCGGGGGAGGGCTCGCCGGCACCTTCCCCGGAGAGGGGCCAACTTCCGGATGGCACGCGCCACCGTGGCGGTGGCGCCATATGCCTCGCAACGCGGGGGGGGAGCCCTGGCACCGGGCTCCCTCGTGGCATGCGGGGCGCTTCTCGCGCAACCTCCTGGCAAGCCCCGCCAGCCCGGGGCGGGACCAGCGTCCGGAGGTGCGCCGTCGTGGCACGATTTACCTGTGATCCAAGGTTAGCGCGACATGTTCCAAAGATATTGGTTGTAACCGGCGGCCGTTGCTGTTGAAGGTGTCAGCGGGGCGTTTGGTTGGCTCGTAAGGGGTCCCGATCCCGCGTGGCCTCAGTGATCCCGACGCCCTGGTCGACAGGAGGGATGCACGCGGGGCTCCCCTCTGTTCGCACAACAAGCCCAACGATGACGGCCCAGAGGCGCCAGGGACCGTCACCCTGAGCCCAGCCTCTAGTTCTTTTGCTCTGTCACCCTCCATCTCCGGTGCTTGGTCGCGCCGACCAAGAGGTGGTCCTTCATCGCGGCTCCCGGGGGGCCGCCTATCCCGGCCATATTCCGGGGAAACGCACCATGAGTCGGGTGGGCAGCGCCGCGTGCAAGATCACCGCCGCGGGACCCTCCGGGCTCCCCTCGGAAGGGCGAGCTGGTGCAGCAGGAGCAGGTAAGACCTTCCAGCGGCGCTCGTGATGTAGGCTGGATACGAAAGGGCTCTGCGCCCTCGCAGGCTGCATCGAGCAGCTCAGCGACCCGGCCAAGCAAGGAGTTCTGACCTCCTTCCGCTAGCCGACACCTCAACAGCTCCCTTGCCATGAGGAGTGCAGCCCGTATGTTCATCGGCCCCCGGCGAGCATGCAAGGACGACGCCGCGGCGTGGTCGAAGGACTGCGCGGCGGCACGATTACATTGCCGCGAGGGGAAAGGCAGCAGCGGGTACCGGTGCCAACGGCCTGCGGTGCCTGCGGCGCCGTTAACCACAGGGAGCATGGGGTGGTGACAAGCTCCGCGGCCGTGGGGCGCCATCCGGGTGGCGTGAGTGGCCCAGCGCACTGCGCCAGCTCGGGGATCCTCCGCCATGGGTGCGACAAAACAGCAGCGGACGAATGGTGGATCAGAGGACTCGACACGCCCCTACCTGGCGCGCCAGATGTCGGATTTAGGGCTCCACAGACCCAAGAAAGGTTTGAACTCTGGGGCGTGTGCGAAGAACTCAACCTATCCAACCAACCAACCCGTTGCCCTACAGCCTAGCCCGATGAACGAGGAAGAAGATGAACACAGCAGTTTACCCAGGTTCGGGCCACCTTGCGGTGTAAGACCATACTCCTGCTTTGTTGTGGATTTGCCTCATGAGGGGCTGAGGATGAACAAGCTCGCGAGGCTCACTCTGGTGTGGGTGGAAAGAATCCAATCCCCTTCTATGGTGGTGGCTAAGCTATACTTATAGTGGCCTCGGTCCTCTTCCCCCAAACGTTGGCGGGAAGGGATTCCACAATGGCCAATTTTAAAAGGGGACAAGTAGTACATCCTATCCTGACGAAAGGTGGTCTTCACCTGCAAAGCTTCTGGTTGTGACGCTGCGGTGGGCTCAGCGATGACATCCGTCCTGCCGTGCTGGCGACCTTGGTCTTGTTGCACTAGAATGGAAACCTTTGCCTGTGTCCTCAAGAACCCACGCCTGCGCTTGCCTCCTTAGCACCAAAGAGGAAACTGTCTTCTTTGCGCCCACTAGCGCCCACCTAGCCTTGGTCGTCACAGCTTGCGTCATCGTAACCTCCTGAGGTTGGGTACCTGCATAGGAATCTCCGCTCCTCAGGAGGCAGCCTGGGGAGGCCGCTCCCTCAAGAGGTCTTGACGTCGTCCGCCTCTCGAGTCTTGGCCCCTCGCGAGGGTCTTGTCTTGCTAGTCTCTGTGGATCGGCCATACTTGGCCGTCGATGGAGCCACGCCATGGGCCGTAGGCAGGCAAGTCTGGGTAATCTGGTTCCCAGAACGCTGACTGTGTCGTTTTTTGTGCAGAAATAAAAGTTCTCGGAATGGGCTGAAAATTTACAGTGATTTTTTGTGGACCAAAAGAGACCCCCGAAGCTTTGTGCGAGGACCAGAAGACCCACGAGGACACCACAAGATCGCTAGGCGCGCCCTACCCCCCAGCGAGGGGCGACCAATCTTGTCGCTTCCTCGTGGGCCCCCTTGACGTGAAACCTACGCCAAAAATTCCAATAAATACCAAAACCCCCGAAAGGAACCCTAGATAAGAAGTTCCGCTACAGCAAGCCTCTGTAGCCACGAAAAATGAATCAGGACCCATTCCGGCACCCTACCGGAGGGGGAAATCATCACCGGAGGCCATCTTCATCATCCCGGTGGCCACCATGACGAGGAGGGAGTACTTCACCCTCGGGGCTAAGGGTATGTACCAGTAGCTACGTGTTTGATCTCTCTCTCTCTCTCTCTCATGTTCTTGATTTGGCACGATCTTGATGTATCGCGAGCTTTGTTATTATAGTTGGATCATATGGTGTTTCTTCCTCTCTACCTTCTTGTGATGAATTGAGTCTTGCTCTTTGAGGTTTGTTTATGTTGGATTGAGTATTGGATTTGAGAACACTTGATGTATGTCTTGCGATGGGATATCTGTGGTGACAATGGGAAGTTCTATTGATTCACTTGATGTATGTTTTGGCACTCAACTCGCGGATTCCCGAGGTGACATTGCGGTAATCTATGCATAGGGGTTGATGCACATTTTCATCCTATGTTCTCCGATAGAAACTTTGGAGTGATTCTTTGTTGCACGTTAAGGGATTGTTATATGATCCAATTATGTTTTCATTGTTGAGAGAATTTGCACTAGTGAAAGTATGAACCCTAGGCCTTGTTTTCAAGCATTGCAATACCATTTTTGCTCACTTTTGTTACTAGTTACCTTGCTGTTTTTATATTTTCATATTACAAAAACCTATATCTACTATCCATAATACACTTGTATCACCAGCTCTTCGCCGAACTAGTGCACCTATACAATTTACCATTGTATTGGGTGTGTTGGGGACACAAGAGACTCTTAGTTATTTGGTTGCAGGGTGTTTGAGAGAGACCATCTTCATTCTACGCCTCCCACGGATTGACAAACCTTAGGTCATCCACTTGAGGGAAAATTGCTACTGTCCTACAAAACTCTGCGCTTGGAGGCCCAACACGAGTCTACAAGAAGAAGGTTACGTAGTAGACATCAAGCTCTTTTCTGGCGCCGTTGCCGGGGAGGTGAGTGCTTGAAGTTATATCTTTAGATATCGCAATTGAATCTTTTAGTTTCTTGTTTATCACTAGTTTAGTTTATAAAAGAAAACTACAAAAAATGGAATTGAGGTTGCCTCATATTATTCATCTTTTTAATGTCTTTCGTGAAAATGATGGAAAGGAAAATTGTGCTCAAGTGTTGGAAGAAGAATTCAATAAAATGTTTGGTATAAAATCTTTGAATGATGAGAATGATTGCAATATTTTTAGTATGAATTCTTTGAATATCCATGATGCTAATGATATGCAAAGCCATAAGCTTGGGGATGCTATGTTTGATGAAGATGATATTTTTATTCCCCCTAGTTTTGATGAGCAAATTTATTATGATGATAGCATGCCTCCTATTTATGATGATTACAATGACGAAAGTGGGTTTGGAAGAGTGTCAACTCTAGGTAATGATCCCACTATTTTGGGGGGGTGTTGAATCTTATTGTTATAATGATAAAAGTGGATTTGGAGAGGTCATTACTTTATTTAGTGATGAATCCACTATTTTGGAAGAGGTTCCAAATGATTATGAGAACAAAGTTGCTATCTATGATGATTATTGTGATGACATGTATGCTATAAAGAATGATGATAACCATGAAACTTGTCATCATGATTTTAATTTTCAATTGGATAATGCCTCACATGATAGTTATTTTGTTGAGTTTGCTCCCACTACTATTCATGAGAAGAAATTTGTTTATGTGGAGAGTAATAAAAATTATATGCTTATGAATCATGAAAAGAATGCTTTATGTGATAGTTATATTGTTGAATTCCTTCATGATGCTACTGGAAATTATCATGAGAGAGGGATATATGCTTCTACACATCTCAATAATATCAAGTTTCCTCTCTATGTGTTGAAAATCTTGAAGTTTTGCTTGCTTTGCCTTCCTATGCAAGTTGATTCTTGTTCCCATAAATTGTTTGCTCACAAAATCCCTATGCATAGGAAGTGGGTTAGACTTAAATGAGCTAGTCATATGCTTCATGATGCTCCAGTTATGTTTCAATTCTTATCTTTTATGTGAGCATCATTGAAATCATCATGCCTAGCTAAAAATGCATTAAAGAAAGGGTTAATTTGATAAATGCCACTCCAAATCTGGCGATTCCGAGAAATGCCACTGCAATTTCCAAACTTTGAAAAATGCCATTTCATGCCATTTTCAGTGGCATTTTTTGAAGTCTGGAGTGGCGTTTTTCAAAGTTTGCAAAAATTGCAGTGTCATTTTTCAAAGTTTGGAAATTGCAGTGGCATTTTTATGAATCGCCATAATTGGAGTGGCATTTATCTAATTAACCCTTAAAGAAAAGCGCTTGTTGGGAGACAACCCAATATTTACCCCTACTGTTTTTGTGTGTTCACATAATTAATCTACTGTATTAATCATGTTTTATAGCTTTTGTTTGAATAAAGTGCCAAGTAAAGCCTTTGGGATAGTGTGGTTGATAGTTGATTTGATTCTGTGCAAAAACAGAAACTTTTGCGTCCAGTAACAGAATTGTTACAATTCATTAGAATGTGGAAAAAATCTTAATTTTTTACACGATATTGATACGCAAATTGTCTACATTGTCCGGATTTTTCAGAATTTTTGGAGTAACAGAAGTATCATAATAATTCAGATCTTTACAGACTGTTCTGTTTTTGACAGATTCTGTTTTCGATGCATAGTTTGCTTGTTTTCTAGTTTCTATAGCTTATATTGCTTAATATAAATTGTGGAAATTATATAGTACAGTAGGAATTATGTGCAAACAATTATGAATCTTATCTTTGACAGTACCCAAGTGATTGATTTGTTTTACTATGCTACCCATCTCACGAAGTTCCGTTAAGTTTTGTGTGATTGAATTTTTCAAGTTATGGGTGAGATATCGATATGAGGAGAATAAGGAGTGATAATACCCTAAGCTTGGGGATGCCCAAGGCACCCCAAGATAATATTCAAGGATGATACAAGCAACTAAGCTTGGGGATGCCGCGGAAGGCATCCCCTTTTTCGTCTTCAACATTATCGGTAACCTCACTTGGAGCTATATTTTTATTCGTCATATGATATGAGTTTTGCTTGGAGCATCATTTTATTTTATTAGTATTTTCTTTCTGTCATTTATAATAAGGTTTTGTATCTTTTCTTTCAATAAAAATGTCAAGTATAGCCTTTACCATGCTTATTTTGCAAGTCTATATGTGGCTGTTTGAAAACAGAAAGTTGCACGCTAGTGCATGAATTCTTGAGAAAAGTCAGGATGTGATAAAATGTTGAAATTTTTGGCACAATAAGTTACGCTAAATTTTCTACAGTGTGGTAAATTTTCAGAATTTTTGGAGTTAGGGAAGTGTGAGTAAAACTGCACTCTTTACAGACTGTCCTGTTTAGACAGATTGTTGTTATGTTTGCATATGTTTCCTTGTTTAATGATTCTATTTGAGGATAGGAGTAAATATGCAGAGGCATTTAGTATGCAATGTTAAATAATAATTTTAGTGATTTGCTACAGTAGATAATGATAAGGTTTTGCATTTGATTTATACTAACTTATCTCATGAGTTCTAGTTGAGTTTTGTGTGGATGAAGTTTTTAAGATTTAGGGAAACCGTGATATAAAAGGAATTAAGGAGACACAAAAGCTCAAGCTTGGGGATGCCCAAGGCATCCCAAGATAATATTTCAAGAAGTCTCATGCATGTAAGCTTGGGGATGCCCCGGTAGGCATCCCACCTTTCTTCTTAAAGAATTGTCGGTTAGTATCGGTTGAGCCTAAGTTTTTGCTTCTTCACATGATGTGTGCTATTTTTAGAATGTCATTTTATTTTGTTTTGCTTGATGTTTTAATAAAATACTTAGATCTGAAATTTTTATTTATGAGAGAGAGTCTTCACATAGCTACTTAATTATTTGACTACTCATTGATCTTCACTTATATCTTTTTGGAGTAGTTTGTCATTTACTCTTGTGCTTCACTTATATCCTATGAGTAAATGGTTGAATGAATTGAATGTCGTAAATCTGAAATTATATATGTTTCATTTGCTTATCCCATGGGGAGTAATGACTTCACATATAAGAAGTATAGGTGGTAAAATTTATTGAAAGTTAGCAAATATAGCATTGGTCACTTGAACAATTCATGAAAGAATATTGAAGGAAGAGAGGTTTCACATATAAATATACCATCTTGGACATCTTCTATGATTGTGAGCCCCATTCATTATTTTCAAACTTGAGCAAATTAGTTGAAGTTGGACAAGGAAGACAACGTAATGAGTTATGTTTGGGTATATTTGTATAGAAGTTATATTGTTATGGATCCTCCAACATGTGGTGCGTGCATAGGATCTTTTGCTAGCCTTCACCTATACTAAGAGGGAATACTGCTTGTGCATCCACTTGCTTAAACCTAAAGTCATTCCATATGAGTCCATCATACCTACCTATATGCGGTATTTACCTGCCGTTCCAAGTAAATTTGCATGTGCCAAACTCTAAACCTTCAAATAATAATATGTTTTGTATGCTCAAATCGCTCATGAAGCGACAGGGGGCGGTCAGTATCTTCCATGCTAGGTGGGTTATTCTCATGATGAGTGTTTATTTGCTTGTCATTCACGAGAAAGTGGTTGGTAATTGGGATGCCCAGTCCTATGATCAAAATCAAAATCAAAATATAATAATGAAACAAAACTCCCCCAGATTGTTGTTGGTATGGAGGGCACCCGAGGATTCGGCTAGCCATGGCTTGTGTTTGTTGGTGGAGGGGGAGTAAAACCTTACCTTTCTGTTTGGGAACCGCCTATAATGTGTCTAGCATGGAATATATTGGGAACTCTAGATCGTTACGTTGACAATGAAAGCATACCTCTCAAAATTATATTCATCTCTGTTTTAAAAGCTTCGAGCTCTCGCACCTCTACAAATCCCTGTTCCCTCTGTGAAGGGCCTATCTTTTACTTTTATGCAAGAGTTAGTAGTATTCCTTCTCATTTCAACCTCAATTATTCTCTAGTTGGCAAGTATCATGTGGTGGGGAAAGATCCAAGAATATATGGCCATTCAAATATATTTGATCATGAATTATTATTGTTGACAATTATCTATATGATAAATAAGTTGGGAGGCGAAACATTAAGCCCCTATCTTTCTCTGTGTTTGATGGATGCTAATTGTTCTAAAAATATGCTTTGAGTGTCAGCAATCATGGAAGACTATATGATAGTTGAGTATGTGGAATTTGCTAAATCAAAGCTCTTACATAGACCCTTCCTGAAAATAAGATGAATTGCAATTGTTTGATGACTGAGAACATAGTTTGTTAGTTTTCAAGAAAGTTTATGCTTTATGCTTTAACATGTGAATAGCTTGTTACTTGATCATGAGAAGTTTTATGAGATAAGCTACTGTTTATGATATATATTGATGCTAGAAAAAGTGTTTGGAACTATCATTGGTCAAACTTATGCACTATGCTAGCATTCACACTTCATAAATTATTTCTTTTATCATTTACCTACTCGAGGACGAGCAGGAATTAAGCTTGGGGATGCTGATACGTCTCCAACGTATCTATAATTTATGAAGTATTCATGCCGTGTTTACAACAATTTTATATGGTTTTGTTATGATTTGATTAGAACTAACCCGGACTAACGATGTTTTCAGCAGAACTACCGTGGTGTCGTTTTTTTGTGCAGAAATAAAAGTTAACGGAATGGGCTGAAAATTTACGGTGATTTTTTGTGGACCAAAAGAGACCCCCGAAGCTTCGTGGGAGGACCATAAGACCCACGAGGACACCACAAGCTCGCTAGGCGTGCCCTACCCCCCAGGGAGGGGCGACCGAGCTTGTCGCTTCCTTGTGGGCCCTCTTGACGTGAAACCTACACCAAAAATTCCTATAAATACCAAAAGCCCCGAAAAGAACCCTAGATAAGAAGTTCCGCCGCCGTAAGCCTCTGTAGCCACGAAAAACCAATCGGGACCCCGTTCCGGCACCCTGCCGGAGGGGGAAATCATCACCGGAGGCCATCTTCATCATCTCGGCGCCCACCATGATGAGGAGGGAGTAGTTCACCCTCGGGGCTGAGGGTATGTACCAGTAGCTATGTGTTTGATCTCTCTCTCTCGTGTTCTTGATTTGGCACGATCTTGATGTACCGCGAGCTTTGTTACTATAGGTGGATCATATGTTGTTTCTCCCTCTCTACCTTCTTGTGATGAATTGAGTCTTGCTCCTTGAGGTTTCGTTATGTTGGATTGAGTACTGGATTTGAGAACACTTGATGTATGTCTTGTGATGGGATATCTTGGTGACAATGGGATGTTCTATTGATTCACTTGATGTATGTTTTGGCACTCAACTCGCGGATTCCCGAGGTGACATTAGGGTAATCTATGCATAGGGGTTGATGCACGTTTTCGTCCTACGTTCTCCGATGGAAACTTTGGAGTGATTCTTTGTTGCACGTTGAGGGATTGTTATATGATCCAATTATGTTTTCATTGTTGAGAGAATTTGCACTAGTGAAAGTATGAACCCTAGGCCTTGTTTTCAAGCATTGCAATACCATTTTTGCTCACTTTTGTTACTAGTTACCTTGCTGTTTTTATATTTTCAGATTACAAAAACCTATATCTACTATCCATATTACACTTGTATCATCATCTCTTCACCGAACTAGTGCACCTATACAATTTACCATTGTATTGGGTGTGTTGGGGACACAAGAGACTCTTAGTTATTTGGTTGCAGGGTTGTTTGAGAGAGACCATCTTCATCCTATGCCTCCCACGGATTGATAAACCTTAGGTCATCCACTTGAGGGAAAATTGCTACTGTCCTACAAAACTCTGCGCTTGGAGGCCCAACACAAGTCTACAAGAAGAAGGTTGCGTAGTAGACTTCACTGCACACAGTGCTCCAAATCAACAATAATTGTCATTGGCTGCTTACAAGTTCCTTGGAAATTCTTGATAAAGCTGTCCTTCAACTCCGCCCAAGTATTGATAGAGTTGGGGGCAGGTTCTTTAACCATGTACGAGCCGGTCCCTCCAATATCATAGTGAATTATTTGGCACAAACTGCATCATTGACGTCCAACATCTCCATGGCTAGCTCGGAACTCTCAATCCAAGCCTCTGGAGGGAGATCTGCCGTGTAATTGGGCACCTTGCGAGGGCCCTTAAAATCTTTGGGCAGGCATTCGTTACGCAAAGCCGACACTAGGCACGGTACTCCAATGGTCCTGGAATTTGACCCGGCTCCCACCGAAGCTGAAGGGGTCATAGGAGGCTGCTGATAAGCCCCCTGGTTAGCCGCCGCCGCCACCTCACGGCGGGCTCTGGCCTCATTCACAATTGCCTGAGCGTCAGTCCTCGGGTTAAGGGGCGGTTTATCACAGGGCGGGTTACGGCGTCGCTCACTGCTGGAGACCGCGGGCGACTCAACATGCCGACTGTAACTGCGACTTGGGAGGGGAGTCGAATGCACATGATCACGACTGTATGAATACTTTTCCTACTGCGCAACCGATGTTTGAAGGAGTTCAATAGCGTTGTGTGCTTCCACTTCAATGGGCGACTCTCCAGTAATAGGGAGCGCACTGAGTCGGGTAACCGCTGCTATCATGTTGTCCACCGGGTTAGAAAAATGATCCGGCGGTGTTGCAAAACACTGAGGCGGGGTGTGGCCCCTATGGGCCGGCTCTGGCTGATGAGGCTGAGCTGCCACCCTATTGCTGGGTGCCTCTGCAGTCGGTACAACCAGTGGAGTACTCGGTCCTGCCCCCGGCGTGTTGAACAGATTCATGGGTTCATAATTTAAAGGAAAACAGGTCTGGTGCCTCCTCCGAAGGACCACGTTGGAAGCATTCTGATCCAGACTTAAACGCCAAGCCTCTACCTTCAAGCGTTCCGACTCAGCATTAATCTGAGCCTGTGCCGTTGCCATCCGGGTGTTTTCAGCATTGATATCTTCCTGGGCCTTGGTCATCTGCTCCCTAAGCTTTCTGATCTCTGCGTTACGCTCTGCTTGGTTCTCCGCCGTGACCTCAGTCCCCATTAAGGTTGTCAACTCATTCATCAACTCAGACAAGACTTGAGTTGGCGGTCTGACTGAGCCAGATCCTGAGGGGTCCGTAGCTGCTATCGCTCCAGCCGTCGTGCTGTTGAGAGCCGGCGCCGTGCCTGCCATAAAGATAGCGGCTCGGCACGGTGGCTCATAGGGGTCCGGAATAATGTCACCATCGGAACAGCCCCCAAGCCCGTCATTTTGAAGCTGGTAGATGGATTTCGTCTCTCCGGTCGAGGACTCATCACCTGAGTAGATGAGAGTCTCTCCTCCAGATGCGGAATTTTCCGCAAGTTCCACACCTTGCGTGAAGCCCACAAAAACGTGCCTCCGCCCGGCTTGGACCCGGGCGGGTTGCGTGCGCCGAGCCGGCTCGACGATGTCAGTGCAGATGTCCGGCTCAGGCTCAGATCCGCCGATCTTGCTGATGAAGACATGGATTCTGCCGAACGGGACCCGGTACCCGTACTCGATTGAGTCGGCCTCGGGGCCCCAGCCAGCATCGTCGATGTAGAGCTTGCCGCGGTGACTCTTGGTCATCCTGCCAACGGCGTATCCCTCAATCCCTGGGAAAGAGCCCTTCAAGAACTCGAAACCACCATGCGCTGGCCCCGCGGTGGGCGCCAACTGTCATGGTTTTATCACGACAGATGCCCTAGTGAAAGGACTTAGGTGCGAGGCCATCGCTACGGTGATTAACTTGTCGGGGTTGAGCGGGACGAGAGACACGAGTTTACCCAGGTTCGTCCCCTCACAGTGGAGGTAAAAGCCTACTCCTGCTCTTGTTGCTTATTGTGTGAATATCGATTACAAGGGAGCGGATTCGCTTGACCTAGCTCTCGATTGATTGTAACCTGTCTATTCTAAGCCGAGGACTCGCCTTTATATACAGGTCGAGGCCGCCGGCTTACAAGAGTCCGGGCCAAGTCACGATTCGTGACCGATCCTAACTCTAAGTCACCTTGCCTTCTGTGACAAGTCATAGTAGAGCGGCTTACACCTCCAGGCCACACGCCGTCTTCTGGTCTTGGGCTTTAAGTCGGCCCATCTTGTGAGCAGCCCCTCTGGCCCTATGCCTTGGTCACTTGGGCGTGTTTGAGGCTTAACTTCGTGAGTCGTCAACGGTATAACCCGGCCCTTACTGGGCGGGTTATATCATGGGGTCATATCCCCAACACGTGCGCTCACCGCGCCCCCTCGACGTCGCTCGCGCGCCCTCGGCTACATCGCGCGCCCGCCCGACCACCGCACGCCCGCGCCCCTGGTCGCGTTTTGGCCTCGACCGCGGCCACCCGTTGTCCCGCTCGCCAACTGCGCACCCCCAACTGCAGCCCGCTGCTACCTGCTGCTAGTCGTCGCCGCAGTTGCCCTGCGCCGCACGCACACGCGCGCTCGAGCGCTCCTTGCTACCCGCCTGCAGCGCCGCCGCCCAAGCCCTCGCGGCTCTGGCCGGCCGGCCGCGCCTTGGCCGGGCCCCTGCCCGTAGACGCGCCTGCTAACCCGCCCGCTTTTAGAACGAAATTAAAATAATAATAAATAATAATAGCAATAATTAATTAATTAATTAACTAAGCTAATTAAACTAATGTGACAATGACACACGGTCCCCACTGCCGTGTTTGACCAGTCAACAACACTGTTGACTACTGACATCATGCTGACCCAATGTTGACGCAATAAGTGAATTTTTGAATTAAATTAAATCTGTTAATTCTAGAAATTGATTAAAACTTTGAAAATTAATAGAAAATAATCCGTAACTCGGATGAAAATACTTTGTACATGAAAGTTGCTCAGAAAAATATGACGATTCCGAATGTGCACCCTGTTCATCTGTCACGTGCCTCTATCATAGCGAACATGGAACCGCCCCCTCCATTTCATCTGTCCAAAAATGCGTAACACCGGGAATACTTTCTCGAATGTTTTTCCTCTTCGTTGGTATCACCTAGTATTGCGTTAGATCACACCTAGTACTGCATTTTGTCATGCCATGCATCGTGCTGCATCTGTTTGCATTGTATTTATTATTTCTTCCCCCTCTTCTCTCCGGTAGACCCCAAGACTGCCGGCGACCCCCAAGTTCGACTACGGTGTTGACGACCCCTCCTTCTTGGCAGAGCTTCCAGGCAAGCAAAACCCCCTTGATCATTCCGATACCGCCTATTCTTTCCCTCTACTGCTTGCATTAGAGTAGTATAGCAGTTATAGTCTTATCGGTTTGATCATATACTGTTGCATAGCCTGTCCTTGCTACTGTTGTTGATACCTTTACCTGCAATCCTAAATGCTTAGTATAGGATGCTAGTATTCCATCAGTGGCCCTACATTCTTGTCTGTCTGCCATGCTATACTATCGGGCTGTGATCCCTCCGGAAGGTGATCACGGGTATATATATACTATAACATGTTATACATGATACAATGTTGTGACTAAAGTCGGGTCGGCTCGTAGAGTACCCGCGAGTGATTCACGGACTAGGGGCTGAAAGGACATGTTTCCCGATGGCACTCTAAGTGTGTCTTTGTGGCGGAGCGATAGGACAGATTGAGACACCTAGGAGAGAGAGGTGGGCCTTGTCCCTGGTCGTTGTCCGTAGTTATCTCATAATAACACGCTTAACGAGTTTTGGATATTTAATCTAAGTTGGTCTTTTGACCTATACGCACAAACCACCACGCGGGAACATATATGGGCACTCGGCGTCAGATACGTCTCCATCGTATCTACTTTTCCTAACACTTTTCCTCTTGTTTTCGACTCTAATTTGCATGATTTGAATGAAACTAACCCGGACTGACGCTGTTTTCAGCAGAACTACCATGGTGTTGTTTTTGTGCAGAAATAAAAGTTCTCGGAATGGCACGAAACTTTTTGGAGAATTTTTATGGAATAAAAGAAAAATACTGGAGCCAAGAACCACCGGAGGGGGGCCCCTTGGTGAGCACAACCCACCTGGGCGCGCCCCCCCACCAGGGCGCGCCCCCCTCCTGGCGCGCCCAGCTGGGTTGTCCCCACTTGGTGGCCCCGCAGACCCTGATTCCGACTCCTTAAATACCTATATTTGGAGAGAAAAATCAGGAAGGAAGAATTATCATGTTTCATGAGACGGAGCCGCCGCCACCTCCTGTTCTTCATCGGGAGGCCAGATCTGGAGTCCGTTTGGGGCTCCGGAGAGGGGGATCTTCGATCTTCATCATCACCAACCCTTCTCCATCGCCAATTCCATGATGCTCCCCACCGGGAGTGAGTAATTCCTTCGTAGGCTCGCTGGTTGGTGAGGAGTTGGATGAGATTCATCATGTAATCGAGTTAGTTTTGTTAGGGCATGATCCCTAGTATCCACTATGTTCTGAGATTGATGTTGATATGGCTTTGTCGTGCTTAATGCTTGTCACTCTGGGCCCGGGTGCCATGATTTTAGATTTGAACCGTTTATGTTATCACCATTATATCTATGTTCTAGATCCGATCTTGCAAGTTATATTCACCTATTATGTGTTGTGATCCATAAACCCCGGAGTGACAGTAGTCGGGATACTTTCCGGTGATGACCGTAGTTTGAGGAGTTCATGTATTCACTATGTGTTAATGCTTTGTTCCGGTTCTCTATTAAAAGGAGGCCTTAATATCCCTTACTTTCCAATAGGACCCCGCTGCCACGGGAGGGTAGGACAAAAGATGTCATGCAAATTCTTTCCATAAGCATGTATGACTATTTACGGAATGCATGCCTACATTATATTTATGAACTGGAGCTAGTGCCGTATCGCCCTAGGTTATGACTGTTATATGATGAATATCATCCAACGAATTCACCGATCCAATGCCTACGAGTTTCTCTTATATTGTTCTTGCTAAGTTACTACTACTGATGTTACCGTTATACTTGCTACAAAATCATTGCTATCACTATTACCGTTACTATTGCTATCGCTACTACTATCAAAACTATCATATTACTTTGCTATTGATCATATTGCTGTAGATAATTAATCTCCAGGTGTGGTTGAATTGACAACTCAGCTGCTAATACTTGCAAATATTCTTTGGCTCCTCTTGTGTCGAATCAATAAATTTGGGTTGAATACTCTACCCTCGAAAACTGTTGCGATCCCCTATACTTGTGGGTTATCAAGACCTTTTTCTGGCGCCATTGCCGGGGAGCATAGCTATATTTGTTGAGTCACTTGGGATTATTATCAAATTAACACTATGAAGAATCTGAAGGATACCAAGACTAAGATATTTCCCTCTAAGACGAGGGGAGGTAAGGAACTGCCATCTAGCTCTGCACTTGATTCACCTTCTATTTTGAGTAGACTTGCAACACCACCACATGCTAGTAATCCTGATATGTCGCAAGTTATTGATGATGCTACTTCTATGAATTCTACTCATGATGATGCTAGTACCTTGCTTGATGATGATGTGCCACTGGGTGATTTTCTTGATGAAGAACTTGCTAAAGCTATAGTTTTTGAGAATGCTGAAATTGATGAAACTGATGATGTACCTAAAACAGAAAATCTTGAAACACCTATTAGACCTAGTTCTCCTAGATATGAATTGCCTAAGGTACCTGAAGGTTAAGCTATGGATGAGGAGACAACTAGAGACTTTCTTGCTTGCAATGATAGGGATGATCTTAAGAAATTATTATGCAAACTGGAAGAGAAATCTTTGAATGCTAGAATGAAATGTGATCCTAAGTTTGCTACTTCACCTATCTTTGTTGATGATAAGGATTATGAATTCTCTATCGACCCAGAGTTAATTACTTTGGTTGAATCTGATCCTTTCCATGGTTATGAAACTGAAACTGTTGTTGCACATCTCACTAAATTAAATGATATAGCCACCCTATTTGCTCATGATGAGAAAATTCGCTATTATTATATCCTCAAGTTATTTTTGTTCTCATTAAAGGGTGATGCTAAGACTTGGTATAATACTCTTGCTCCTGGTTGTGTGCGTAGTCCCCAGGATATGATTTATTAATTCTCTGAAAAGTATTTTCCTGCTCATAAGAAACAAGCTGCCTTACAGGAAATATTTAACTTTGTGCAAATTGAAGAAGAGAGTCTCCCACAAGCTTGGGGGAGGCTTCTCCAATTGCTTAATGCTTTGCCTGATCATCCTCTTAAGAAAAATGAAATATTTGATATCTTCTATAATGGACTAACCGATGCTTCTAGGGACTTCCTGGATAGTTGTGCTGGTTGTATTTTCAAGGAATGAACTATTGAACAAGCTGCAGAATTATTGAATAACATATTGAAAAATTATGATGATTGGACTCTTCCTGAACCACCGCCTAAACCTACTCCGAAGAAGAGGGGTATTTTATATCTCAGTCCTGAAGATATGCAAGAGGCAAAGAAATCCATGAAGAAAAAAGGTATTAAGGCAGAGGATGTTAAAATTTTGCCTCCTATTGAAGAGATACATGGACTTGACACACCACCACCCAAGGTGGTAGAGGTAAATTCTTTAATGAAATTTAATGAAAAGGACAATCCTTATAATATGCATCCTAGTCAATGCCTTTATGAGTTTGATAATTATATTAGAAAACAAGATCACTTCAATGAAAATGTTATGAAACAATTGAAATACAACTCTGATATGATTGCTCGCTTGAGTGACTTATTATTTAGAATTTCAAATGATGTTAGAGGTGTAGGAAAGCATACCTCTATGGTTCAAACTCAACTAGAACAAGTTGCTAAATCTCAAAGAGAGTTGCTAGATGAAATGAATAATAATATAAATGACTTTGTTGTTAGAGTAGCAACTAGAGGAGGTCAAATGACTCAGGAACCACTTTATCCTATAGGACACCCTAAAAGAATTGAACAAGACTCTCATAGAATTAACACTGATGCACCTGGTCCTTCTAAGAAGAAGAAGAAAAAGAAAAATGATAGGACTTTGCATGCCTCTAGTGAACCTCAAATAGAAAAACTTCCTGATAATGATAATGATGTTTCTATTTCTAATGCTAAAACTCAATCTGGTAATGAACACTCACCTTCTGATAATGAAAAATATAATTATGAGGTTCATGAAGATACTCAACCAGACAATGATAAACAATCAGATAATGATATTGAGATAGAACCAGCTGTTGATCTTGATAACCCACAACCCAAGAATAGAAGATATGATAAAAGGGACTTTGTTGCTAGAAAACATGGTAAAGAAAGAGAACCACTGGTTCAAAAACCCATGCCCTTTCCACCTAAATCAACTAAGAAGAAAGATGATAAAGAATTTGAACGCTTTGCTGAAATGATTAGGCCAGTCTTTTTGCGTACTCGCTTGGCCGATATTTTAAAGATGGCCCCTTATGCAAAGTCCATGAAAGACATCATCACTAATAAGAGAAAAATACCGAAAGCTGAAATCTCCACCATGCTTGCTAATTATTCTTTTAAGGATGGAGTACCCAAAAAACTTGGAGATCCGGGAATACCAACTATACCTTGCTCTATCAAAAGAAACTATGTGAAAACTGCTTTATGTGATTTAGGAGCTGGTGTTAGTGTTATGCCTATCTCTTTATATAAACGACTTGATTTGAATAAACTCACACCTACTGAGATATCTTTGCAAATGGTTGATAAATCAACTGCCATACTATCGGTATTTGTGAGGATGTGCCCGTTGTTGTTGCAAATGTTACTATCTTAACTGACTTTGTTATACTTGAGATGCCCGAGGACGACATCATGTCGATTATCCTTGGTAGACCCTTTTTGAATACTGCAGGGGCTGTTATTGATTGCAATAAAAGCAAGGTCACTTTTCATATCAATGGTAATGAGCATACGGTGCACTTTCCGAAGAAACAATTCCAAGTGAATGGTATTAATGTTATTGAAAAATCTCCGACCATCACTATTGGAAGCTTTCAACTACCTTTACCTACTGCCAAAAAGAAATATGAAATACTTATTGTGGGGTACATGCATATCCCCGTTGAGGTAACTTAGTGTTTTACGAAAAAATATTTGTTTCATGCTAATCGAAAGTGGTTGTTTATAAGACTTGATCAACCTTATTAATGAATCATTTTTTAGAGGAATGAAGTCGATGAATTGATTAGGCACCACTTTCTGTCGTTACTTTTATTTTCTATTTTTCTTAGTTAAATAAAATAAAATGCCATGTTTTATCTGTTTTCTGATTTTCTCGTGCAATAAAAAAATGACCCAAAAAATAAAAGTTCTCAGAATGCCCTGAAAATTTAATACAATTTTTTCTGAATATTTAAGAATTTTTTATGCAAATAACATCAGAGGGGGGTGCACCAGGTGGGCACAACCCACCTGGGCGCGCCAGCATCCCTAGGCGCGCCCTGGTGGGTTGTGGTCCCCACGTGGGGCCCCTCACTTATCTCTTTAGCCCATGCCATCACCTACCTCCAGAAAAAATTCACCATTGCTCTCTCTCTCTCGTGTTCTCGCTCTCAAACCCACGGATTTTGATCTCTTTGCTCGAAGCTCCATTTCCGAAACTGTTTCGGGGAATTGCTACTTGGTATGTGACTCCCCCGTTTGTCCAATTAGTTTTTGCTTTAGTGGTTTATATTTTGAATAATTAGCTACGCTTGGTGCTGCTGTCGATGAGCTTGCATGTTGAATTCTTAGAGTTCTAAGTAGTTTGAATGCTTAATATAGCCTCTATGCATGCTTCTGAGTGGTTACTATCAATCTTGTGAAGTTTTGTTGAGAAAAATTTTGTGGACTAAAAATTTCAGAATTTTGTTCATAGGAATAAGATGAGTTTCTTTTGGAAGTTTGCTTCCAAGAAGAACTCCAAGGGAGTTTTGGGTGAGTCATCAGATAGTGACATCCAAACTCGGAGATTGGCGGAAGTGCGGCCATGCGAATGGCCACATAACCCCTTCATGGATGGAGCCGGAATCCGTCAAGAGTTCACACAATTTGCTAATAATGCTGGGCTCACCGACTTCATCGCAGCTGAGTGTGAACAATACCATCTCCTTACAAATTCCTTTGTGCAAAGTTTTCATTTCATAAGTAGGAATAACCCCCCTGAGGTGCGGTTTAATTTATATGCTGAAACCCGTCAGATACCACTTACTGAATTTTGTGATATATGCTTGCTTCCTTCTGACGGGGAAATAAGAGAACCTAGGCCTTCGGAGTTTGAGGGCTTTTATCGCACTCTGTTAGTGGGAGATCAGAGAGGGGTGTCGAGTGTCACCGCCACTAGCTTGCAGTTTCCTTCAGTGCATTATTTTACTTATTTCATTGCGAAGTGTCTACTTGCTAGGGAGAAGGTTGGTGCACTTAGTGCCCCCAATTTCGCAGTCTTACGCCGTGCACTCTATGGCGATAACACTTATAGCTTGGGAGCTATAGTGGCACATCGCCTTCACCTTAACAGATCCAAGGGTAAAATTCATGGTGGTATTTATGCTACTCGTTTAGCGACTCACTTTAACGTTCAGATACGCCAACATGACCACCGCTTGCCCAAGGTTTATTTAGATCGCCAGGCAATGGCTGCTCATCACTTTATTGACGGCGAGAACATTACTATTGATGTCCCTTATAACCTGGTTTTTAGTGAAAATACTCGCGATGTTATCCCGTTGCCTGCACCTGCTTTGTTTGATTCTATTGCCAGGGGCGGATATAGGATCATGCCAGAGGACATTGTCGCCTACAGGAATAACCAGGCTGCGGCTGAGGAGGAGCCTCAGGAGTGGGACGCTCAGGTTCCCGCTCCACAACACTTCAACGTGGGACCCGAGGGTTACTACGAGTGGTGATTACCAAGATAGGCCAAAAGCCTAAGCTTGGTGGAGTACGTGTTTCCACCGACATTACATTCATGTTCACACATTTCATTCCAGTTGTCGGTGTCCACACTTTTTCATTGTACTATCCATGCTAGATTTATTTTCTCGTTTTCTTCTTGTGTGTTTGAAAAACTTTGAGAAAATACAAAAATATTTCCTGCTTCTTTTTCGGTTTTTCTTTCTAGTTTAATTAGCTGTAGTATTAAAAGAAAACCCAAAAAGATTTCTCGATTCTTCTTCTTGCTTGTTGGGAGCTTTTCCGTGTAAATAGTTTTTCTGGTTTTTGTTTTTCCTGTTTTAATTTGCTTTCTTCTAGAAAAAACTAAAAACTCCAAAAATATTTCAGTGTGTTTCTCTGAATTTCTTTTCTGTTTATTGAGTCATACCAAGGAGAAGACCACGATGAAATTGTCGAGTGGCTCTCATATGCATTATTGTTGATCTAACAAAGAGCCCAAATTACCTTGTCTTCTCCTTTGAATAAAATTGTTTGCAGATTCCAGCTTAGTCCACGGCGCTCTTGCACTATTATTATTTTCCTATCATTTGGACATGCAAGTGAAAGGCAATAATGACGATATTTGATGAACTGGCGGTGGCAGAGAGAAACGGGTATGAACTCAACTTGTTCTGTTTTTGTAAATATGTTTAACCTAGTATCCATGATTCAGCCTATTATGATCGAACATGTTTGCAATGACAATTAGAGATTATAGTTTCTCATGCCATGCTTAAGTAGCTAGGAGTAGATAATGATTTATCTTGGATGTCAACATTGCGTTAAAATGATTGTGATATAGTATGATGATATGGTATCCTCCTCTGAATGTTCGGGTGGCTTGACTTGGCACATGTTCATGCATGTAGTTGAATCAAAACCAACATAGCCTCTATGATATTTATGTTCATGGTGTTCATATCCTACTCATGCTAGTATCCAATGTTACTTATGCATAATGCATGTTCATGACCGTTTTGCTCTCTAGCTAGCCACTTCTCAACCTATTTGCTAGCCTTCACCTGTACTAAGCGGGATTACTACTTGTGCATCAAAATCCTGAAACCCAAGTTATTCCAGATGAGTCCACCATACCTACCTATATGTGGTATTACCCTGCCGTTCTAAGTAAATTTGCATGTGCCACCTCTAAAAACTTCAAATAAATATCCTTTTTTGTGTGCTTGGATTGTTCATAGAGTGACAGGAGGTAGTCAATATCTTCCATACTAAGCTGGTTATTCTCATGATGAGTGTTTATTCACTCGTCCTTGCACGAGAGGGGCGGTAATAGGGATTCCCAGTCTCGAATTCAAAATAGCAAATAATTAAACAAAACTCCCCCAGGACTGTTGTTGGTATGGACGGTACCCGTGGATTCGGATCAGCCGTGGAGTGTGCTTGTTGCTGGAGGGGGAGTAAACCTTTACTTTTTATCACTTGGGAACCGCCACTAATGTGTTTAGCATGGAAGATACCGATAACTAATGGTCGCGAAGTAAACAAGAAGGGTGCATTTCTCAAAATTTCATTTACCTCTGTTTTAAAATTTTGAGCTCTGGCACCGCTGCAAATCACTGCTTTCCTCTGTGAAGGGACTATCTATTTACTTTTATGTTGTGTCATCACCTCCTCAAATAAGCGCCTGATCCTGAGAGCACTATTGTCACCCTCATGCATTGTGTGTAGCTAATGTTGGGTGCATCATGACTGGATCTTTTCGACCATGAATTACAATGTTTAGTCGCTGCTTAAACTTTGGAGGTGCTCTGCATTTATGTTTTGCAGTCTCAGAAAGGGCTAGCGAGATACCACTATTGTCATAATATATCATGGTTGTTTTGACTAAGTGTTGTCCTTTGAGATATCTTATTATTGCTCGCTAGTTGATTATGCCATTGATATGAGTTAGTATGATTTTTACGAGTTATTATCGACATGGTTAGTCATGATCTTTGCTGAAAACCTGGGTGCTACTTAAGCTTATTTATGTAAACAAGAGCAAAAGAGTTCGTAAAAGTTTTTCTTTGTCACTTTCAGTTTATCAACTGAATCGCTTGAGGACAAGCAAAGGTTTAAGCTTGGGGAGTTGATACGTCTCCATCGTATCTATTTTTCCTAACACTTTTCCTCTTGTTTTGGACTCTAATTTGCATGATTTGAATGAAACTAACCCGGACTGACGCTGTTTTCAGCAGAACTACCATGGTGTTGTTTTTGTGCAGAAATAAAAGTTCTCGGAATGGCACGAAACTTTTTGGAGAATTTTTATGGAATAAAAGAAAAATACTGGAGCCAAGAACCACCGGAGGGGGGCCCCTGGGTGAGCACAACCCACTAGGGCGTGCCCCCCCTCTTGGCGCGCCCAGGTGGGTTGTCCCCACCTGGTGGCCCCGCAGACCCTGATTCTGACTCCTTAAATACCTATATTTGGAGAGAAAAATCAGGGAGGAAGCATTATCGCGCTTCACGAGATGGAGCCACCGCCACCTCCTGT
Source organism: Thinopyrum elongatum (assembly GCA_011799875.1). NCBI lineage: Eukaryota > Viridiplantae > Streptophyta > Magnoliopsida > Poales > Poaceae > Thinopyrum > Thinopyrum elongatum. Next base: position 446,139,105 of record CM022298.1, on the reverse strand, counting down.
TCTTCATCGGGAGGCCAGATCTGGCGTCCGTTTGGGGCTCCGGAGAGGGGGATCTTCGATCTTCGTCATCACCAACCCTTCTCCATCGCCAATTCCATGATGCTCCCCACCGGGAGTGAGTAATTCCTTTGTAGGCTCGCTGGTCGGTGAGGAGTTGGATGAGATTCATCATGTAATCAAGTTAGTTTTGTTAGGGCATGATCCCTAGTATCCACTATGTTCTGAGATTGATGTTGATATGACTTTGCCATGCTTAATGCTTGTCACTTTGGGCCCGGGTGCCATGATTTCAGATCTAAACCGTTTATGTTATCACCATTATATCTATGTTCTAGATTCGATCTTGCAAGTTATATTCACCTATTACGTGTTATGATCCGTAAACCCCGGAGTGACAGTAGTCGGGATACTTTCCGGTGATGACCGTAGTTTGAGGAGTTCATGTATTCACTATGTGTTAATGCTTTGTTCCGGTTCTCTATTAAAAGGAGGCCTTAATATCCCTTACTTTCCAATAGGACCCCGCTGCCATGGGAGGGTAGGACAAAAGATGCCATGCAAGTTCTTTTCATAAGCACGTATGACTATTTACGGAATGCATGCCTACATTATATTTATGAACTGGAGCTAGTGCCGTATCGCCCTAGGTTATGACTGTTATATGATGAATATCATCCAACGAATTCAACGATCCAATGCCTACGAATTTCTCTTATATTGTTCTTGCTAAGTTACTACTGCTGCTGTTACCGTTATACTTGCTACAAAATCATTGATATCACTATTACCGTTACTATTGCTATCGCTACTACTATCAAAACTATCATATTACTTTGCTACTGATCATATTGATGCAGATAATTAATCTCCAGGTGTGGTTGAATTGACAACTCAGCTGCTAATACTTGCAAATATTCTTTGGCTCCCCTTGTGTCGAATCAATAAATTTGGGTTGAATACTCTACCCTCGAAAACTGTTGCGATCCCCTATACTTATGGGTTATCAGCGTCGTATGTATCATCTGAAGCTTTCCAGATGTCAGTGTCTGAGTAGTGCGCCGAGTTGGACTGGTTAAGCTTGCGCTTGTATAAGGGGGCTAGGTCTGCTCACCGGTCGCGTTCGCAACGTGCAGGAGTGCAAAGGGCGATGAGCCCAAGACCCTGCGTGCTTAGGATGTAGACCGGTGTGCTGGCCTCTCTGTTGAGCCTAGGTAGGGCTATGATGTGTTGATCTTCCGATGCCGGGCATGACCCAGGAAAGTGTGTCCAGTCAGAGTGATCGAGCATGTTGGGCAATGTGGTGCACCCCTGCAGGGAAGTTTCTCTATTCGAATAGCCGTGTCCACGGTAACAGGACGACTTGGAGTTGTATTCCGACCTCTTACAACTAGAACCATATACTTAATAAAACACAACTGGATGAGTTCCAGATACAACCTGATGATCACTCTCTTACAGGGTGACGAGGAGAGGATCGTCGGGTAGGATTATGCTATACGATGACACTTGTTACTATACCAGCTACTCTCTTCTACTGCTCCAAGATGGAGGCTGCCAGAAGAGTAGTCTTCGATAGGACTAGCTTCTACCCCCTTATTCTGGCATTTTGCAGTTCAGTCCACAGATACTACCCCTTTATTGATACCGATGCATATGTAGTGTAGCTCTGATGTCAGTCTTGCGAGTACTTTGGATGAGTACTCATGGTTGCTTTGCTCCCTCTTTTCCCCCTATACCCGGTTGCTGCGATCAGATGGCGGAGACCCGGAGCCAGCTGCCACCGCTGATGATGACGGTGCCTACTAGTACGTGTAGGCCGACGACGACCAGAAGTAGTTAGGAGGCTCCCAGGCAGGAGGCCTTTCCTTTTCGATCGTTGATACTTTTGTGCTAGCCATCTTATGGCAACTTGTTTAACTTTATGTATGTACTCAGATATTGTTGCTTCCACTGACTCATTTATGATCGAGCTTATGTATTCGAGCCCTCGAGGCCCATGGCTTGTAATATGAAGCTTGTATGACTTTAATTTGTGACTAGAGTTGTGTTGTGATATCTTCCCGTGAGTCCCTGATCTTGATCATACACGTTTGCGTGTATGATTAGTGTACGATTGAATCGGGGCGTCACACTTCGGTTTGCCGACACCCTTGCTCACGCGGCTCCGTCCCCGGTGCCCTCGTTGGCTGCGCCCCTTCCAGCCTCGTCGGCTTGCTGGTGTCTCGGCGGATCCGTCGTGTGGCCCGGATCTGCGTTCCTTCCAGGTCCTGGCCTACTTGCGGCGCCACCCTCCTATGCCAGCTTCCATCACCTTTCCTGCTGACGGTGTCCTGGATTAGGGGGTATGCACCACGTCGTGTCCCGACCAGCTGGATCGGGCGAAGGACCCCCTTGGCGGTTCACTCATGGGCCACTTCGGGCAGCCCATGTTGTATACAAGGAGGTTTCCACAAGACTTGGCGCACAAGCCGAGGACTCTCCTAAAACCCTAGGCCTCTGGTGTATTATATAAACCAAGGCCAGGCTAGTCGATAGAGGAACTGATATTCATTAGAACAATCTCGTGGTAGATACATGTACCCTGTATTACACCCATATCAATACAATCAAAAGCAGGATGTAGGGTATTATCTCTTCGAGAGAGCCCGAATCTGGGTAAAATCTTGTGTCCGTGTTACCATCGCTCCAAGATGCATAGCTTAGGACCCCTACTACGAGATATGCTGGATATAGAACTAACATTGGTGCTTTCATTGAGAGCCTGCTAGGTGATCGTCATGGATCAATGGGATGATCAGGTGATATTTTTTCAGTAAAGATTTGTTTCGTGTAAATTATCTCTTTGGCAAAATCATTGTTGCGTCATGCCTCTTTGTTTACAGGCAGATAAGGATTGGGAAAATCTTAAGCAGCGGCAACCCTGTCCACCGCCGGATAGTACGTCCGATCCAAGGATGATGCACGCATGGTAGTACTTCGCATGGAACAGTACACCCAGTCCAACTTGAACTCAACCATGCAGCCGACAGGGAGATCCAATCCTTCCTTTTCTTTACTTTTTTTTTCAAGGCAGTCTACGCTTTTGTCTTATCGTATATGTCATCCACACACCTTTTCTAGTACTAGATTGATTTGGTCCATGCGTGGGTAGTACTATACCAGTACTTGCTAACACCCATGTGGGATGCTATACCTCCTGCATCGTATCGATTTGGATCTGACATCCGATTGCTAGCTAATTGCCAGACAAATCCTCAAATGCTATTCTTCCTGATAATTACATACAGTACAAATTATTTGTGCCATCATATTTTCTGTTAGGTTTGTACTGTTGTACGTATATAGATCACAGTATGGCCTATGTTCGCGTCCGCTGCTTGGCGATGCATCGGATCCGGACTCAATCTGGTCCACGGGCGATCCAGCCGAAGAGATAAGATAGTGCGGAGCAGTGCACCGATCAGAGCTCGGCTCGATGGCAGCACACCACAGGGAGATTTGTTTCTTCCTTTTTTTTAATTTAGTACCTACCTAGTCGACCGCAGGTTCCTCACTACTTTTGCTGACAAGTACGGAAAACAAAAGTACTACTAAGTATATTGTGGACTAGTTTTGCAGCATGTTCAGTAAGGATCAATTCGTCCATTTGCTTCGGTTCGTTATGGTCGTCGCGGCTAGCGAACATGTTTTATTTTTCCAAATTATTCGTTTAGCATTATTATACACAGAATATTTTCTGCTAGCTTGTATTGCATTATTTTTGCAGAGATATTCTACCGACGCTCGTACGTGACGCCGGTCTGGCTACCCTTTCGCCGTCACCTCGGCCAGCCGACCTATGTCGACATCGACCTCGCACCGGATAATTGACCTTGACTACGCCACGCCGCCACCTCGGCGAGCCGACATCGTCGTTCCACATGCGTTGACTAAGTTGTGGCGCGCCCCTCTATGTCGTCGTCTCCGCGTGGCCACTCCACCGGGCCGACCATGGCGCTCAGGCCTTTTTCCTTTAAATTATTTACTTCACTTAAATTAATTAAGTAGAAGAGTTTCTTTTTTAATTATATTATTATTACTATTATTATTATTAACTTGCACTATTTCATGTGTGCAGGTAATCGGCTTTGACTGCATCACGCGTTTGCCTCGGCGTGACGTGGGGGCTCGGGCATAACCCGCCGACCTGCCCCGTCACCTCGACTAGATTGGGGGCTTCACCTCGCCACAACGACCGAGCTGTGTCGCCATTTCGGAGTGCCGAACTCTTTGCTCGGGCACCTCGGGACCGGCTTGGGGGCTGGGACCTCAACCCGCCGCCAGCTCGGCCCACGTCATCAACACCGAATACATTAACCAGCTAAGTCGCTTTCATGCTCAACTTTTTTAATTTTTAATTTCTGTTCAGTTCGACCAAGAATTATATTTGTGTTAAAAAAAAGACATGTTTGTCTAAAACGATGTCTATTAAAAAAACTTTCTTTGCCTAGGTTAATTGTCGGGCTCTTAAATTTATATGAGCCATTTTATAATAAAAAAATTCTTCCTAGTCATTGCAAAATCTTTTTCTGTGACTCCTTTCTCGCCTCGAGTGTATGGTCAATAGTTGGATAGCCTAGTTTCTCTCTAAAGACGCTCGAGTTTAGTTAGCAAAACTGGCCTTGAAGGAGCACTCCACCTTCGGGATAAGGAGGTTGAAGCTGAAGGCTGGCCTACTTGAGGTTTAGAGATCGGGTGTGTCATGTTAAAACATGACGGAAGGAAAATTTTATTTTAAGACCAATTTTTGGATTGGCACCAAAAAACATGATTTAGTTCGGACGTCCAGTTTTTACATAAGTTTTTTGGCTTTTCGAGCTTATGGCACTTTTAAGCTATTTGTATGTTTTTCTTTTAGGCAGCGGGACATCCTCATGACCGAGGTGCCCTGCGTAATAATTCAGCTCGGCATCTTTCCTGCCAACCTACACCTCGGTGTTGGCAAAACACACACCACATCTGGACTAGTTCCCGAGCAGTGCAACGCCAGACGCCTTTAAAGCATCGGCAATATCAACGGGGGGCTGCGACTAGAGCCGAACCCACCAAAAGCCAAGGTGCTCCGAGGAGTCCTCGGCAAAACGTTCTTGGATATTGCTTTATATGCATCAGTTTCGAATTGTGTCTTCGGTCAATAGTTGGGTTGCCCGGCTCCTGTGCTTGCCTCCTACGTTCCGCTTTGTTCGGCTAGGTGTGCAAAGGGAGAACCACTGCGATTGTGCTTTCAGCTCGAATGGTTAAGCGCCTCAGTGGAGAAAGCCAAAAACTGACTGTCACAATAGGCGTAAACTAGTCAGTGATCCGATGACCGTATCAAACTATAGATCGATAGAGTTTACCCCATGTTAAACGACGGGCCTTTCATAAAAATTGGCCGAAGTGTTAATGGCTTGACCTCGGCTGACGCCGAACACTAACCAGGGGCTAGTAACTGGCCTCCCAACTTTAAGCTCCTATGACTAAGTGAAAGTTATAAAGCCTGCATATCTGATTGCCTCGTTTCCGCTAACGCAACCGCCTCCAGGCACCGAGACGTCGGCTAAGAGTTGTCTTGTTAGTACGAAAACACCCTGCGTAGCATCTACAAAGGGGTAGAAGCTGACGATGGGCCACTTTCAGATTCTAAACGGTCAAAATAAACATATATCATTAACATTTGTATTCAATATACGAGCGTTGCCTTCCGTAATTATCATTATAAAGCAATAAATATGCATCAATTTGACTTAAGATTTTGTCCAAACTGGGTTGCCTGGCTCCTGTGTTTACACCCTACGTTCCCAATAGTTTGGCTAGGGGGTAAAGGGAGCACCTCTGTGATTGTTACTTTTGGGTCCTCCGGGTTAGTACCTCAGACTGGGTGAAGCCGAAAGCTGGCCATCTTAAGAATATAATTGGTCGGCAACGACGGAAGTGAAAATTTAGGTTCATTAAAGACCACAGAGTTCGAGAACTTTCCCCAAACTAAATCCTCAATGTTTTCCTACTACATTGATCGGAGTTGAGGTTTCACGATCATGGTCAACATGTTAGCCTGGGAAAAGGAACTTATAAAGGAACTATTTTTCCCAGAAGATGTTTCTTACGTTAAAAAATAATATAACATATATCTCCGTGTACCTTTGTTTATAAAACCATATGGCCGGATTGCCTTGTTTTCCTTAAATCTTTGCCCTTATAAAGGCTTTATAAAGTAGGACAAACACTCCCCGGCTACTGGCCGAGGAGGTTGAAGCCGATGGTCGGTCAACAAAGTTTTGTACAATGCGGATCCGAGCATTAACGACATAAAGTACTTGGATACATAGAATCATTACACATAAATTGTGATTAAAATCAATTTACTCCGGATATCGATCCTTAATTCGATCCCCTGATCTGGTGTTGCCACCCGACCAGTGGCTCAGGGGCTACTGCATTGCCTATTCAATGCAGAAAATTAAAAGTGCTCAATGTTTGGCTTGACCAATCTATGGGCAAACGCGTCTTCGGACAACAATAGGTACCATCTGGGACTTATCCGGCATCAAGCTAATATATTACGGCGACTTCTCAAAACCCTCTCTCAAGGGCCCGTCCGCCGATCAATATCTCCTCTAAGGTGCATCTCGGATTTTAGGCCGACACACACCTTGAGGGCTACTGGCTATATATCTCGTCAGCAAATAAATTGCACCAACCGGAAATAAAATCCGCAAACAATCATCCCAAGACCGAGGTGGTGCACCACCTCGGATGCAGTCCGGCATAAAGCTCGAATACAAATGGTTGGCTCCATAGAGGGCATTTCCGGCATTAAGCTCGGCTAAGCTCCTTCGACTTTTTCAAGCCAAGGTGATCTATGACACCTCGGATACAGTCCGGCGTTGGAGCTCGGATACAGTCCGACATTGGAGCTTGGATGCAGTCCGGTGTTGGAGCTCGGCTGCAAAAAGACACCTCGGATGCAGTCCTGCGTTGGAGCTTGGATACAGTTCAGCGTTGGAGCTCGGACGCGAGAGGGCACCGCTGCACTGGAAGCACGTCAAACGCAAGGTGTGGCATAAAAATAACAAGGCATTAATAAAGGCCGAAGACTTAAAGGGCTCCTCGGATGCCCGACGTGTGAACTCTCCGGATTTAGCTTGGCAATCCTCAAGATCGAAGATGGGAAGATTTGTTAAACCAGTTTTCAAGACCAACGACCGAAGATGAAGAATAGTTTGGAAGAATCGAGGAGCGTCCCCAACTTGAAGACCGGTTCAGGAGGCTACTGACGGTGTCCTGGATTAGGGGGTATGCACCACGTCGTCTCCCGACCAGCTAGATCGAGCCAAGGACCCCCATGGCGGTTCACTCATGGGCCACTTCGGGCAGCCCATGCCGTATACAAGGAGTTTCCACAAGACTTGGTGCACAAGCCGAGGACTCTCCTAAAACCCTAGGCCTCCGGTGTATTATATAAACCAAGGCCAGGCTAGTCAATAGAGGAACTGATATTCATTAGAACAATCTCGTGGTAGATACATGTACCTTGTATTACACCCATATCAATACAATCAAAAGCAGGATGTAGGGTATTGTCTCTTCGAGAGAGCCCGAACCTGGGTAAAATCCAGTGTCCGTGTTACCATCGCTCCAAGACGCCTAGCTTAGGACCCCTACTGCGAGATATGCTGGATATAGAACCGACACCTGCCCCATCCACCTCCTTGCCTCGTACACTCGTTAGATCCGAAGCACGTGTGCCCGCAGATCCCCTCCATGTGGTGGCAACTTCGACCAACATGTTGACTTCCTCGGCTCCTGATCTCAACCCGGCAGATGTGGGATTGTTCAGACTTGGCCAGGGCAAAATCCCTGCTTGGTTTGCCGAAGCTAACAGCGGTGACGCTCGCGTGTGACGTTTCCTTCTTGGAGGCGCTGTCATGGCCCCTATCTATGCCCTTTGAGCATCGGGGGAAACCCCAGGTCTGGCTCTCCGGATCGGACAACAACAGTGCCATAACATCGTTCCCCTTCTTGAAGGTGTTGTCTTGTTTACTCGGCGTCCTTGGTGCTGGATTTTGAGTTTTGGGAACGATTGTGTCGGTTCGGACTACATCTCATGGCTAGGTGGTTTTAGTTGCGTGTGTCCTCTTTGGGCTGAGCATCCCTCTTCCCTCTGCTTCGGGCACAATACTCGCGCCTTCTTGTGTTCGTGTAGTGTGTTGTACCCTATCCTGTACTTTCTCTATCATCTTCTATCAATGAAAAGATACGCAAGCTTTGCGTATTCGCGAAAAAAAAATCACTGCCCAATCGTAGCAACACAAATGCCGGTCCCAGCAAAAAAAAACTCATCGGTCCCAGCAAAAACAAATCGATCATAGCAAAAAGCCACTGCGAGTGGCCCATCACAGCTCCACGCATTCGCTGGTTGCAGCATCTCCCACAGTGGTTCCAACATGCGGCAACGCCGGTCGCAGTGTTGGAAAACGTAGTAGAAAACAAAAAAAATGCCTGACGATTAAGAATATCAGATCACTATGAAGATGCATTAGAGGTTTAGATTGGATCGTTACCAACTTCAAGTTGTAGTGGAAGAAGAGTTGGTGTAGATCATTGATGAAGTCCCTCAAACCAAAAACCGAAAGCATGGCTTCTCTACGGATTGCACACGTTCGCTGTCTAGACCTTCACGTTGCCGGAGAACTAGAGGAGGGAGAAGAGAACCTCACGGGGCTTCTCTATATTGTGGATTAGAGAAAACTAGAAGTAGCTCTAATCTAGAACAAATCTAGCTAGACAAGAACTATAACTCACTGGTGCAGCGAGGTGATATACAAACAGTTTTTAACCCCTTTTCGCGACGGCATTTTGAACCTTCGCCAAGTGAGTGTGTGCGATAGGGGGGTCCTTCCCACACGACCCAGAAACTGTCAGGGATAGACCCTCCGGTCACACAGGCTGGGCAAAAAGAGGTCGTGTGCGATGGGCGAGCGATCAAATACGGTTATACGTATAGTTGTGTTAAAAAATACAATTATACAGGCCCAATTGTTTCCTGTCGTAAGTACATCCCACACAGTCAGTCCCAGACAAACTTTTCCATACGTATGTACATTCCACACAGTCAATCCAAGAATACGTTTCTGTTCGTATGTACATCGCAGGCAGTCAATCCAAGAAGTACGTTTCCGTTAGTATGTACATCCCACACATTCAATCCAGGGAAAACGTTTCCGTTCAGATGTACATCACACACAATTTTCCCCATTAAATCGTTTGTGATAGCGTTGTCATTGCAGACGATATTAACAATTTTATTGTTTGCGTTATTGAATGCATCACACACAGTGCGTAGAAGAAACTGTGTGGCATAGGCTGTCCATCACACACACTTTTTATGTGGTAAACGTTTGCGCAAGGTGGCCTAATGCAAAAAGTTTTCAAGAGAAGTCGTGTGTGTTTGTTCATTGATCCAACACGTTTTATTCCTAGAAACTGTGCGTTGTCTGAGGTCATCGCCCACGGTGTTTTCTCAATAACCGTTTGCAATAGAAAAACCCAATTAGTAGGCTAATTGGCCATTAGCAGGCTAATTGTCCAAATATTAATAATCCATTTATTAATCTAATTGACATTTCATATTAAGCCTGCAATATATTTCATTTTCGTATTAAGGAAGCAGGATTTCATAATTGAAATACATCAGAGTACAACATCATATAGCTTCAGCACTCAGCTACCCCATTACACAACTGCACCAGCACCAAGTTTCACATGCAACATCTATAACCTTTCGAAATTAGCATCATAGATGGTACATAGACAGATGAATCTCATCTGGAAAACTACTGAAGCGGAATGCGAATATTGAGCCTTCATTGATGTTGAAGGTCTTTGCAACTTTAGGCCAGTGCCTGTGGATGATTGACCGTCCATCCTTCGTACTCTTCAGGAACACTTCAATATTGAACCGTGGGTGTTGTATGAATACCTTCCTCACCTCCTGACCATACAGGTGGTTTGAGAGGTAATCATCAGTGAACTGCTTTCGAAAGGCCTGAAAACAAGGATGTGCATAAATATCTTCTCTAGATTGGAAATGGGGTAAAGGAATAAAAAAGGCATAATATAATAGTTAGTACCATCCTGTAGTGAATTGATGTCATCTTCATTGTGCACACAAAGATCTTGTTGTTTTTTGTCGCTAATTTCTTTATCCTAACAATCTTTCCGAGTTTCTTAACTTGACTGATATTCATGGACAACTCATTTCCCCATATGCAAAAAGGGTCGAACAGTGGGTCAAAACCTCTGACAGCAGGACCTACATGTGCAAGACCAAATTGTTAAAAACCTAAATATTAGAATGGTTCCTGCAATTGCACAATAATGTGCTATTCGACAAAGGACCATGCATGTGCAAACCTCGATTGTAAACCTCAGTGCTTCCCATTGTTTCCCTGCAACACACATAAGGTAGTTAGTGATCAGGTTAAGTGAGGGTTCACATGTTATCAGTAAAATATGTTGATGAAAAATAAGCACATTGCAGATTCATCAGATTAATTCGAGCCACATGGAAAACCCATTTATACAAACCAAGCATGATTAAGAACTAGGGATAGCAATTGTACATGTTTCTCATGTATTAAGGTGCAGCCAAATTTGATTTATTCCTCGCATGCACAACAATACAAAATTCTACCCACGACAATTGGACATCGCATTGCAGAATTGAACCAAGCAGTTAACTAAACACCACAACAAATGAACCAAACATTAACTGAGCACCACATTGCACAATATAACATACTCCTAATAGAAGATCAGACAGTTAACCAAACCAAGCATGCCTAACAACTTGGAAATATAGCAATTGTATTTGTTTCTCATGTATTTAGTACATCCAAATTCGATTTATTTCTCACATGGTATACAATAACAAAATGCACCCACAACAATTGAACATTGCATTGCAGAATTGAACCAAACAGTTAACTAAACACCACAACAAATGAACCAAACGTTAACTGAGCACCACATTGCACAATATATAACAAACTAGAAGATCAGACAGTTAACCAAACCAAGCATGCTTGACAACTTGGAAATATAGCAATTGTATTTGTTTCTCATGTATTTTGAACAGATAAATTCGATTTATTTCTCACATGATAGACAATACAAAATTGCACCCTGAAGAATTGAACATCACATTTGCATAATTGAACCAAACAGTTAACTGAACACGACAACTAATTAACCAAACAGTTAATAAGTGAGCACCACATTGCACGACATATAGAAAATATACACTAGAGCAACAGATTGCATGGTAAAAGCAGATAGGACAATTCACTAGAATTTGTTAAGGAAAAGCAGGAGCAGCACATGCAATGGGTAGACTGAGCATGCTTAACCGGCATAGCTAGCAAACTGAACATAGGTCCTTATAGTCAGCTAATAAGACAAGCTACTCCACGTCATCGGAGATATCGATGATGATTGGCTCCTTGGACATGGAAAAGGGCGAGGCCTCCACATCATGGGTGCCCTCATCGTAGTGGTGAGTTGCCTGGGCCACTCCGAGCACCAACCTGCTGACTCTCGAGTTGAGGTAAGCACGGGCACGCTGAGAAAACACCTCGTAGTCTTCGTCGAAGGCACCGACGGTGGCCTCGAGAAAATGCCATGAACTGTCGTTTAAAGCAGCCAACCGCATTGCGGCGTCGGCACGCGAGGCGTCGACGGTGGCCTCGACGGTGAGGTGCTCCTCCAAGATATGGGGGTCGGCACGAATGGCAGCCATCGCGACCTCATTCGCGCGTGCGGCCACGATTTGCTTGTCCGCTGCCAAATGCTCCTTGAGCTCCTGGCTATACTACGTGCACCATGGCTTAGGGCGGCGCTTATTTGGGGGAGGTGTCGGTGAGTTGGGTGGAAGGTGTCGCACCGGCGGTCGGGGCATGTGGGATGTGGAAGGAGGAGGAGGATGGGGGTCGGGTGTGGATTACCTGCCTGGATCGACGAGCCCGAGCAGCGTGAAGGAGGGTCGCCGGCGAGGAGGCGGCGCTGGAAGCAAGGAGTGAAGGTTTCAACTTGGAAAGGAAGGCGGAAAAAGGGAAAATGTGGCTTTTGGTAAGGGGGAAGGGGTGGGGAGGTAGATATTTCCGCGGAAGCCGAACATTTTGGATCGGTGCAGCGAAAAAACTGGCGCGCAAAGTGTCATCAGACACGGTCCCTTATTCAGCACTATGTACGATATGTGAACATAAAAAATGATTCATATAGCTTACCCCGTGTGTGATGAGTTTGAACGTGCAAATTTTGGTCTGGATATCCCTGGTTACAGTGGTCATTGCATAATTTGGGTACACAAAGGAGCCTATAGCACACAAACTTCTTAATCGAGCAAGTTCAGCAATTAAACAAAGCTAGCTGACATAAACATTAACCTAGCAAATTAAAGACCAGTGCTCTAAATTAAACAAAGAGTACTACTCTGGCTGGTGCTCGTCGATCTGTGTTGCCTCCTCCATGTCCAGCTCGCGCCCGACGATCTCCTGGGGAAGGGGCTCCATGGCATCAATCACACCATACTCGGCAAGCATCTCACCATCCACGTCCGCCATCTCTTTGGAAAAGGCCGCCATGAGCTGGGCATGGGCAGCCACGATCTGGGCTTGGACGGGCTCCGTCATGGCAAGGTATGCCACGAAGGAACGGACGGCTGCTCAAACGCTCTCGGCGATTGCCAACTCTTCGGCCGTGGGTTGCCGGCCGTTATCGTAGAAGCTTCGTTTGATTTGTGCGGTGACCGCCACGAGCTGGGCATGGGCGGCCTCGACATGGTCGTGGGCAGCCTCCATCAGGGCTAAAGTCACCACTGCGGAACGGACAGCTGCTGTGCCACTCTCGCCAGTTGCTATCCCCGAGGCAGATGTTGCTGCCGCCACCTGAGAAGCAACAACGGCCGTTTGGGCTGCCTTGGACGCCCGGTCGCAGATTGCGGCCGCGCTCACGCAGCTTGTTAGCACGTGCATGGCGGCTGCGGTCGCGCTCTCGCCGGAGTGGGCCACCGAAGTTGCCCTCACGACGCGGGTCCACGTCCCCATCTTTCACCGGTGATGATTGAACAGTGAAATGATATTTGGGAGCGATCTAGTGTGCTTGACACACCGGCTATGGACTGTAGCCGACGCACCTTCTCGCGTAAGCCATATACGTACTATACTCCGACGATGCTCCAAGATATTTTGTGTTGCATCTCAGACAGTTGGTGATAATAAACTGTGTGCGATCTACTTGATTTTTCGTCTTGATTTAAATTACATAATGGGGTCACAGTGGCAAAGGAGGGTGTTTGAATTGCTAGAACTTTTATCTGCAGTGAACATGCAACTATAGGTGTGTAGTCAAAAAAATTGGAATTATTCAGGGTTCGTTTGGATATTTTCAAAATTAACTTGGTTTTCTAGGCATTTCAGGTGCACAATTCAAAATTAAATTGCATGCACATGCTCTAATGCACCAAAATGGGTTGTAAAATCATATATGTGTCCATGGGTTGATGCTTATGTCCCATGCAAGAAATGGGGATGAATTTCAAACACCATGGCACCATGGCTCTCCAGCAAACTTTGAGGTACTTGCTATTATAATTCTAGTAAATCCAAAACTCATCTGAAATTCATGAACCTTGGCATGCTATCATGGAATGGCATCAACATGCTGGGGTAAAAAATATCGTCCCATTTGGGGTAGGTTATGGTATAAGCTTCTCACAAACTAGAGCTTCTCATAAGAAGACATATGGTTCCGGTAGGGAAATGTGTCACCTTTGTGGACAAAACGATATTCGTCGCCTCTTCTTGCTTTCAATTTTTTTTCTGGTGTCAACATAGAACAACAGGAGTGTCGTGTTAAATTTTGGAAATTTTCGGGGTTCGGTTGGACATTTTTATACGTTAACTGAGTTTTCTAGGCATTTATGTGCATAATTCAAATTTGAACTACATGCACATGCTCCAGTGCATAAAAATGGGTTGAAAAATCAAATGTGTGTCCTTGGTTGCATGCTTAGGTCACATGCAATAAATGAGAATGAATGTCAAACACCTTGACACTGTCGCTCGATCGCTAACATTGAGATACATGGTTTTAAAATTCTAGTAAATCGAAAACTCGTCTGAAATTCATGAAACTTTACATGATATCATGGAACGGCATCAACATGCCGTGGTAAAAATATTGTCCCATTTGGGGCAGGTTTGGGTATAAGCTTCTCACAAATCAGAGCTTCTCACAACAAGCCTGATAGTTTCGGTAGGGAATGTGCCACCTTTGTGGACGAAACGATATTTGTTGCCTCTTCTTGCTTTCAAAAATTTTCTAGTGTCAACAGAGAACAACAGGAGTGTTGTGTCAATTTTTGGGATTTTTCGGGGTTCGCTTGGACATTTTTATACATTAACTAAGTTTTCTATGCATTTATGTGCATAATTCAAATTTGAACTACATGCACATGCTCTAGTACATATAAATGGGTTCAAAATTCAAATGTGTGTCCTTTGTTGCATGCTTAGGTCCCATGCAAGAAATGGGAATGAATATCAAACACCTTGCCACCGTCGCTTGGCCGCTAACATTGAGATACATGGTTTTTAAATTCTAGTAAATCGAAAACGCGTCTGAAATTTATGAAACTTGACATGCTATCATGGAATGGCATCAACATGCCGTGGTAAAAATATTGTCCCATTTGGGGCAGGTTGGGTTAAGCTTCTCACAAACCAGAGCTTCTCATAACAAGCTTCATGGTTACGGTAGGGAACGTTTCACCTTTCTTGACGAAATGATATCCGTTGCCTCTTCTTGATTTCAAATTTTTTTTCTAGTGTCAACAAAGAACAACAGGAGTGTTGTGTTAAATTTTGGCATTTTTTGGGGTTCGTTTGGACATTTTTATACATTAACTGAGTTTTCTATGCATTTATATGCATAATTCAAATTTGAACTGCAGGCACATGCTCCAGTGCATTTAAATTGGTTGAAAAATCAAATCTATGTCCTTGGTTGCATGCTTAGGTCCCATGCAAGAAATGGGAATGAATGTCAAACACCTTGCCACTGTCGCTCTGCCGCAAACATTGAGATACATGGTTTTAAATTCTAGTAAATCCAAAACTTGTCTGAAATTCATGAAACTTGGCATGCTATCATGGAACGACATCAACATGGTGTGGTAAAAAAATTATCCCATTTGGGGCAGGTTTGGGTATAAGCTCCTCACATACCAGAGCTTCTGACAACAAGCCTCATGGTTCCGGTAGGGAATGTGCCTCCTTGGTGGATGAAACGATATTCATTGCCTCTTCCTGTTTTAAATTTTTTTCCTAGTGGCAACATAGAGCCACAGGAGTGTCGTGTTAAAATTTGCAATTTTGGGGTTCGTTTGGACATTTTTATACATTAACTGAGTTTTCTAGGCATTTTAGGTGCATAATTCAAATTTGAACTACATGCACATGCTCTAGTGCAGAAAAATGGGTTGACATATCAAATGTGTGTCCTTGGGTGCATGCTTAGGTCCCATGCAAGAAATGGGAATGAATTTCAAACACTAGGGCACTGTTGATTGCCGGCAAAACGTTGAGATACTTTGTTTTTAAATTCTAGTAAATCCAAAACTCATCTGAAATTCATGAAACTTGGCATGCTATCATGGAATGGCACCCGACATGTTGTAGTATTTTTCGTGTCTATTTTGAAAGAAGGCGCACTCGAATAACAGCCAACAAAGGCATTTTGAAAAAAATAGCTGCCACTTTAACATCTCGAACATTTTATATAATTTAAATCATCTGTGTTCTGTTAACCATTCACGTGATGCCATGTGTCACTCTTTTAATGGCTAGGAGGTGTCATGCGGACAGCTGCTTGAATGAACGGGAGGCGTGCAAGCGCAGTCCGCTGTGCAGGCTGATCGAGAGGCGTGCAAGCTCTCCTCCAATGCGCAGGCTCATCGGGAAGCGTGCGAGTTGTACGCTATGTAGGCTCACTGGGAAGTGAGCCCTTTGACTTCCATGGCCACCCGCCCTGCTCACATCCTCTCCATTAATGGCACCCCAGCCGTTGTTTAATACGAGCGGCCTTACTGTTTGCCTCCCATTCCCCTCCCGCAGACCTCCACCAACGCCATGGCGCAGAAGGATCATCTGCCACTAGTCTTCCAGTTTGGTGAAGTCGACTCCGAGCCGGACGAGATAGAAAATAAGGAGGAATGGGGCCTCATGGACATGGCCCTGAATGAGCTGGCCGCGGCGGTTGCTGCCCCCGCGCCCGTCTCAGCTCCCATCCCCGCGCCCGCGCCAGCGACCATCTCCGTAGCATTGACAGGTTGGTCGCCGAGCACTATCGCAGAGCTGGAAGCCACAGGCGTCAGCGAGGTCTCTGTGGACCCGCGCGAGCTCGTGTACATGCCAGCGCCAGCGCCCGTGCCCGTGCGCACCCCTGCACCCACCGCGGCGCCGGTCCCCGTGCGTTTGCCTGCACCCGCCGCACCCGTGCCCGTGCGTGTGGCCTCCTCAGCGGCATGGGACGCCGCTGTCGAGCGCTACCTCGTAGCGCCGCGAGTTTCCATCCTCCCGCGCCCTGCCCATCGATCACGCGACGACATGATGTTTGATTTCCAAGTGAAGAACATTCTGTGCTGCCTTGAAGACTTCAACAACGGCGTCTCGGAGGACGACAACGACAACGCCGGCGCGGCATGCCGCCTCCGCCGCCGCTGAAATTAGTTTTTTTGGGTTTAATACTGTATCTCGATCATATGAATATAAATTTGCAGTGTGGCTGAATAAAAGATATGGTTTGAACGAACTTGCGTTTTTCTCTCTGAATGTACAGACTTATCAAACGGTTTCTTTAAAAAAAAGGTCAATGGTTTTTAAATATAAAACACTCATCGCAAACGTTTTAGATAGAACACCCATATGCAAACCGACAGCTTCCCCAGGAAGCCAAGGGAAAATGTGTCGAGTAGGATTTGTGCAGCTCTTGATCACAAATGTTTTAGATAGAACACCCGTATGCAAAGTGAGAGCTATGGTCTTCCCCAGTAAGCCAAGAGAAAATTCACCACGCAGGATTTGTGCATCTCTTCAACGCAAACGGTTCAGATTGAATACGGTATGCAAAGTGAGACTTCGCCGCTAAGCCAAGAGAAAATCTGACACGGAGGATTTGTACATCCCTTCAACGCAAACGGTTTTTTCGGATGGCCCGTGTGTAACCATGTACAGATAATTTGACATATTTGCATCTGTCATATTGGGTATATTGCCATTTTTCAAACTGGAATGATTAACATTTGTTGATCTAATAACATTGCCCTTTATCAACCTTGTAACCCTGCCATTTGTCAAAATATGCAGCTAAAACTCACTAGCACTATCTAATTTTGCAACTAAAATTCAGTAAGCATAGATTTCATTCATAGATTAAGCAGTCGTCCTTTATACAAACAGTTCAACTTGACAGTTGAACCGACCAAACTTTCCCCAATAGTTCCCAACCACATACTGAAATAGCTAGTTAAACTATATATACTAGCTAATTTTAAGTACGTAGTACAGTTCAACCACATCTATAGTCAGATGAACTGAACAAAATAGACCCTAAATACTACTACTACGGAGGGGCTTTGTACTACTTCCGGCAGCCTCTCCTCTGCCGAGCACGCTCAGTAAGAGGCAAAGGAGGAGGAGCCTACCGACGAGCTGGACAACTGCAATACGGTGCCTGCCGCTACTACACCTTCAGTGACGCTCACCTCGAACGCCCTCTGCCGCTCCAGACGACCCCTCTCGAAGCGGCGGGACTCCTCGTAGATCTCCTGATTCCTCGCCTCTGCGGTGGCGTGTGCTGCGGACACGGTGGCCGTAAGGCTCTTTGCGTGCTTGACGAGGCGCTCCTCCTCCTTCCGCAGGAACTCGATGTAGCGCGCAAGGTCGCTGACGCACGTGCGGGCCACCACCTCCGCCTCCCGCCTTCGGGCGGCGGTGGCGGAGCGGGTGATGACCCCGGCGGTCAACGGTGGGCTGGCGGCCATGGTGGCCGACGATGGGGTGGCGGCCACGACCACCACCTCCCGCCTTCGGGCCGCGGTGGCGGAGCGGGTGATAGCCACGGTGGCCGACAGTGGGGTGGCGGCCACGACGGCCACCTCCCGCCTTCGGGCCGCGGCGGCGGAGCGGGCGATGGCCCTGGCTTTCGATGGTGGTGTGGCGGCCACGGTGGCAGATGGTGGGGTGGCGGCAACGGTGGCCGGCAACAGCTGTCGGCGGCGGAGCGTGTGGTGGGTGTTCCGCGCACACCCAACAGGGACGCCACGCACACTACACTACGCCGGGGACTGCGCCGCCACCGCGGTGTAGCCTCTCAGCTGGAGCTGTCCTCTGATGACGGCGGAGTGGCTGAGCAACGACAACGGACCGGTGCCATTGGCGATTGTGGGAGAAGCAGACGAGATAAACTACAGGGAGGGAGGGGAAAATGCGACGCAGGACGCACCGCCCGTGAGGGTTTATATAGCAGGCCGGTAAGCATTGGGATTTTGGGGGATTTCACCGAGTCGGGCGGGAAGCTTGCGCGGGAACCTGCGTGGTTGCGCAGGAACGGGCTCACCGATGATTCATTGCGCCACTTCGAGCCATCGTTTGACCAAAAGAACGCCCCCGTGCGCTGCTCAAGCTTGTGCTCGAAGCCGTCTACGGCAGCGGGGTGACAAGACGTGCAAGAGGAGGATGAAAGGACACGTACACATACGGTTAATAAAAGAAAACATTTGCAATTTAATTACATACTACCCCTGTCCTGGTTTATAAGTCGTCTTTGTATTTTTATGCAAAATTTTGACTAGAGATTTAACAAATAAAATACAAATGCATGTCACCAAAGGTTATATCGTTGGATTCGTATTTGAACATAGTTTCCAATTATCTAATTTTTATAACATGCATTAACATTTTGTTAGTTAAATTTAAGGTCAAAATATGGCACAGAATATAAAGCGGACTAATAGACCAAGACAGAGATAGTAGCACACGGCCGCTCTCTACGCAGCATCGCAACTGCCGGCCGGCTTGTAGACGACCATTCCCTGCGTGTTCAACTGCTCTATGCGTGTGGTTGCTCGCGGTTGAGGCGGCCGCAGCGCGCTCTGCTTGTGTCCCGCCGCACGCGCTCTGCCCTCATGTCCCTCCGGGCGCTCTACCCTCGTCCCTCCATGCGCGCTGCCAGTGTTTGGGGCCGGTGCACGATCACGTACGTTCGTCCTGCCATTATGCATGCGGTTGCGCCGGGCGTGGCGCCACGATGCAGTTACCCGCTGCAAAAACTGCCATGCGGACACGCCGAGAATCCAGGCCGCCCGGCCCACATTTATTCCTGCAGCCATTTACCTTCATCTCTCGCGCCACATGACACAATAAGCACACCCACGACGACACATACAGAGAGGACATCCAATGGTTCCAATGGCACTCCCCGTGGCTCCAATGGCGCTCCCAGTGGCCGACGACGACAACGGGGGGCAGTTCGCGACGCATCACGTAGTGGACACCCACGTGAGGGGGAAGGACCTCTCGGTGGTGTACACGAACGAGCCGGTCTCAGTGGAGAGCTCCATCCAAACTATGGAGCAGTTGCTTGCTGAGGACAAGTACCAAGTGGTCGGCTTCGACCTCGAGTTCACCAGCGGTCGTGCCAGGCACGATCGGAAGGTTACCGTCGCCCAGTTGTGCGTGCAATATGACCTCCTCGTCTACCACTACCATCCGGCCACAAGGCCTTGCGAGTGTTTCTCAAGGTTTATCAACAGCTCTGACTACAGTTTTGCTACGTTGGACACCACCAACAATCTAAAAGTGCTCAAGGTTTTGGGCTTGACGTGCCAGAATCTTGTCAACATCTGTGACCACTACAAGGTCTGGGGCAGCGACAACAACAAACATAACTCCCTGGTTGACCTCGCCTCGGCCATCATCAAGCCCTACTACATGAAGATGAAGGATGAGAGCAAGAAGGACAAGAAGGCCTGGCACAGTGCCTGGCATCAGAGACTGGATGAAGAACACATCAAGTATGCGGCCAAGGACGCGTACACAGGCTACGAGATGTACAGGCGGATCGTTGACATGAGGAAGTGTCTTCATCCTGCCCCAGACGAGGGATCGAGCCACAGAGCAGTGGCAGGAGCGTCACAAGAAGTAGATGACTAGACGATCGTTTCTCCTAGTTTAGAATGCATGCAATTGTTTATTGAGGTGTGTGCGAATGATCTATATAGTCACTTATGTAATTGGATGTTTATTTCAGTTATATATATGTTATTCTTCTGTAGACAGAGCAAATCACACGGCTTATTAGCAGCAATCGTCTCTGTTATTATTGGTCTTCGCACACATTTCTGATTACGGACCTGTTTGCCGCGTATCACACACATCTTGTTCAGTTGAACTGTTTCTGTTGCCTTGGCTCATCGCAAATAATTTATCCGAGTGAACTGTATGCCCTCCATCGCACACACCTTGATCTGGTTGACCGTTTCTATTGTGTTGCCTAATCACACATAGTTCATCCTAGTGAACTGTATGCCGTATATCGCACACACCCTCATCTGGCTGCCCGTTTCTATTGTTCTGCCTCATCACAAACGGTTCTGCTGGATTAACCGTATGCCACGCATCGCACATGCAATTCTAATCTGAATCGTGTTTGATGTCTCCGGCATCGCAAATGTTTTGTATCTTTTTTGACAGTTTTATTACATCACCGTTTGTGATTAATGCATCGCACACAGTTTCGTCGAAGGGTCTCTGATTGGACTGTCGCGTTTGGACCAACCTGCAGTAGTGACTAGAGAGAGAGAATAGAGAGGGGGCGCCTGAGGGAAAGGGACTTGTTGTCTCTTGGGGACGCCCTCTCTCATATATTGTATATAGGTGGAGGGAGGGGGCTTGGATGACTTGAGGAGGTCTCCCCCTTGGTGCGCCAACCAGGGAGGAGTCCTCCTTCAACTGGTTCGATCTCTCCACTACTAGGCCTTTTTAGATTTTTCTTTAGCCTATTGACTCTAAATAAATCCCAGGGGCCTCCCATTTAATATTGGAGCCCTTTATTATTTATATTAGGTTCTCATTTTTTTCCGCCTATATATAAATTTTCTGTATTCCTCGAAGCACTTCCAATAACCCCGAAACGCTTCCGATTTCTCTCAAAACTATTTATTTCCGAAACACTTCCACTAGTACAATAGATCATTGCTTACTACCGTAGGAGTTGTTGGGATTTCCCAGAGAGGAAGGGTGAAGTAGAATAGCAACAAAGTATTTCCCTTAGTTAAGAACCAATGTTATCAATCGAGTAGGAGTCTCCCAAGCTAGCAACGTGAGTAGCACCTGCGCACAAACAAGTACAAACTTGCACCCAACACTTCAAGAGGGTTGTCAAGTGTTGGAAATATGCCCTAGAGGCAATAATATTTGTATTATTATATTTCCATATTCATAACTATAGAGTTTATATTTCATGCTATAATTGCTATGATTCTAAAATATGCGATTCAGTGGAAAACTCATATGCACGTGTGAAATGATAAACGGTTAAATAAAAGGTTCCTAGTCATGCCTCTAGGACTAGCTCAAGTGTTGTTGGTGATCACGTTTTTCGGATCTTAGGATATCGTTAAGTGTAACGATCACTCGTGCAGCGACGTGCTATACAAACGGTTTTTAACCCCTTTCCGCGACAAAGTTTTAAATCATCGTCTTGCATGTGTGTGCGATAGGGGGGGTCCTTCACACACGACCCAGAAACCGTCGGTGATAGGGAGTAGGAATGCATCTGTTTTGCAGAACTTAGTGTATGTGATGCCCGCATCTATCCCAAACATGAGTTGTCACACACAACTGTTTGTGATATATCAAATATCCCAAATGCTCCATCCTTGCTACTCGTGTGTGCTCGCATTACCATCGCACTCAGTATCCTGTGGTGCAACATTTATGATGTGCACCCCATCACAAACAGTTCACGATTGTAAAGCGTGTATGATAAGGAGACTATCACACACATTTACTTTTCATATACAGTATGCGATTCGATGTAAGAGTGCATATAGTTGTCCCCATAAAACTATATGCAAAGCTTGAATATATCCCAAACGTTGCTCCATCCATTAACGTTAGCGATATATAAAATGTTCCAAACGTTTCATCCGTAGTACCCTTGTCGGATGAAGGCATGTCGCATGCATTCTTCTATGAGCAAATGTTTACGATGTGCACGACATCATAAACAGTTCATAATTGCCAAGCGTGTGTGATAAGGTGACTTTCACAAACATATAATATGAAGGAACCATGTGCACTGCTATTGTTAATCTCACACGTTTTTTCTTGGCTAATCGTGTGTGCAGTAAAGATTTATCGCACACGTAGTGATCTGAGAAACGTGTCTGATCTTGATGTTCATCACAGAGTTTTGCTTTCGCAAACCGTGTGCAGTGTAATGGCATGCAGAGCATAATTTATCCCTAATTTAATCCCTGCATTTAAAATTCACAGATTTCAAATTTTAAAGTAGGTAATCACTTATTTCATATTGAATCATGTTTATTGCAAATATAGGTTCGAGGACGAATGCATAATTTGATGCACAGGTACATATACTGAAGAACTATAGAAGCACCAAGTAAAGAATGATGAACCACAGTTGCACTAAAGACTGTAAAGAGAGAAGCGAAAGACATTATGGTTGCCGGAGACGGTGAAGCGAATGCCCATATTGTGCCCTGCTCCATGCCTAATGCGTGCACGACTCTAGGTAAACCCCTTGTGATGGCCGCCTGCCCATCCTTCACTGTCTTCATTAGGACTTCTCAATGCTCATTGTAGTCTCGATGAAATACTTTAACATTCATTGCATGTCCACCAATCATGTACTTTGTGATGTACTCTTGAGTAAACTGCTTTGGGAACCACTGCAAACGAAAAAGATTCAGACATTGTTGTCTAACAACTCATTATGGGCAGTAAAAAAAGAAGGCTATAGAGTTCGTAGTTACCATTTTACAGCTCACTGTTGTGTTGGACAGAGCGTAAACAAATAATTTAATTGCCATTATTTGTATCTTTTTGCTAATAATCCTTTATCATTGACATGATAACCCGACCCTTGGGGGCTACAGGTGATTCTTCAAAGAAGTTATACTTGAAAGAACCGGCTTATCATTTGCATGATAACCCGGCCCTTGGGGACTACAATTTGGAATCTACAGATCTTTCTTCAAGTCTTCACCATACTCAAAGATTTTCCTATGGTCAAGACTTGGGGGCTACGTACAGGGAAATAATAGGATAAAAGTAAAGCTTACCTCATACTTCTTCTTCATTATATGTACCAAGCTGCCCTCCATGTACTGGCTTGTAGTTAAGCGGCTCAAATAGCCTGCATACACCTCTCCTGCGCTAAGTGCCTCACAGTTCGGCAGTTCAAGTTTTGTTTTGCCCTTTTCCAACAAGGGCGACTCTTCTTTGGCTGAGTGCTTAGCTAGCACGGTGGAGGTCTTGGGTGTTTTCTGACTCGCCCCAGTAATGGCAATATCATCAGTATTCTCTTCAAGAGGGGCTTCTTCAGTTGACTTGACATGAGTTGAAGAAGAAATTGGACTTGGTGGGTCACGATTATCCGCCGGGTTAGCTTCAATATCCATGGCCTCAGAGGCCGTTGCGTCAGTCTGTGGAGGCGGGTCATCTTGTTTGTTGTGATGCTCTTCAGGGTTTTCGGTGTTGGTCTCAGGGGTTACCAGCACCTGTTCCTCCAACTCAGGGACTTTGGGGGCCTTGGAAGAGTTGCCAACCTTTCTCTTCTTATCCTTGGCTTTGACCCTGTGATTACATTGGAATATTAAGACGTATATGACAATAAGTTTTAAGTTATCAATAAATGCAAGTACTCACCCTGGGTTTACAATGAAGACAGCTAGCTGGGTTGAAGATGAGCTGCCTGAAGACGGTGGCGACTCCTTGTAATTGGAATCAGAAAGGTTAAGAGGATGTCTCATAAGACCAGCTATGGGTAAAGAAGGAGTTGGTTTGTGTGGCACCTCAGCAAGCCGCTTACAGGCAGAGGGTTCATGAGTTAACCCGACCATTGAATCGCCTGAGCCGCCACTCCGAGTCTGGCATCTTAGCTCATGCTGAGTTTTCTTCAAAATAAAGTGTGGATCTAAGTGAGCATCTGGATGAGAAAACTTTACTTTCCGGACGACCCGACGTATTCTCTCTGGAGGTGCGGAGTCTGAGCCGGAAGAGATAGGAATTACCTCAATGTCGTCAGCCCGGCTTGTGGCAGCCTCATCCTGAGAACAAGAGGCGTCAGCTAATTCAATAAAGAATCGACCAAGAGATTTGAGTTCTACCTCTGATTGATCGTCGGCGTCAGCTGACTCGCCCACAACAGCCGGCTCAACTACAGCAGTTGGCTTGTTCTTCTTCGACTTTGGGCCAGTCCTGGTTTTGGCCACAGCAGTCTTTATCTTTCTGTTCCAAAAAGCAGAGTTGGGCTGTGTAACAAAAAAGGGTTAACCAGTGAGACACAGAGAGGGTAAAAAGATATTTAAGCCGGATGTAAATGAATACTTACAGGTGAGCTCGGGTTGAGCTTACAGAACGGTGACAGCCCCGCCTTATTGCAGTTATCTTGAGACTCCCCAAGCAAACCATTTATAGCCTTGTTGACCTCCTCATCAGTAAAATTTTCAGAACTATACCGCTGAGGGTCATTTGGTTCGCTTGAATATTCATACATTAAGCCGGGTCGGCGGCTTAGGGGGAGAATTCTCCAAGAGACCCAGCACCAGGTTAGATCAACTCCAGTAGCCCATTGGCTAGTAGGGCTTTGACCTTTGAATAATGTGGGAGTGCTTCAGCATGCTCCTCTTGAAGAATCTTGCTCGGTGGGTCAAAGTCTATTGGAAGACGATCAACTCTATAACCCGGCAGAGGCTTCTCATTGGTTGGGGCAGTATTTTTACAGTAAAACCAAGTTGTTATCCACCCTTTAGGGTGACTTGGCAAGGTGGCTGAAGGAAAGCCTCCATCTCAGAGTTTCTGAATTGAGATTCCGCCCAATTCCTGACTCGGACCGTTTGTGCATTCAGTCTGGCGGTTTATATAGAAAAATTCCTTGAAAAGAGCAATAGTGGGCTCTACTTGCAGATAGACTTCGCAGAAAATTTGGAAGTGACAGATGTTTGACACCGAATTTGGGCCTATGTCTTGAGGATGAAGATTGAAATAATGTAAGACCTCCCGAAAGAACTTTGACCCAGGCGGTGTAAACCCTCTGAGGATATGGTCAGTAAAAACTACAACTTATCCATCACCGAGTCTAGGGACTTCCTCCCCTTGACTGACTCGCCAGCGAATTTCCTCCTGAGTCGCCAGAAGACCATGGGTTTGAAAATCCTTAAGAATAGTTTCGATGACTAAGGAAGGCACCCAATTACAGATGGTGGTTTTTGACATAATGAGCCGCCTGAGTGCAGTGAAAGACTGTGGAAATATAAAAGGGCGGGTTACTCAAGAAATAATGACTCGCTATCGTTGTCATATGAGTAAAAGTAGTATAAAGATAAGTCGCTCTAAACATTGGTGAGTTATGTAAGAGAGGCAGTCTCTAGATCATTGGCGGGTTACAGATATATTGATAAGCCGCCCAAGATGCAGCGGTGGGCTATCTAAGGTTCATGATTGTTGAATTTTCGATGTATGAAGCAAACAGGTTTCAAACAGGAACGTCTATAATTCCGGATATGTGGGCAGTTCAAAAAAGAAAAATAATTGCTAAAGCTAAACAGTGGTGACGGAAGTGCTAATGGGATACCCATGGATTTGAGAAACAATACAGTTTGTTCAAGATGCAAGATGGATGTCAAACCTACAACCGTAGTATTGCCATGGCATTTTCAGATCAAAAACAAGTTTTCTACTCAGGCTATGGTGAACTATGAAAGGGATGAACACCGACGAACACCATGAACTCGAGTAACCTAATGTAGATCTAAGGAGGAAGAAAAGGGGTACCTGACGGTGGTAGTGAGAAGCGGCGGAGCTCCGCTGAGTTCCGGTGAAGGCGGGACGGCACAGTGGACTCGAACGAGATGGCTGGCGCAGGATGATGGTGCGGTGCGGTGCGGCTCTGGTCGCGAAGGGTCTCGTGAGGAAGAAGAAGAAGTGGAGGAGACGAGGTAAAAAGTAAAAAAGAAGGACCTCGTGCCTATTTATAAGGAAAAAAGGGAATAGTGAAAGGCCGGTGCGAAAATCGAGGAGGCACAATAAATTTTACAACTAAGGGACGCCTCGATTCTCGGAATGACGGATTTATACAAAGATTTGTTATGACGTCATGAAGGGTTTCCCGAAATCACGGAGGTGACATCATCTTTTTATTATGGCGGGTTATGAAGATTTTCAAGGCTGCGACTAAGAGAAATGAAGAGAAGACTCGCCAGATGGAAGGGTTTAAGATTGACATGAACAAGTTCAAATCAATCTGGGGCCTAATGTTGGGGATATGACCCCGCAATATAACCCGCCCAGTAAGGGCCGGGTTAGACCATTGGCGACTCACGAAGTTAAGCCTCAGACACGCCCAAGTGACCAAGGCACAGGGCCGGACGGGCAGCTCACAAGATGGGCCGACTTAAAGCCCAAGACCAGAAAACGGCGTGTGGCCTGGAGGTGTAAGCCACCCTACGATGACTTGTCACAGAAGGCAAGGCGACTTAGAGTTAGGATCGGTCACGGATCGTGACTCACCCCGGACTCTTGTAAGCCGGCAGCCTCGACCTGTATATAAAGGCGAGTCCCCGGCATAGAATAGACAGGTTACAATCAATCGGGAGCTAGGTCAAGCGAATCCGCTCCCTTGTAATCGATATTCACACAATAAGCAACAACAGCAGGAGTAGGCAGCGGCCTCGGGCGGCGCCACGCGAGGAAGAGAGAGGACGGGGCAGCGAGGGGGAAGTGAGAGGGTCGGGCTAGGGTTTGGCCCGTGCTAGGGGGCGGCTATATAGGCGGAGGGCGCCGGCGGATGGCCGCACGGCGCCGGCCGGTGCCGTGGCCACAGGGAAGGGGCGTGAACAGTGGAGGGCCGCCTGGGCCGGTGGGCCGGCCTGGCGGCCTAGCTGGGCCAAGGCCCAGCGGGCGGAAGGAGGATCTTTTTTTTTCTGTTTTTGTTTTGTTTGTTTTTCTTTTTCTGTTTTATTTTATTTTCCAATTTGTTTTTGTTTTATAAAATATACAGATAGCACCTAAATTGGTAATACTAATTATACCACTGCCACAATAATTATGGCACCTAAATAATATAGTTTAATATTTTTATAATTTATAAAAGGCATTTAATTAATTGTTTAATCCACTGTTTTAATTATTTTAGCGCATTTAAACATTTTATAAAAAGATAATTTCTCCACCAATATTACCTATGCATTATTTGTCATAGTTTGTACTTTTTAGTTTTGACATTTGAAAACATTAACTATTTGACTTTATTTTAAATTTGAATTTGAACTGGATTTGAATCAACGTGAGATTAGCAACAGTAATAGTGGTGACATGGCATCATTATCAGGGGATTACTTTAGCTTAATTATCTAGGCGTTACACGAAGACACTGGAAAGCGCAGGTCTTGGGCAGCCGGGCCGGAGCCACACCGGCGAGGACCATCGAACTAAAGAAGCTGGAGAGGAACGCAGCCTTCGAAGCGCTAGGGCCGGAGCCGCGCCTACCGAGGACGTTGACAAGCTAGGCACCTGGAGAGCGCAGGTCCTGCTGCCACTGCCTCGCGCCCGCAGCATAGGGGACGCCACCAGGGAACGGCACGGGGCTAACCTCGCCACGCGGTGGGGGTGGATGGGGGGACGCCACCCAGTCGGGACAACACCACCGCGGGAGTGGAGGACAGCCGCCGCCGGGGAGCCACCGTCGAGATCTAGGCCGCGCCGACGAGCCAAAACCGCAGAACGCGCGGGGGTGGGAGACGCCACCCAACCGGGGCCAACATCACCGCGGGTGAGGAGCTTCCCATCGAGATCTAGGCCACGCCGGAGGTGCCATGGCCGCAGCATGCGGGGGAGGGGGGGAGCTCGTCGTGGGAGGGCTGGGGCCGGCCAAATCGCCCCACCGCCACCATCCCAGGAACCGGCGCGGGCTTCGCCGTCCGTTCCTCCGGTGGCAGCGAGCTGGGGAGGGGGCTGGGCCGCTCGATCTAGGGTTCCCCGTCGCCGCCAGGGAGGGCGACGCGGGGGACGGGACCATTCAGAATCAAAAATATCTGACTGTGTGACTCCTTGGGCAGTGATTTTTTTTTTTTGTGAGCTCCACCGGTGGATTTTTATGCGATCAGTGCCATTTTTAGCTGGAACTGATGAATGTTTTTGCTGGAATAGACAGTTTTGTAGTGCTGGGACTGAGCGGTGGTTTTTTTGTTGTCACCGGCACCGATGGATTTCTCTGCGGTTGGCGTTGTTTTTGTTGGAACCGTGAATGTTTTTTGCTGAATTTTGCTGTGATTGACATGGAAATTGTTAGCGGCGGCGAGGCGAGCGGTGATTGCAAGGCGGCGAGCGGCGACGATGAGGCGAGCGAGCGAGGGCAGCCGGCGAGCTCACTAGCACCCGAGAGGAACGCGTGTTGCACACAAGGGACATGCGCCATGGCTTCCCTGTTTTTGGAACGAAGCGGTTGGGGAAAGGATAAGGTGTTGTAAAGAGCGGCTATATCGTGCCAATTGGACAGTGCGCGGTGCGATCAGTGAACCGGCGCCTAGCAGTGGCCCTTTTCTTTCCGTGTATGTGTAGCATGCTCATTTTTATCATACGGCCTTGTTGTGCGAGCAGTCTAAATTTCGAATGTTGAATCATTTTTTTTTTGCAAAATAGTCCCTAAGCTTTAGACTTTTAGTACTACATGCAACAACCATGTATAAATTACATTTAAAAAAATAAACATGAATGAGAGGTCATTGTTTTTTTAACACAATACAATCATAGATGCTCGCATAGATGCACGTACACTCACCTCTATGAAGCGCACGCACACCTTATCCCTATGAGCGTCTCCGAAATACTGAGCCGACACAACATCTTGAGATTGATGAAGTGACCACAGGCGCCTCGTAGTCAACAAAGAACGTCTACTCTCACTGAACGAACATCGTCAAAAAGGCTGAAATAAATCCAGAAAAATAT
The DNA here is from genome assembly GCA_011799875.1 of Thinopyrum elongatum. NCBI lineage: Eukaryota > Viridiplantae > Streptophyta > Magnoliopsida > Poales > Poaceae > Thinopyrum > Thinopyrum elongatum. The sequence goes on along the minus strand of CM022298.1, from coordinate 446,109,772 downwards.
GAGCATGAATGCCAAGTCTAGAATTTACAGTTCACAATAAGGGACCATTGTTGATTGTGCCCTACAGTCCTCAACTTAGCACTAAGCAAAGTGTTCTTTTAAGGTACTCATTGCGTTGGATTACATCCAATTGAATCATCTCTCTCTCTCTCTCTCTCTCTCTCTGCATTTTTTGTTGCTTTTATCTCTCTGTCTCCTTTTGGCTTTTTGTTCTCTTTTATGTGGACATGGTAGAACCACCGATGATAACAAACCTTAAAATTTCCAATAAAGTAATAATTTTTAGGGCGTGCAAATATATCACTAAGTAACCCCCTTGGTGGCAAACCAGCAGCACTGAACTGATCAAGAGGTCAAAAATGTTGCTCTAGTTTTGTACATTCTGAAAGGTAAAGGTGAATGCTGTCTGCTGTACTAATAACCAGAGCATTATCATCTTCGCAGAAAAAAAAAACAGAGCATTATCAGGCAAATACCCCCAATAAGCACATCCTTTTGAAGTGAGCTATTTTGACGTGGTATGCCATCTCTTTTTTCAAGAGACCACAGCTTCTTTTGACAAAAGTAAACACTGTCGGCAAGTGCAGCGATGACTCTGCAATGCAAAATTGGAAGACTTTTTTCACCTTGCTCCTGCACAATGTTTTCTACCCCTTTCCTGGAGAAGTCAACTTCTTGCACCCCCCCAAATGCGGTGGTTTTTGTCTCTGCTTTTGCTTGACATCTCAGTCAAACGGGAGTGCTCGTGCGTGCGGCTCCCAAAAGCATGCGATCCCCCTACCTAAGTGTGAGTTGCTTGCCGATTAGCCTTTGCCTTTTGCCACCGTCTGGAAAGGCCTTGCAGGGTAATTCACCTCCTGATCAGTAGTAACCACGAAAGCAAATGGAGAAATCATGCGGTAAATGTCTGATAGCAACACAACAGCTACTGCACTAGACGTGCAGATGAATAATTTTTTTTACCTGCAACTCTTTATTTGAAAGGAAATGAGAAGTTGGGGCAAGATCAGCACCAACCAATCAGCATATACTGCAAGAAGGCGATTACGATGCTGCACTGAAACCCGCAAGATGCTCATGTAAGAAACAGCGCTCGTGCCGAACAAAGACGGGGTACTGTTCCCTGTGTTTTCTGCCGTAATCATCTGCAGTAGCACACACTATTGTTCAAGCTCGGGGCATGATTACCACTGTGGCACTGACCGCATCCTGATGCTTGAGCTTGACTCAATCCCGGCGACGTACGCATTCCGGGGCCCGGGCACCGATCGAGCTCCGAGCTCGGCTCTGGGTGCACGGCACTGTTGGCCGCCCGCCCTCATGCCCGTTTGACCTGCCGTTCGAGGTGCTGCCATTATTACCACGACCGAGCCGAGGGACGGGCGGAAGGAGAAGAAGGGATCCATGATCGGTCGACGGTAATCACTCGCGGTGCGTGCAGCATGCGCATCTTCCATGACCTAACCTAGCACGTAGGAGTACTCCGTGGTACCCTTTCCCACCTCCGACTCAGATCGATGCAGCTTCGCGCAAGAAGCGATCGAGCATGGACGGAGCACGTACTGGGTGTGGGTGGGAGTGGAACCGCGGGAGTGGAGGCCAGCGGTGCCCTGCCCTTGGAGCCCGTAACTGGCTTCCACTTGTCGAGGGGATGGTGACTTGGTGAGGCCCCGGCATGCGTGGGCCGAAAATGACACGACTTCTGTGCATACTCGCTCGGTTTTGTTCTAAATCAAAGTTTTAATATTTTGATCAACTTTATATGAAAAAGTAGCAGAATTTATGGCATTAAATTAGTATCACTAGATTCGTTTTGAAATGTACCTTTATAATATATCAATTAGATGTCATACATGCTACTTCCTCCGTCCTTAAAAGAGTGTACTTTCAACTTTGTTGAAAAGTCAATTTTTTTCATGTTTGACCGTATTTATACAATAATACACCAACATTTGTGCCATGAAATTAGTAGCATTAGATTCATGATAAAATATATTTTCATCATATGCCTAGTTAGTTTCACAAATATTGATATATTTTTGCAAAAACTCGGTCAAACTTTGAGATGGTTTGACCCTCTAACAAAATTGAAAGTACACTCTTTAAAGGACGAAGGGTGTACTATTCTTTTCTATAAAGTTGATCAAAATTTTAAAGCATTGACTTAAAATAAAAGGTAGATGTACATTTATTCACGGACGGAGGGAGTATATGCTTCTGTGTGGAGTTTGATCGGTCGGTCGTCGCCCCCATTCGATTTATAAAAAATCTGTCGGAAAGCCGCAAATCCCTGGCGGTGTGGATTAGATAATTCTCTGCCTTCCCGCACAAAAAAATGACAATTCCCTGCCGCACCTGACACGATTACAACGTGTTGCTTCATCAACATACAGTCTTATTGCATTGTGACAGTGCCTTGATTTTCAGAAGAAGGTGTTCGGTTACCAAAATTATTTTTTTAACAATGTTAGCAAAATTGTAAGGTAAGAGCATCTACAACCGCCTCAAACGTCCGGACGGCCTGTCTGGTCGCTTCCTGGACAGAAAACAGTTACCCAACCGGACCGAACAAATCTGACCCAAACGTCTGAGCTGACCGGCACTTCCCATACCCGGTCCATATATGGGGTGGATATGGGAACGCCCGGACGCGCATGCCACGTATGTTTCGAAAAGCCAGAGTCATTCCAAATCTTCTAAAAATTGACTAGTCTTTCACTTGGACCAAACTCTTACCGCCTCTGACCTCCATTTTCCGCCTCCCGCAGCCGTCCACCCCATCCCTTGCTCGCTATCGCTGATGTCGTCGATGACTACCCTGTCTGCACCGTCGGCACGAATGATGCCTCGACGGAATCGGTCGGGCTCCCCGGTGTGGCGGCGGTTCCTTGCAAGGTGGAGAACCTTGCCCGGAAGGACCGCCGCCAGAGGCAGTGCGGGCGTGAGGCGGCGGTGAAGGCACCTGCGGAGATGTACTATGCTCACGCCATGGAATTTGGCCCGAGCGGTATGGCGACGCAGATCAATCTGGCTGTCGTGGCCACGGGGAAAAAGTCTTGTCGGCGGAGCCCGACTCCGTGGCGCCCTCCCCCTCCTAGTGAACAAGCATCCCGGATTTGAGCTCTTTGCAAGACGTCCACGACGGTCGAATCGCCGATACTCCAAAGGCATCAGGCGACGTCGGGCAATGCCAGCTCCGAGCATCCCCACATGGTGTTCGGCGGAATGCCCGACCAAGACTCAGTACAATGTTTGCCCCTTCCACACTTACATTCGTAGATTCTTTTGTTTCGCATACCATTGGATCAAACTTGTAGTACTTGTAGGACGGTAGTTAAATTGCAATGCATGTTGTAGGAACAAATATTGCATGACATGATAAATGATGGTCAAGAGCCTTTGCAATTTACTACGGGGGATACCAATTCCTTGGCGTTTGAAGTTGGGCAAACATCACACACTAAAAAGAAGAAGACAGTGAAGCCAAGAGGTCCGGCCCTCACACAATTCGAAGATGTTTTGTTGTGTGAAAGTTGGTTGAACACTAGCATGGATCCGATATGTGGGACCAAGCAAAAAGGCAAGAAATATTGGGAAATTTTCACAAACTTTATCATGATAAAAAACACTATGTGAAGCCACACCCATTCAACACCAACCATGTCCCGTGCTATCTCCAACACAGATGGTCCACCCTCCAAGAGAATGTGAGAAATTTTGTTGGTTTTCTCAAACAAGTTTTTGGCCAAAACCAAAGTGGCATCGGAGTTCAAATCCATGCAACTTTGGTGGCAGCTTTGCACCATCAAGCCGAGAAGAGGCTGAAAGTGGTAGTTATCGACTAGAGGGGGGTGAATAGGCAATTTTTATGAAAGTCTTCGAAGTAGGCAATGTATTCGAAGATGCGGAAGCGAAACAGGAATTAAACAGAATGCATACAAAGTAATTCAACCCTAAGCATACATAGGAGCACAATAAGTACATCATGTAACATGAAAGAAAGGGAATAACTAGCTTGAAGACAAAGATAGAATCAAGGGGAATGTCTTCAAGCAATGTCTTCACACGAGTATGAGCAAGCAAAGGCTTCACAATACAGAACAGTAAGTAAAGTAGTGAAGTGATAGAACTAGATGCTCGAAGAATACAAGTGATTTGTTTGACCAGTTCCAGTTACTGTGACAACTGTACGTCTAGTTGGGGAGGCTGAGATTGAACTCTGAAGACCTGGTCTTCAACTTATCCCCCTTGAGCTAAGATCTCCGAAGACCTCACCCAATCACTCACGTAAGTCTTCAAGGTAGACTTCCAAAACTTCACAAACTTCGTTCACCAGCAATCCACAATGGCTCTTGGATGCTTAGAATGTGACGGCTAACCGTCTGGAAGATCATAGTCTTCATGTTTAAGAAGTCTCCGGTTCACTCAGAACAGAATGTCTTCGGTGATGCACAATCACTTTTGGGCTTTGGGTGTTTGGGTTTTCCTCGCAAGGAATCTCTCTCAAAGGCTTCGGAGGTGGGATGCTCTCAAACGACAAAAGCCGTGTAGTAACTCAGAGAAGCCACCAACTTATGGTGGAGGGGGTGGCTATTTATAGCCATGGGCATCCTAACATGATATGACCGAATTGACACTCGGTCAGTTGCCAACCGACATGTGTCCAACGGTCGGATTTTAAACACATGTGGCAGCTTGACTTGGGCTACAAGCAAAGCTGACTCAACCAACTCTGGAAGAGGTTTTCTCCCATTGTTTTCACTGGAAGACATAGGATTTTAGGTTGAGCGTCACGCCAGTTTCTGACTTCGTTTGCCTCGACCCCACTTAGTAGTACGGTGGTTCCTACGACTCAAGAAAGAACAAAATGAAACTACCAAAAGACTATGTCTTCGCGCTCCATTGTCTTCAAGCAAAAGTCTTCGCGTACCACCATTATGTTCAGTGTCTTCATACATTTTTAGGGGTTGTCTTTGGTGTTAAAACCAAATCTCGGGGACTTCTATCTGTGTTAACCTGTGTACACTCACAAACACATTAGTCCCTCAAGCAAGTTTGTCGTCAATACTCCAAAACCAACAAGGGGTGGCACTAGATGCACTTACAAAGGCCATTCACTTTGTCACATTGTTGGATGAAATTGAATAGGAAGCCCAAGTGGCAAACCGTTGTTGAAGAGATTGAAAATGACACGACGAACACGAAGAAAAACGATGGGTCTAGCTCCGATCAATCCATTGGATTGGATGAGGAAGAAGAAGAAAATGGTGGGGCGGACATACAAGCCAACCATGTCGAAGAGAACCGGCAGGTGATGGGCAACAAGTGGGAAAAGGATAGGGTGGCGCATGAAGGCGCGACATGCAAAATGTCTGCCAGTTGGACGACATTTTTTCTGCCAAAGAGGTGAAGGAGGAAAGGTGCAAGATGTTCATCGATGTGCAAAGCGAGAAGATGGGGTTCAACCATGAGAGGTTGAACTTGGAGAACAACAAAACATAATTGGAGAGGCTAGGGAAGATTGCAAAACGGGAGCTTCAACAAATGGGACAATGCAAGGAATTGAGCTCGAGAAAGAGAAGTTGAGGCGTGCGAGAGAGGCGGAGGAATCAAGGATCATGTTGCAGGACATCAACCACTTGAATGATGAAGGGAAGATTAGTTGGTCCGCATGAAGAAGAGGATCAATGATCATGATGACGGAAGTCATTGATTCATTTGTGTATTGTTTATCTATGTATGAACTGTTGAATTTTATTTTTTCATGTAATGAATTGTTGTTTACTTTGTATCGTTGAATTTATGATGAATTTGTGTTATATGTGTAGGATAGCGCAGCATAAAACAAAAAGTTCCATCATACGCACCAGCCCAGGACCATTATGAAGATGCATACAAGGTTTGATATGATCGTTATCAACTCGTAGCACAGCAGAAGGAGAGTTGGCAAAGATCGTTGGTGCAGATCCCCGCAGCTAGGATTTTACAACCTCCCAACCGCGAGGATTTTCATCCTCGTACAGTCCCTCGAATAGAAGATCGAACGTACGATCTCTCTACCGGATTGAACACATACGGTGTCATCTATCCAACAGTGCTTCACCGTCCAAAACTAACCGCTATCGGAGACTACGCAACCTTACGACAGGATGGAACTATTTCGTGCATGGCGAGAGAGAGATGGAAGATCATTGCATGCCTTGGTGGTGAAAAATGAGATGACTTGGAGAGCACCTCTTCCCTTCTATTTATAATGGAGGAAGGTGTGTGTGGGGGGCTTTAGGATGGCTGCCCAAAAAGGGGGGCGCTCCTCAACATCAGCCCACAAAAGGAGGGAGCTTGCCCCCAAGCCCCCCCCCCCCTTGTCCATGGCACCCATGGAGGGGGCTGCCCCCAAGGGGGGGGCTCCCAATATCTATCCACCAAATGTGGCATCTTCCCCCCAACAAGCTTCCACCATTTGTGGCCTCCCCCTCCCCCAAAGGGGGCGCCCCAAAAAACAGCCCCCACGAATCAAGGAATCTTGTCCCCCATGAGGGGACAATGTGCTTTTCACGCGCGTTCTCTGAAGAATTCCAAAAGGTTTCAGAACTTTTCCCGCACCCTCCAAAAAGTTCCGGACGCGTTTTGAAACTTTTTGGCTATATGATTTACTCGGAAACAATTCTCGGTTTTTGCGGAACACTTCTGGTTTTTCTCTGAAACATTTTCAGTGTCTCTGAAACTTTTCCAGTGACTTTCTCTCGGATGCCTAACCTAGTACTCAGCAGATAGATGACCCTTATAAGCGTGTGACCCTGTATATTCAGTGAAATATAGACATGACCGGAACTCTTTCCGATCAATGATGAATAGAGGAACTGTGGACATCCATATTGACCCCTATACCCACACAAATGAAAAGTCGAGTGAACCTTTACTAACCGCGTGCTATTCCTATTGCTTCTCGATATGTTACAAAACCCAGAGGTGAGATTTATCGGCATCCATGTGAATCAACAACTTGTTCACTATGTCAATTTTCTCGTTACCTGTTTTGTTCTCTTTTCTCGTTCCCATCTTTCGCCATCCCTGTGATCAAATCACACTGTGTTTGGCCGGACAATGATGGATATTGTAACACCGAGAGGGCCCAAAGAATATCTCTTCATCATTGGAGGAGCAAATCCCAGTCTTGAGCTATCTAGTCCATTGTCATACTTTTCCATGAATCTGTAAGTTGCCGTAATAGCCACCCTATTATAGATGACGTTTAATAGACCCCAAAGTTCATGAACCAAGTATGAAGGAATTGGATACTCTCATGGTCTAGGGGATTATGCAAACATTTAACTTTCCCTATGTTATAAACCATTAACTTGTGACGAATGGATCTCATAGTATAACAACAATTGGGTCAGTTCAACACAAATGTTCTTCTTACATTGTGTCCTCAAAATTGCCGGCATTATCATGCCCGTGATCAGGAAAACGTAACCATCATGGAATAGAAATCTATTTTACTGTTCATTATTCCACACATGCATATGGGTTTTCCTCTTAGCCTTTTCGATATACAAACTGAAGGACCATTGCAATTATAACACAGAACATAAACATAGTTATGAACATGTAAATAAATAATACATTTATTATTGATCTAGGGCATATTTTCAAGAAAATGATGGATGTGCATGGATTTGCATGTATTTGGGTACTGGGATATGGGTAGTGTGGTTGTGGAGGAGGACATATGAGGACCCACCCAACGCTGCCTGTGGGCGCACCCACAAACGTATAGGGGCTCGTATCGGCCAATTATGGTTGTAGATGCTCCCAGTTACAGTGGGACCAGATTATGTTAGTTTGTGTTTATTTTGCGACGACTATAATCTCATGGAGCTTAATCGGGTCACATCACTATACAAAGGTGAATAGGGCATCTCCAACTAACCCCCAAACCGTACACCACATCAGTCCATGGACCGGTGGAACCAGTCCGCGGACACTGATGCAGAAGCCAGACATCCAACTGTATCCCTATACATTTCAAAGCGGATTTCAACAAACCGGACGAAATTCATGCAAACCAGATGATTTTCATATAAATCGGAGCACATTCATTATTTTTTTGACATTTTTCATTAAAAAAATCACCGACATAAACCTAGCCTATGGCGGCGCCAGTCCTCCACATCTTTGTTGTTCCCTTATGGCAATCATAGGGTCCATCTATTGGGAAACATAGTGGAAAACAAAAAAAACTCGGCCTACGATCACCTAGGAACAATATGAAGATGCATAAATGGTTTGGATCACGATCGTTACCGACTCCGGAGTGCAGCAGAAGTAGACGAGTCGTTGTAAATCATACTTGGAGTCCCTCGAGCTGTAGATGAATGATCCCGCGAACTGCCCATGAACGGAAGACCGAAAAAACAGCATATCTACTTGGTTGCAAACGTATGGTCTTCACGATCCAGCAGCGCTTCGCCAGAGCTAATCATCGCCCGAGAATTAGAGGGAGGAGATTAGAACCACACCGGGCTTCTAATTATGAGGATTAGATGATCTAGGTCAAGCTCTAATTTATCAACTAGGACCAACTAGAATTAGAACTAGAGAACTAGGAGGCTCTAGAACTTGTGTATTGCAATAGTGCAAAAACCTCTAGTATATATAGGTTGAGAGGGTAGGAGGGGGCGCCACACAAGTAATGAAAGCCCCTCCTTGGTGCGCCATCCTAGGGGGGAGGAGGAGTCATCCCCCCACTCCAATTCAGCCTCCCCACAAGGGTATAGGGGCGCCTCCACTACAAGGATGGCGGTCCAATTCTCCATTGCTAGTGAACCTATGTCCCCTGGGTCTATTTCTCCATTACTGAATTCTTCTACACAATTACTATTGTTATCGTCTTACTTTGCTATCAACTATCTCTATCACTTGTGTTTAATCTTGTGACTGGCAAGACAAGGGACTTGACAACCCTCTTGCCATGTTGGGGACAAGTTGTTTTGTGTTCTATGTGTAGGTATTGCTTACTATATTCGCTAGGAGAAGCTCCTACTGGATTGATAACCTTGGTTCTCTAACTGAGGGAAATATTTACCGCTGGGCTACTTCACCCTTACACTTGCGGGAATCCTAACAGCACCAGCGGGAGCACCTCGCATTATCGCCTATCGATGGCCTTCACGTGTTTCACTAACTGGCGGGCTGAAAGAGCATGGTGCCCCCTCGCATTATCCTATTGGCATTTCTCCTCCATTGCTAGTTCTTAAATATCCAGTCGATGTTTGATAGTACTTGTCGACTTCTATCCAACAAGCTTGAGTTTCTGATTCCGGAGTCCGTTTGCAGGAGTTATAGCAGTTTCAGTATTGGAGCATTCTTCTATTTTGCTATGGTAGTTTTTCAGTTTTAAGCGGCTGTAGAGCGGTAGTAGAGAGGTAGTACTGCTCTAAGCGGTAGTACTGCTCCCCCGAGTAGTAGTACCGCTTGCGCGGTACATCCACTTCCTTCTACCGTAACCACTTCTGCTTATTTTTATGCTTCTGTTGCCCAATCTGCTCGAGCGGTAGTACAACGGTAGTACTGCTCCCCCGAGCGGTTGTTGTGATCAAGCGGTAGAACTTCTCCCCCGAGCGGTAGTAGTGCTCTGGCAGAACTACCATTCGTGTTTTCTGTCTCATTGGGCTGTTTTGACCGTGCTATGAGGTAATACCGCTCCCCCAAGCGGTAGTACCGCTTGAGCACGAGAGTGGGCATAATGGTCGTATTTGGGGGCCTATTTAAGGGGGTATTCTTTCCCAATGGTCCTTATCCTTTGAGCTCATCTTTGCCCCCATTGTAGACCTTCTTAGAGCTTGTTATCTCTCAACCCCTCCAATGATTCTTGCTAGTTCTTGAGGGAAAAGAGAGAGGAGATCTAGATCTACATTTCCACCAATCACTTTCTCCTCTATGTGAGGGGAACCCCTTGGATCTAGATCTTGGAGTTCTTTGTGTTCTCTTCTTCGTTGTTCCTCTCATTTTCCTCCATAGCATTAGTTGTTGTGGTGGGCTTTGGGAGAGAAGGACTTGGGCACTCCATGTGCCCTTGGCATTGCATTTGGTGCATCGTTTTGAGTTCTCTACGGTGATACGTGGAAGTGAAGTTTGAGTAACTTATTACTCTTGGGTGCTTGGTACCCTAGAGCTTGTTCCTCTTGGGTGCGTGGGCGCCCTAGACGGCTGGTGGTGTCTTGGAGCTCAATCATTGTGGTGTAAAGCTCTCGGAAAGCATCAGGGTCTCCAACTAGGTTGTGGAGATTGCCCCAAGCAATTTGTACGGGTTTTGGTGATCGCCCCCAAGGGTTGCCAAAGTGTATGGGTTCCGTGACCGCCCCCAAGAGTTGCCATTTGTACGGGTTACGTGACCGCCCTCAAGGGTCCCTTAGTGGAATCACGACATCTTGCATTGTGCGAGGGCGTGAGGAGATTACGGTGGCCCTAGCAGCATTTTGGGGAGCATTATGCCTCCACACCACTCCGAACGGATATTAGGATCCGCAAGGGTGTGAACTTCAGGATACATCATCGTCTCCGCGTGCCTCAGTTATCTCTTCCCCGAGCCCTTTACTTATGCACTTTACTTTGTGATAGCTATAGTGTTTCATGTTATATATCTTTTTATCACTTAGTTGTTTATCTTACCTAGCATAAGTTGTTGGTGCACATAGGTGAGCCTAGTTGTTTTATGTTTTGTGCTTGACAAATTAAACACTAGTTTTATTCCGCATTTTTTCAAGCCTAAACCGTAAATATTTTAAAGCACCTATTCACCCCACCCCCTCTAGGCGACATCCACGATCTTTTAATTGGTACCAGAGCCTCGTCTCTCTTTATTAGGCTTAACCGCCTAGAGAGTAAAGATGTTGACTAGGGGATTAGGATTCTTTGACAGTCTTAGTTTTGATGGCACAAATTTTGATGTTTGGGTAATTCGCATGCTTAATCTCTTTAGGGTCATGGACCCAAATTTAGAGCGAATTGTAGATATGGGTTTTTCTCCTCCAAAGGATCCTCAAAGATTATCTCTAGCGGATGAGAAAAACTCTTATCTCAATGCTCAAGTTTCTAATGTGCTTTTTGATGCTTTGAGCAATGTAGTTATATTTCAACTCATGCCGTTTCGGGATGCTCATGAGTTGTGGACAAAGCTTCAAGATAAATATGGTGTGTCCAAGATTTGTGGGAATGATTGTTCTCCCTCCACCTCCAGTTGTATAGTGTTCTCAACTTCTTCTACTTCACCCTACATGTGTATTGCCACAAGGTAATGATATGGTGAGTACTGTTGGTCATTGCAATGATGATAGTGGGCTTATTGTTGATGATCCTTCATCACTATCTTACCGCAATGCTCCTTCTTTGGACTTCAACACTTCGAGCTCTCTAGATGTTTCACATGCTTGCGTTGATAGTCCCTGCATATCATGTAGAAATTGCTTGACTAAATCTCATGATGATATGCTTGCTATGTCTTGTTTCCTTGATAAAAATGCCTCTATTTCCTTGAGTTGTTGTGCTAAATATGTAGAGGAAACCCAACACTCCATGGAACAAGATGTGGTCTTGAATGGTGCTTCAAGGGATACAACATCATGATTTATTGTTTCTCACTTTTGCCTTATGGATAAGGCTTCAAAGGTATCTCCTACTTTGAATCCCAATATATCTCTTGATGATGATGTTGATACTAATGACAATGAACTTACTGATAAATAGGATGATAATATTGCCTCCTTAAAAATTAAGGGGCAAATGATTTTTAAAGCTCTTCATAAGAATAAAATTGCTCGATCTAACTTCATGGAAATCATGTCTATTGCCATTGATGGAAAGAAATACATTGAGGAGTTGGAATCTCGTCTCGAGGAGCATGTGGTCTCTATTGAGAAAATGGAAGGTCACGAGCGTGATTACGCTAATGAGATTGCAGATCTTTCTCAAGCTCTTGAGGAAGAACAAACCACCAAGGAATCTCTTGATGAGACCTTTGCTCTAGAATTATCTAAAGTAAAGGAATCCCGTGATAGAGCCCTTGAGGTGGCCAATGATTACAAAACTAAAAATGATAAGCTTAAAGTTGCACATGCCAAACTCCTTGAGGACTTTGAGCACCTCGAAAATGGCTCAAGGGTCATTAAGAGTGAGATCATCGAACTCGCCGAGTGTCATGCTCAACTTAAAGCTTCATATTCAAAAGAGCTTGCCAAGTAGCCTTCTCCTCTTATTGTTAATGATGATGCTTGTGCTACTAACTCTATTTATTGTGAAGCATCCATTTTGAAGAAGAATGTTGAGCTAAGGGATCAACTTGGGTTGATATCTAGCAATTATGGGAAATTTCAAGAAAGTCATGTAAAGCTCACAAGCTCTAATGATGATCTTCCAGTACCCCATAATGTGCTAAAGATAGCTCATGAGGCTATGATTGCTAAGGTAACATCTAGTGAGCCTCATGTGGATACTAGTCATACGTCTCCAACATATCTATAATTTTTTATTGTTCATGCTATTAAAGTATCATTCTTGGATGTTTTAAACTCATTTACTAGCAACTTTATATCATTTTTTGGGGCTAACCTATTGACATAGTGCCCAGTGCTAGTTGCTGTTTATTGCTTATTTTTTACTTCGCAGAAAATCAATACCAAACGAAGTCCAAATGCCACGAAACTTTTTGGAGATTTTTTTCTGGACAGAAGACACCCAGGGAACCAAAGAAGTTCATGGGAGGAGACCCGTGGGGCCCACTAGGCACCAGGGCGCGCCGGAGGCCCCTAGCGCGCCCTGATGGGTAGTGGAGCCCACGGGAGGCTTCTATAAATACTCTAAAATCCCAAAAAAAACATAGGGGAGTCGAGAGAAAACAGTTTCCGCCGCCGCAAGTTCCAGAACCACGAGATCCAATCTAGAGGCCTTTTCCGGCACTCTGCCGGAGGGGTCAACGATCACGGAGGGGTTCTTCATCATCACCCTTACCCCTCCGATGATGCATGAGTAGTTCACCACAGACCTACGGGTCCGTAGGCAGTAGCTAGATGACTTCTTCTCTCTTTTTGATCTTCAATACAATGTTCTCCTCGATGTTCTTGGAGATCTATTTGATGTAATGACTTTTTGCGGTGTGTTTGTTGGGATCCGATGAATTGTGTGTTTATGATCAGTTCTATCTATGAATATTATTTGAGTCTTCTCTAAACTCTTTTATGCATGACCTTTATAGCCTAGTATTTCTTCTCTGAAACTTTGGTTTAGTTTGGCCAACTAGATTGATTTTTCTTGCCATGGGAAGAGGTGCTTTGTGATGGGTTCGATCTTGCGGTGCTCAATCTCAGTGACAGAAGGAGACATGACACGCATGTATCGTTGCCATTAAGGATAAAAGATGGGGTCTATTCCTACATGAATAGATCTTGTCTACATCATGTCATCGTTCTTATTGCATTACTCCGTTTTTCATGAACTTAATACACTAGATGAATGCTGGATAGCGGTCAATGTGTGGAGTAATAGTAGTAGATGCAGAATCATTTTGGTCTACTAATCTTGGACGTGATGCCTGTATACATGATCATTGCCTTTGATATCGTCATGATTATTCGCTTTTCTATCAATTGCCCAACAGTAATTTGTTTACCCACCGTATGTTATTTTCTCGAGAGAAGCCTCTAGTGAAATCTACGGCCCCCGGGTCTATTTCCTATCATATTATTTTCAGATCTATGAATCCAAAAATCCAAAAATGCCTTGCTGCAATTTTTCTTTATCTATTTTATTTTTTGTTTTTGGTAGATCTATTTATCCAATGGAGGATTGACAACCCCTCTTACGCATTGGGTTGCAAGTTTTTGTGGTTTGTGTGCAGGTGTTGTTTACATAGTGTTGCTTGGTTCTCCTACTGGATTGATAACCTTGGTTTCATAACTGAGGAAAATACTTACCGTTGATGTGCTGCATCATCCTCTCCTCTTCGGGGAAATACCAACGCAGATACAAGCAATCAGGAAGAATTTCTAGCGTCGTTGCCGAGGAGACATCATCAACATCTATCAGGTTCCTATGCACAAACTTTCATCTCCTTGCAATTACTTTATTTGCCATTTACCTCTTGTTTTCATCTCCCCCACTTCTAAAACATTTTCAGAAAATCACAAAAAAAATTGCCTTTTTATTTGCCTTCTTTTTCATTTGCCTTTTTCTTGTTTGATCTTTTGTTTGCGTAGTCACGATGTCTCAAGAAAATACCAAGTTGTGTGATTTTTCCAACACTAATAATAATGATTTTATTAGTACTCCGATTGCTCCTCCGGTCGCTAGTGCTGAGTCTTATGATATTAATGCCGCTTTGTTGAATCTTGTTATGAAAGGGCAATTTTTCGCTAATCCTAATGAGGATGCCGCGTCCCATCTAAACACTTTCGTAGAATTGTGTGATATGCAAAAGAAAAAAATATGTGGACAATGATATTGTGAAATTAAAATTATTTCCTTTCTCTTTGCGGGATCGTGCAAAATTTTGGTTTTCATCTTTGCCTCGTAATAGTATTGATTCGTGGGATAAGTGCAAGGATGCTTTTATTACTAAGTATTTTCCGCCCGCGAAAATTATTTCCCATAGAAGTGAAATCATGAATTTTAAGCAACTTGAGCATGAACATGTTGTGCAATCTTGGGAAAGAATGAAATTAATGCTAAGAAATTGTCCTACTCATGGTTTAAATCTATGGATGATTATACAAAATTTTATGCGGGATTGAACTTTGTTTCTAGAAATCTTTTAGATTCCGCCGCGAGTGGTACTTTTATGGAAATTACTTTGGGTGAAGGTAATAAATTGCTAGATAATATCATGGCAAACTATTCACAATGGCATAGTGAAAGAGCTCCTACCAGTAAAAAGATTAATTCTCTTGAAGAAATTAGTACTTTGAGTGAAAAGGTTGATGCTCTTATGAAATTGGTTGCTAGTAAAAATGCTCCTATTGATCTTAATTATGTGCCTTTGTCTATTTTGATTGAGAAAAATAATGATCCCGTAGATGTGAATTTTGTCTCGCGAAACAATTTTAATAACAATGCTTATAGAGGTAATTTTAATCCTAGGCCTTTTCCTGAAAATTCCTCTAATAATTATGGAAATTCCTATGGAAATTCCTATAATAATAATAATAATAGGATGCCCTCTGATCTTGAGAGTAATATTAAAGAATTTATCAATGCGCAAAAAGTTTTCAACACTACGATAGAAGAAAAATTGAATAAGATTGATGATATGTCTAGAAGCATTGATAGAATTTTTCATGATGTAGAAAATCTCAAGATTAAATTTTTTTCACCCAAGGTTGATATAAATGAATCAATTAAAGCTTTATATCTTTCCATGGATGAAAGTAGGAAAAGAACCGCTATGCTTAGAGCTAAAAGAGAATTTTTAGAAAGAGCGTTTTCGAACGATTGCTTTCACCATAATGATGAAGATCTTGAAATGATTGGTGTTTCTTCTATTGATTCCTTGTTTAGTAATGTTAAAATTGATGATAAGGGGACTGAATAAGAGTCAACTTTAGCTAGAAGGCGTCCTCATAATTCGGAGGGTGAAAATCTTGTTGAAAAAATTGATAAAAGTGGGTTTGGAGAGGTAAAAACTTTAACTAGTGATCTGCCCACTCTTTTGGATTACAAAGACTTTAATTATATAGTTGTTCTTTGGTTTAGTGTATCTCTTTGTTGCAATCCATGATAAATTCACCCAGTGCTTATGAACAAAACAAAGCTTTTACTAAACATATTGTAGAAGCGATGACGAAAGCTTTAGAAGAAAAGCTAGAATTAGAGATTTCTATTCCTAGAAAATTATATGATGAATGGGAACCCACCATTAAAGTCAATATTAAAAATTATGAGTGCTATGCTTTATGTGATTTGGGTGCTAGTGTTTCCACAATTCCGAAATCTCTTTGTGATGTGCTTAGTTTTACCAATATTGAAGAATGTTCTCTTATTTTGCACTTGGAGGATTCTACTATTAAAAAGCGTTTGAGAAGAATTACTGATGTTCTTATTCTTGCAAATAGGAATTATGTGCCCATAGATTTTATTGTGCTTGATATTGATTGCAATCAGTCTTGTCCCATAATACTTGGTAGACCATTTTTACGAACTATAGGTGCCATGATTGATATGAAAGAATGGAAATTAAATTTCAGTTTCCATTAAGGAAGGGTATGTAACACTTCCCTAGAACAAGAATTAAGCCACCATATGAATCTATCATGAGGGCAACCTATGGATCAAAAACTAAAGAAGACAATACTTGAATCTATGTATTATGCCTAGCTAGGGGCATAAAACAATAGCGCTTGTTGGGAGGCAACCCAATGAATAAAATATTTTTTTTCACTTTTGTTTCTGTTTCTGTGTATTTACACAATTATGCCTCTGTTATGATTGTGTTTTTTATGTTTTAATTAGTGTTTGTGCCAAGTAATGCCTTTAGGGTGCTTGGGTGATAGTTGATTTGATCTTGTTGGAAAACAGAAACTTTTACGTCCAATAGCAGAATTGTTAAAAATCACTGGAGTGACGAAAAACTCTGAATATTTTACAAAATATTTATATATGAATTTCATATGTTTTCCTAATATTTCAGAATTTTTGGAGTTACATAAGTATGAGAAAAATTCGAGTCTTTACAAACTGTTCTGTTTTTGACAGATTTTGTTTTCGTTGCATTGTGTGCTTATTTTGATGAATCTATGGACTATATCGGGGGGTATTAGCCATGTTAAAGTTAGAATACAGTAGGTATAATGCAATAACAAAATATGAATGGGTTTGCAATGTTACTTAAAGTAAAGATTGGTTTTCTTATACTAACGGATCTCAGGAAGGTTTTTGTTAAGTTTTGTGTGATTGAAGTTTTCAAGTTTTGGGTGAGATCACGATGGATGAAGGAATAAGGAGTGAAAAGAGCCTAAGCTTGGGGATGCCCATAGCACCCCATGATAATATTCAAGGATAACCAAGCAACTAAGCTTGGGGATGCCCCGGAAGGCATCCCCTCTTTCTTCTAACGACCATCAGTAATTTTACTTGGAGCTATATTTTTATTTGTCACATATCATGAGTTTTTCTTGGAGCATCTTGTAATATATGAGTCTTTGCTTGTTTTGATTTTTAGTTTGTCACAATCATCCTTGCTGGACACACCTATTTGAGAGAGCCATAATTATTTATTAGAATTGCTCTATGTGCTTCACTTAATTTTTTTTAGCTTTGGAATTGCTCTAGTGCTTCACTTATATCTTTTTGAGCACGGAGGTGCCTAAATTTTGAAGAAATATCCTCTCATGCTTCACTTATATTATTTTGAGAGATGAAAATTTTGAAGAAATATTTATTCTCTTGTTCTTCACTTAAATTTGTTTGAGAACTTGTTATAAGCAATGGTAATATATGAAACTAGTCCCAAAGTGATTGATATTCAAGAGGGATAATAAAAAATATCATGAAGATCATTGGACAATATAAACTTGATTCCTTTCAATGGTTTTGCGATATGAAGATAGTAATATGTGAGTCATGTTTGTGAGTAATTATGCTTTAGTAAGAATATTGGTGTTAAGGTTTGTGATTCCCTATGCAAGCATGAAAGTCAATAGTTATGCAATGAGATTATATCCTACTTGTGGTGCATTATTCGGTGTTAGTTATGTTTAATGCTCGTTTATGATCGTTTCTGTTTCTTGGTTGGTTGCTTCTCAATCTATTTGCTAGCCTTCCCTTGTACTAAGTGGGAATACTACTTGTGCATCCAAATTCCTTAAACCAAGTTGTGCCAAATGAGTCCACCATACCTACCTATATGCGGTATTTCCATGCCGTTCCAAGTAAATTTGTATGTGCCAACTCTAATTTCAAAATGAATTTCCTTTTTGTGTGCCCGTACCACTCATGAAGCGGCAGGGGGTGGCCAATATTTTTCCATGCTAGATGTGTTATTCTCAAGATGAGTGTTTATTCACTTGTCATTGCACGAGAGTGTGGCCAGTAATAGGGATGCCCAGTCCCGAATTGAAAAAGAAATTTACTTTATGTTGTCAATAATAAATTCCTTGGAAAGTGTTGGTATGGAAGGCACACATGGATACGGCTAGCCATGGATTGTGAAAGAATGGTCAAAAAAGGAATAAACTTTATTTTATGTTTGGGTACCGCCTATGATGTATCTAGCATGGAAAGTATTGGGAATTCTCGATCGTTTTAGTTGACGGGAAAAGCATGCCTCTCAAAACAATTTTATCTCTCAATTTAAGCTTTGAGCTCTGGCACCTCTACAAATCTCTGCTTCCCTCTGCGAATGGCCTATCTATTTACTTTTATGCAATTTTTATTTTTGTTGAGTCTCCATCCTCTCTTATAAAGCACCAACTAGGGAGCACTATTATCATGCTTGAGCATTGGATGTAGCTGATATTTGAGTGTGTTTCATGAATGGATCAATGATTGAGCATAATGGGCTAGGGATAGCTTTCTTTAGTGTTGATATTTTGAAAGACATGGTTGCTTGTTGATATGCTTGAGTATTGAGGTCTTCATGTCAAATTATAGACTACTGCTTTGAATCATCTAAAGTCCAAATGTTGAAAAGAAAAGAATATGTGATAAATATGATGGGTAGCATTCCACATCAAAAATCCTGTTTTTATCATTTACCTACTCGAGGACGAGCAGGAATTAAGCTTGGGGATGCTGATACGTCTCCAACATATCTATAATTTTTTATTGTTCCATGCTATTAAAGTATCATTCTTGGATGGTTTATACTCATTTACTAGCAACTTTATATCATTTTTTGCGACTAACCTATTGACATAGTGCCCAGTGCCAGTTGCTGTTTTTTGCTTGTTTTTTACTTCGCAGAAAATCAATACCAAACGAAGTCCAAATGCCACGAAACTTTTTGGAGATTTTTTTCGGACAGAAGACACCCAGGGAGCCAAAGAAGTGCACGGGAGGAGGCCCGTGGGGCCCACTAGGCACCAGGGCACGCTAGAAGCCCCTGACGCTCCCTGGTGGGTAGTGGAGCCCACGGGAGGCTTCTCCACCGACTATCAGCTCTATAAATACTCAAAAATCCAAAAAACCTAGGGGAGTCGAGAGAAAATAGTTTTCGCCGCCGCAAGTTCCAGAACCACGAGATCCAATCTAGAGGCCTTTTTCGGCACTCTGCCGGAGGGGTCAACGATCACGGAGGGTTTCTTCATCATCACCCTTGCCCCTCCGATGATGCGTGTGTAGTTCACCACAGACCTACGGGTCCGTAGGTAGTAGCTAGATGGTTTCTTCTCTCTTTTTGATCTTCAATACAATGTTCTCCTCGATGTTTTTGGAGATTTATTTGATGTAATGACTTTTTGCGGTGTGTTTGTTGGGATCCGATGAATTGTGAGTTTATGATCAGTTCTATCTATGAATATTATTTGAGTTTTCTCTGAACTCTTTTATGCATGATCTTTATAGCCTCGTATTTCTTCTCCGGAACTTTGGTTTGGTTTGGCCAACTAGATTGATTTTTCTTGCCATGGGAAGAGGTGCTTTGTGATGGGTTCGATCTTGCGGTGCTCAATCTCAGTGACAGAAGGAGACATGACACGCATGTATCATTGCCATTAAGGATAAAAAGATGGGGTCTATTCCTACATGAATAGATCTTGACTACATCATGTCATTGTTCTTATTGCATTACTCCATTTTTCATGAACTTAATACAGTAGATGCATGCTGGATAGCGGTCGATGTGTGGAGTAATAGTAGTAGATGCAGAATCATTTCGGTCTACTAATCTTGGACGTGATGCCTATATACATGATCATTGCCTTGTATATCGTTATGATTATTCGTTTTTCTATCAATTGCCCAACAGTAATTTGTTTAGCCACCGTATGCTATTTTCTCGAGAGAAGCCTCTAGTGAAATCTACGGCCCCCGGATCTATTTCCTATCATATTATTTTCAGATCAATTAATCCAAAAATCCAAAAATACCTTGCTGCACTTTTTCTTTATGTATTTTATTTTGTGTTTTTGTTAGATCTATTTATCCAATCTCATACAATTTAATCTATCTCAATACCGAGGAGGGATTGACAACCCCTCTTACGCGTTGGGTTGCAAGTTTTTATGGTTTGTGTGCAGGTGCTGTTTACATAGTGTTGCTTGGTTCTCCTACTGTATTGATAACCTTGGTTTCATAACTGAGGGAAACACTTACCGTTGTTGTGCTGCATCATCCTCTCCTCTTCGGGGAAATACCAACGCAGATACATGCAATCAACTAGCACCACTTCAAGTCAAAATGCTATCTTGCCATGTGCTAGTCCTCGTAATTCATCTACTCATAATGTTGCTACATCTTGTGATGAATTACTTTACTTGCCTTGTTGCTCTAATGATGAAGCTTATAATTCCTCAAGTACTTGTGTTGAGACTAACCATGTAGGGGTAATCAAAGAGCTCAAGGCTCAAGTCACTTCTTTGAAGATTGACTTGCAAAAGTGTCATGAAGGGAAGTCCACACTCAACAATATCTTAAGTCTGCAAAAATCCCCCAATGACAAAGGTGGACTTGGATTCAACTCCAATAATAAGAAGAAGTCCAAGAGCGACAAGAAGAAGGGCAAAAAACAAGTCAAGAAGGCCAAGATTATTTGCTTCAAGTAAAAAACTGAAGGGCATCATGTTAGATCTTGCCCATTGAAGAATAAGCCCATTAGTGACAAGCAACAAGGGAAGATGCCTCAAGTCCAAACTCAAGTTGAAGAACGACCACTTCCCAAGAAGACTCAAGTTAATGCTTCTCAAGTTGAGAAATCAAGTGAGAAGAAAGTGAAGAGTAGATGTTGCTACTTATGCTGTGAGAAGGGTCATCTTGCTTCTCATGCACTAATGGTACCGTATACAACCCCATGATGATTGATGATATTTAGTCTCTTAGGAAGAATATGGTTGGCAATGTTTTTTGCCAAGTTTGTTGGTACTCAAAGTGGTGTCAAGAAAAGAACCATTTGGATAGCCAAACCTATTGTGACTAACCTCTTAGAACCCAACTTGGTTAGGGGCCAACAAGCCCAGACTTGATCAATAGGTGTTGTTGGAGGGCATTGGAGACTTGGCTACATCATGAAGAGTTAAGGTATCTTCATCATTCATTTTATCTCAAGTCAAGTCATTTGGATTATCAAGTTTCTATCTTATATCCAATGTGCCTCCTTGCGGTAACTTGTACTTAAATTGTTACATTGAAAGTTACTTGCCCCTTTGCATGTGTTTGTATATGTTGTGATTCCGATTTTGTTATCTTGAGTAATCAAGTATGTGTATGTTGGTTTGCACATCATGTACATGTGAGTCGTGTGTATCATTTTTTGCATCTTGTTTGTATCTTAGTTGGATCTTATGAGAGATTAATTGAACATCCTATTTTGGGGGAGTGATGTGCTTTGTGCACTTCACGATCCTACAAATGTGTGTACATGAGGAATACCATCTAGTATTGATATTACAAGATTATCTAGTCTGTATGTGGTATGTCTTCTCATGAGATATTCTAATCCTAAATAATCCATTAATTATCTCTTGTTGGATCTTATTTGCCTCTTGTTAAGATTTTTTTTGGGTATCACATTAGGGGGAGTAATATGCTTTGTATATTACAAGCCTAGAGAACATGGACATTTGAGATATTTTCACTCAGAGTTGATATTGTAAATTATCTTGTTCCTAGGTGGCATGTTAGCTCTACAAGTTACAAGTTACTTATGTGTTTGGTGTGAAGATGATGTTGGGTATCTTTGCTATCTACCACCGGTAATTATTTCCAAATACTTTTTGCCTTTTGACAACTGGTACTCACTTATGTGGTAGAAATTATTGATCATCTTTACGTTAGCTTGTGTTTTTATTGCGTTATTACTTGCCAAGGAATGTGTCAACTCTTGTTGTCTTCCGTGCCACTTGTGGATCTTATTAATTTCTTGATCTTTCCTATGGTTTCTCTAGATATAGTGAAAGTGGTGATCCCATCTTGTGCATTTTGTATTCAAATGCAAATATTCTATAATGCACAACTCTTGGGGGAGCTATCCTATTTTCTTTAGAACACTCATCTAATGATCCTTATCAAGTGTGTGTTGGTGGAAGGCAAGCCTTTTCTTTTTTGTACTTTGTGCCATCATGAAACTTTGTAGAGGGTTTGGTTTGTTTGGAACCTTCCTCTCTTTTGGGAGCTTGATATCTTTCAATTAGTGTGTATCAATGGATATCTTTCCTTGATGTATCTTTTAATTGATATCCTTCAAGTGATGATTTCTTCACTGGTATCTCATTTTCACTTGGCATCCTCTCGTTTGGTATCTTTTCAATCATGTGTTGTTTTGGTTCTTGAAAGTCTCGAGCATGCATATTTACTATATGTACTTCCTTTGGCATGCTTTCTTTCTTTGACCCAATATATAGGGGAAACTCCACCAAGTCTCTAATTGACTAAGATGTGCACGAAATTCAATTTCATATCTATATGCACATATTTATGTGGAGTTTGTCCTATGTATTGTTGGTTCTCTAACTTTTTGGTCCCAATGAGTTTGGGTACCATTTTGTTTGTGTTGTTGTTCTAGGAACAACTGGAGATGCATTGGATGCTCGGCTCACTCACAAGGAAGGTGTTGTCACCACATGCTTATTGGAGTCAATCTAGGATGATCAATGAACCATTATCTTCAACATCATTCTAATGCTATCTCGGTAACAAGTGTCTACTTCTTGCATACATTTCTTGCATTCAACCTTGTGTAGATTGCATCATGGCATGAATTTCTTGATTCGTTCTTATGATACTTGTTTCCTTTCTCAAAGCATCCCAACAATGATCTCTTGTTGCTAGTTGTGATGTCTTTTATGGTTGGGTGTTTGGAGTTCATTTATATACAATAAGATAATATTAAGCCATGTGTTATGCTTTTCAAGCAAAGATCTTGTTGGTATATTTATGACTTCCTTTTGGATATCTTGTCCCTTCCTTGTGTAACCATTTCATGTGTACATCCTTCTTTGTGGATATATATCTTCATGATGTCATCTACCTATAATCTTATACACGTGAGAGAAGTTACATCTCTAGTTGATATCCTTTTCTTTCGTGTCCACCTATTCTTTCTCTTGTTATGTGTTCGGTGGCTCCGTGAAAGTTTTTGCTTGAATGCCAGTCTTTCTCTTTGCATTTTGATGCACTCACTCTTGGTGAAGTTTGTTTTCCTCATGCTTGTCTTAACGAGGCTTTTGCCATTTCAATTGTCATCCCTCCTCTTGACGAGGCTATACTTTTCTATCTTCACCATGGGTTGTCACAAGCTTTGGCTTTTAATTTGCATTTTAGTAAGCTTGTGAACCCATTCGCTAGTTGTGTGTGTGTGTGTGACCCTCATAGATTCATGTGTGTGGGAAGGACATGTCTTGCACCTTGTATCTCATTTATTCAAGACTATGTTGATGCTTAATGCTCATCCTTATATTAGTCTCCTCAAGTGCTTTGCCATGACTCACACATCGTTTTGATTGAGCCTATTCCTAAGTTGTCTATTTTACATGTTGCTCAACCATGTGTTTTTTGCAAGTGCTAGGCTTAGTTTCCTATATGCTCACTTGCAATTGTTGTGAGTTTCTATTGATTTTGGGGGAGTGATGATCCTATTTTGTCCACGTTGTATCCAGATACAAAACTAAATAATGCACAAATCATGGTATTCTCTATGTTCTTTAGAACACTCCTATGCTCATATCATAATATCTTTTAGTAATGTGGCTCGTAGGATCATTTGATTGCGTGTTTCAGTTGGTATATTATGATTGCTTTCTTCTCTCTTCGGTATGTGTTTGCGCCATATCATCTTTTAGCAATCTTTGGATCCTTAATATATTTTGTCTTCCTCCTAGTATTTATCACTAGATATGTGTATTTCATTGCACTCATATTTTGAAAAATACACACTTTATGGAGGAACATATATTATATTGGCCTTATAAGTTTTTCGCCCATTTTGGAAATCGATGCCAATGGGGGAGAAGGTTAGAGAGTTTAGAGGGAGAAGTTTTTGTAGCTTAGAGGGTTTTGGTTTCATGCTTTGGTTTTGTTCCTAAGCATTTGTATATCATGCTCATGGCATTATTGGTTGTTTCTTTGCATGGCTGTGCTTAATTCCTTATATGAACTCTCTTGAATCTGATTGTCATCAATTACCAAAATAGGGGATATTGAAAGAGCATGGTGCCCCAATGTTTGGTTTTAGTAATTGATGACAATACCTATGGACTAATGGTTGCCTTGAGCTATATTTGAAGGGTTTGTCGATATACATTTCTTGAAGTCCATTTGTTGGTTTCAAGGAGATTATGTGATGACCAAGGTGCTACTCAAGATTTATCCAAAGATTGGTCACAGAGAAGACATGATACAAGGTTGATCAAGACTAAGTCAAAGAGTGAATCAAGTTGATCAACACACAAAGCGTACAAGATGTACCGAGAGGGATCAAGTGATCCCATGCATGGTATGAAAGATATCATATAACCCATGGAGGATGACATCAAGTGGTGATCGTCATCAAGGTTGCGGTGTGCAAGTTCAATAGGAGCATGACGAAGAGATCTTGGTTGAAGCTTGCCGTTAATTGTGGTGACAATGGACTTGTGAAGATGTGTTGAAGAGTGGCTCACCCATAGTGGAGTATGGGGGAGCAATCTACTAGTCTTCATCGAGCCAACGCTATCAAGAAAGGTGTTCCAACTTGAGAAGGTCAAGATCGTCAACATCTAGCTCAAGTGGATTATGCGCAAGGAAAAGGTTTGTCCTTGATAGGTTTTCTATTTTACCGGTCTCATGGTGTTAGTTGGGAGACCGGGTGATAGGATCGATAGCCGTACTATCAAGGCGGGCTCTCGAGTGAGTACCTTCTTGATCGTATCATTCGTAGAGAGCTCAAACCATTGCATCCTTTGGCATCATATTTCTTGGTTCTTATTTTACTCTTCTCTTCGTGAGGTTTTAGAGTTTGTGTTCGTCTTCTTGTCAAACTCAAGCTCATCAAAAATGGAGTTCACATGCATCATCTTTGAGTTTTTTGGTGTTGGAGAGTTTTCCGGTTCATACTTAGGGAATGTCCTCTTACTATCCTAATGGCATTTATTCTCAATTGCTAGTTCTTAAATATCCAGTCGTTGTTGGATAGTACTTGTTATCTTCTATCCAACAAGCTTGAGTTTGCTGATTTCGGAGTCCGTTTGCAGGAGTATAGCAGTTTCAGTATTGGAGCATCCTTTTGTTTTGCTTGGGTAGTTTTTCAGCTTTAAGCGGTAGTAGAGAGGTAGTACGGCTCTAAGCGGTAGTACTGCTCCCCCGAGTGGTAGTACCGCTTGCGCGGTACTTCCGCTTCCTTCTACCGCAACCACTTCTGCTTATTTTTATGCTTCTGTTGCCCAATCTGCTCGAGCGGTAGTACTGCTCTGGCAGAACTATCATTCGTGTTTTTCTGTCTCGTTGGGCTGTTTTGACCGTGCTAAGCGGTAGTACCACTCCCCCAAGCGATAGTACCGCTTGAGCACGACCTGTGAGCATAACGGTTGGATTTGGGGGGGGGGGCTATTTAAGGGGGGTCTTCTTCCCCAATGGTCCTTATCCTTTCAGCTCGTCTTTGCCCCCATTGTTGACCTTCTTAGAGCTTGTTATCTCTCAACCCCTCCAATGATTCTTGTCAGTTCTTGAGGGAAAAGAGAGAGGAGATCTAGATCTACATTTCCACCAATCATTTTCTTCTCTATGTGAGGGGAACCCCTTGGATCTAGATCTTGGAGTTCTTTGTGTTCTCGTTTTCATTCTTTCTCTCATTTTCCTTCATAGCATTAGTTGTTGTGGTGGGATTTGGGAGAGAAGGACTTGGGCACTCCGTGTGCCCTTGCCATTGCATTTGGTGCATCGGTTTGAGTTCTCCACGGTGATACATGGAAGTGAAGTTTGAGTAGCTTATTACTCTTGGGGTGCTTGGTACCCTAGAGCTTGTTCCTCTTGGGTGCTTGGGCGCCCTAGACGGTTGGTGGTGTCTCGGAGCTCAATCATTATGGTGTAAAGCTCCGGGCAAGCGGCGGGGTCTCTAATTAGGTTGTGGAGATTGCCCCGAGAAATTTTTACGGGTTCCAGTGACCGCCCCCAAGGGTTGCCAAAGTGTAAGGGTTCGGTGACCTCCCCCAAGGGTTGCCATTTGTACGGGTTCGGTGACCGCCCTCAAGGGTCCCTTAGTGAAATCACGGCATCTTGCATTGTGCGAGGGCGTGAGGAGATTACAGTGGCCCTAGTGGCATTTTGGGGAGCATTGTGCCTCCATACCGCTCCAAACGGAGATTAGCATCCGCAAGGGTGTGAACTTCGGAATACGTCGTCGTCTCCGCGTGCCCTTTACTTATGCACTTTGCTTTGTGATAGCCATAGTGTTTCATGTTATATATCTTGCTATCACTTAGTTGTTTATCTTGCCTAGCATAAGTTATTGGTGCACATAGGTGAGCCTAATTATTTTAGGTTTTGTGCTTAACAAATTAAATGCTAGTTTTATTCTGCATTTGTTCAAGCCTAAATCGTAATTATTTTAAAGCGCTTATTCACCCCCCCTCTCTCTAGGCGACATGCACGATCTTTCACGGGCCTTAGACCATTTTGGTAGTTTTGTTAAATGAAAAATAAAATAAAATACATTTAGAGGAAGAAGTTTAGGGCAAGCGACAAATTTTGCTTTCAGACTACTTCCCCTAAAAGTTATGGGAAGCCAAAAAAACTGGTTTAGGAAGATATTCAGGGGAACTGTTGGAGTTGCTCTAGGTGGGTTTTACTAGAAGAACCTGCCCAACATGTGGTCTTGTGTAGGTGCTTTGTTCGTAACATATATCAACCGGCTCGGCTAGGAATTGAATAGGTAAGTTGATATACGCATATATTATTCCCTAGTTATCACACAATGTCAACATCTCTACAATTTAATATTCTTATAAAAAAGTCAATTTTGAAATTATTTTCCCTTTTACCCAATATATTGTGTGTTTCGCACCATTTACCCTATTACAAAATTTTCTCTACCCAAATATAATCTTGAAATTTTAAATATTGCTCTTTTGACTCCAAATTAAATTGTACCTGTTCCCGCAAAAAAAATTATACCTGTTCCAAAATATTTATACATTTGTGACATACATTATAATGCCAAAAGTAGTTAAATAATAAAATTAGAAGTGAAATATTTTTGAAACCCAACTTAGGGCTCACTTGGTTGAGAGGATTTTCGAAGATTCCTACGGGATTTTCACCCACGAGGTATTCCCTATGCTTAGCATAAATTTCATAGGAATATAGATACTAGATTCCTAAGGATTGTGGCCATCTTGTCCTAATTTCTAAATATTCTAAACATTAAGTGAGACCTCATAAAACAATCTTAAGGATTGGAATGGATATGAGATACCGATCCTTTACATTTTCCTATTTCTTTTATATAAAAATCATACAAACTGAATGAACCCTTAAACTATAATTATCGAAAGTAACAGAAACAAGTATTACTTAAAGTTGAAGTTAAAACGAGTGAGATACGATTTATGATCAAAATTTGAGATAGCCCATAGAATTATATTATATTATATTTGTGACGTGGCCTCCAATCCATGTGGGGTTCGAGTGAGCCCCCACCTTGGTCTAATATGTGGGCTAATCTTGTCAAGTTATTTTTTTTTTTGTTAAAAAGGGTAAATCGTGTAATAGAACATAAGTGCAGGGCTGAAAGAAAATCAAGTATGACACTCTCTAACTATTCAGAGATAAGAAGATTTTACTGGGGAAAAAAACCCAGCCCATTATGTGACCTTGTCTATGTGCTCTTGGTTCCAAACATATATCAACCATCTGGGCCAGGAACTTTATAGGTAAGTTGGTACACTCGGATTTTATTCCCTAACTGTGGCACACCATTAGCAATTATACAATCTAAAATTGTTTTCAAAATATTAATTTGAAAATTTCTATTATCCATTTACCCAACATTTGTGTGTTTTTCCACCACTTACCTAATTATATAATCTAAAATTGTTTGCAAAAAAATCAATTTGAAAATTACTATTCTCCTTTTACCCAACATTTTTGTGTCTTCCCACCATTTAGCCAATTATAAAATTTTCTCTACCCAAATAGTTTGACCCCACATGTAAGATATGTATGGTTGTCGACTCAGATGTTGCACACCATAAATTGGGATACATTTCTACGGGTTCTCTGTAATCTTGAAATTTGAAATGTTGCTCTTTTTAACTCCATGATACTTGTTTTGAGCAAAAAAAATTATGAACACGCAATAGATCTGCATGCCTATGTATTAAGATAGAAAGCAACGGAAGCAGCGATTCGTTGCCCAGGTGCGTACAGGTGCATACGCACCTGGGCATGAACAGTAAAATCATTTAAAATAGCAAATGAAATAAAAAAGTTGTTTTTTTGGCGTCCAAGATGCTTGAATGCGTGACGCAAGTGCAAAAATTTGGGACGTTTGGACATTCAAGGAGGTCATGGCAAAAAAGAATAATTGGTTGTGAAAGGAACTATGAAAAAGTACATTGTTTGGGCTCGATTTTCTCTTTTTTGCCTAGAGCTCCTTGAATGTCCAAACATCATGAAAATTTTCACGCTCCTTGCACACTTGATCATCTTCAATGTCACACAAAATCAATTTTTTTAATTTTATTCTTACTTTTCAATGAATTTTCTGTTCATCGGGTGTAGGATGAGCCCAGGCTTAGACTTGAATTATCGGAAAGCAACATGCATTTATAAGGTTGGGATTGAGCGCCACAAGCTGGCAGTCTGTAGAATCTCACATCCGCCCTGAATTACATTAAGGAATTACTCGCTTGAGACTACCATCCCTTACCTTCCGCCATTCATGGCAATAGTTGCAAACAATCTATACATTTACGACATACACTCTAATGCAAAGTTTAGTTAAATTCAGATTCAAAATAAAATTATAAATGAGATATTTTTGAAACGCAGCTTAGACTAGAACTATAAAAAAGAAACAAAACAAGTATCACATAACTTGAAGTTAAAATCAATGTGATCCAATTTATTTCGGGCTTTGAGATAGCTCATAGAATTATACCATAATATATTGTGACGTGGCCTCCATGTGGGGTCCTAGTCAACCGCCACCTTGACCTAACATGTGGGATAGTCTTGTTTGGTAGATTTTGTTAGTTTGTAATAAAATGGGTAAATCGTGTAACACAACACAAATACATGATTAAAAGATGGAAATTTACTCAAAATTGGGTAAACGTTGACACTCTGCAAATATTACTTTTGTATTTAGGGGTTGCAAATATTACAAGGTAACAGTTGATTCTACTTGTAAAACCTGGCCCGGTAGCCGGGCTTTTCTTGAGCCTACGTTCCAAATACCTAGCCCAGTTCGTGGGGCCACGTTCACTGAATTTTGACAAGCCAAGCCTACTTTGCTGTTGCCAAGGTGCGCTCTGGATTCGAAAGTAAATCAACCAGCTGGGTCAGGAACTGTACCGGCACACCAATGGCTGCTCAACAACTCAAGCATATGAACAGAGCCCATATGCTCAGGTACCCCATATCCAACAGCGAGAATCCTGCTGCCATGAAGCCCAAAAGGCATGCCCATAAACAAGCCACAGTGCCCTGCTCCAATGGCCGAGACCCAAAGCCAAAGATTGGACGACCTCTCCTCAACTCACCCATGAGCTGTGCGTGCTCCTTCCCGCAAAAAAAAAAAAAAAAAAGAGCTGTGCGTGCTCCGTTGCACAAAGGCATCGCGCTTTGCAGCATCATCAGATAATAGAAAAGAATTCCGTCTCGGGCCGATCGATCCCCTCTTATCCGCCATCACGCGTCCGTGCATGAGCCACGGCGACGATGATTCATTCATTCATTCACGCGCCCCATCACCGGATCGCGTCGCGGCGGGCGCTCTTTTCCGGAGATTTGGTCCGTTTCTTTTTGGCCGGATGGGGACAAGTCCGCGGATCGCCGAGATGAGCTCTTTCGGCCTGTCGATCGTCCGTTTCGGTCCGGTGCCGTCGCGTACAGCTAGCATAGCACAGCGGCCGGTCCGTTCCGCGTACCAAGAAGCGCGTGTGTGTTTTCCGTCCGTGAGATAATGCCTGAATATTTCATGTCGTGCGCGTTAGGTGCCCACAGCCCACTCACACTTCTCTATACTGTTTGTTTAGTAGGAGTACGTACGAAACGTACGATCAATTTCAGACGGCCAGTTACCACTTACCACACGGTTCGGTCCTTTAGGGATCTATAAATAAACGTTTTTATATTTTTTTACGGAGAAAGCCTAGATTTAGCACACCTTAGAGCAACTTCAGTCGTTCGGCCCCCCAGGGGCTTGCAAAATCGCCGTCTGGGGGCGCGCCGGCGAAATAATCGGCGTGGGGCGGTCGGTTTCCCAACCGCCGACCCCAAGTCGCCCTCAAACGCTGTTTTTTGAAATATTTGAAATAGAAAACTCGCCCAAACACGACACATTTCGGGCAAACTAGACGATTTCATTAATGTTTGTACATAAAAGCTTAAAAACATAAGTAAAACATAAAAAAAACTAGGCGCCGCCGTCCGCCGCCCCTACAGGCCGAAGAACGCGCCGAAGGCACCGTAGCCGTCGTCGTCGCCACCGTCGTCGTCCTTCTTCACGCCGCCGTCCCTGCTGCACCCCTGGCCTGCGTCGCCTTGGCGGACGGGCTTGGTTGGCGGCGGCTGTGGTGCGTCGTCGTCGCTATCGTCGAGGACGACGACGCCGCCCTCGTCGCGGCCGCGGCGCCGGGCGGCGATCTCCTCGAGGGCGCGGCGCTGGCGCTCCATCTCCATCTGGACGTAGTCCTCGCGCGCCCACTTGAGGGCGGCCTCGTCGTCGGCGGCCATGTCGTCATGTTCTTTCTTCACGGCGACGAGGCCCGGCTCCAGCTTGGGCTTGACGAGGCGGGAGGAGAAGTAGCCACGGCCGCCCTCGTTGATGACGAGGGTGCTGCCGCGGGTGCGCCGCCCGAGCGGTGTCGTCTCCACGGGCTCGAGCTTGACGCTGGCCATCGCCGGCGAGAGGGAGGACGAGGAGGAGGACGAACCCGCCATTCTCCTCGGCAGCCAGATGCCGCCGCTTCGGCGAGGGACAGGCGCCGGGGCCGCTGGGTACTGGAGCGGCGGCTCGTTGTCGCCCCTCGAGGTGCTTGAGAATGAAGTGGAGCGTCCGCCCGGGGACGCCCCACCACAGGCGGCGGCCGTCGGCGTTGTGGCGCCCCCTCACTGGCGCGTTGTTGGTGGAGGTGAGCTGCTGCTCGTGGCGGCGTTGGAAGTACGCCACCCAGCTGGCGTGGTTGTCGGCGGCGTACTCCGGGCGGCCGCGCACCTCCTCCGGCAGGGAGGCCCGGACGCGCTCGATCTCCTCGTGGAAGTGGCCGGGGTGCTCGGGGTCGGGTCGCAGGGGGACTGGGACGCCGCCTGCGCTGAGCCTCCACCTCACCGGCACGCGCATGTCCGGCGGCGCCGGGTAGTTGGCCTCGTGGAGGAGGTGCGCCTCCCACTCGTGCAGACTGCGGCGGCCGAAGCCGTTGGCCGCCGCAGAGTCGCCGGGGAACCTTTCGCCCATCGGAGAGGTTGGTGGTGGGCGAAGAAAGAGACGAGAAGGGTGTCGGCGACGAGAGAGAGAAAGAGAGAGGGCGACGGAGTGTTCGTCCCGGGCGAGGAGAGTGGCTTTTTATAGCCGCCGGGGGGCGGCAGGCGTGTGTGTACGCGTGACGGGAGGGGACGGCGAGCCGCAGGGGCATTACTGCGCCGCCCATGGGGAATCAGCGGAAGGCTGACCGGCGGTAGCCTTGGCATTGATTCCCCGCGGGAGAAACGAGGCGACGAGGGAGGACGACGATGTGCCGTGTCGCTGACTCGGCGGTCCCATTGGGTTTTCGCGCCAAAAACGCTCCCCCCCGGCGCCCCGGGCGCCCCCCCAGCGCGCCGGGTTCGGCCTGGGTCCGCCGACGCTAAAATCGGCCCGAGCCGGTGAAAATTGGGCTTCTGGGGACGCGGCTGGGTTGAATTTTCGGTGCCGATGACAAAAAAAGGGCCTGGGGGGACCTGTTGGGGTGCTCTTATCTTACCTGTGTGTGTTTTGAAGGGAGTCACCGGACCAAAGCATGTGACGGTCGAATCTATGCCTTGTGATCTCTGCTCTGCTAGCTTGGGTACGCAAAAGCAGGGGAGCTTTTCAGCAGCAGATTTGGCGCTGCGGTCTTTTGGAACAGCACGCCAAGAATCAGGAGGCATGTATATCTATCTTGGCATATGGGGAGCTAGTCTTCCTACATAAGCCATATATATATTGTTTTTTTTTTGAGGATAAGCCATATATATATTGTGGCTTGCCAATTAGCATGCAACTTGTGGTGCAAAATCTGTTAAATATACTTCCACTCCGAATCATTCATCACATCCTTCATACTAGGCATCCGATCTGCGGCATGTACGAATGTATTGTCCCATTGCACGATCTAGATGGTCCTCCATCCATCGACATTCTTGGTACGTGCTGGAGTACTACGTAGCTAGGGTACCTGCCTCAGCTCTCCCGAGAACAATAGTATTGTCATGAGAGAGAACCAATACTCGCACGGGTGTCGGGTGCACCACCGTGTCACTGTCTGCGCCAGAAACGAGGACAGGTAAACACATCAATTCCACTACATTTTAAGGGGTCAAGTAGTTATCCTGTCGTGTGGCTGTGGTTTTAGCTGTCGAAACAACTCACCGATGGACAAATCAGTAAATCCCAGTCCAACTTTGGTCAGGAAACAACTTCTCACCATCTATCTGAACGTCCCTGCTTCGGTCAGTCAATCCACAACACAAAAACAACAATATTTTGTTTGACCTGGAAGCTGACTGCTGGTTGAGTTTTAACTTCCAGCAGAGCAGAGCAGAACAAGGAACACACACATGCCCAAGAATGTGAGCAAGTCAATCCATGCATATCCATATCCATACACCATCCGATGCATGTGCACACGCCTTTTGGCCCTCCCCAACTCAGCAGCTCCTCACACGAACACGATCGCGGGCGGCACTGCACACCTGCACTGCGCTGCCACTATGCAGTATGGACCGATACCGACCCCGAAATTCCGATGTGAAAGGGAAGGCCACTAGCTCAATGCCCCTTTCGGCATTCGCTCGTCTGCGACTCACAAGAGAGAGCAGAGTCATGGCCGTGCTGTGCTCCGCCGCCTATAAATAATGCCGCGACCACCAACTTGCCATTTACCTACGCAGCACAGCAGAGCAGAGCAGAGCAGAGCTCGCCATTCAGCTAGCTAGCGGTGACTGACTGGCTGCGAGCACGAGTGGTGCTACCTAACCCGGTTGACCCCTAGAAAGCATGGACGTTGAGAGCTCCGCGGCGCATGAGGTCTCCGTCGACTGGCGGGGCCGCCCCTGCGAGCCCGGCCGGCATGGGGGCATGCGCGCCGCCGTCTTCGTCCTAGGTACGTAGTAGTCCTACCTACATCAAGTTAGTCAGTTACGGAGGAGCGATGGAGCAATGTCCATCCAATCCATGGCGCGCGTGCTGATTGGTGAGGCGTGCAGGGATCCAGGCGTTCGAGATCATGGCGATCGCGGCGGTGGGGAACAACCTCATCACGTACGTGTTCGGGGAGATGCACTTCCCGCTGTCGGAGGCGGCCAACGTGGTGACCAACTTCGTGGGCACCATCTTCCTGCTCTCCCTCCTCGGCGGCTTCCTCTCCGACTCCTACCTCGCCTGCTTCTGGACCATGCTCACCTTCGGCTTCGTCGAGCTCTCGGTACTACTCCTACTTCACTACTGTATATGCTTAGCTTAATCTCTCGATCGATCGATCCTGCATTCGTCTGGTCTCCTCGAGTGATCCTCGTTTTTTTACTCGAAATACTATTAATCATGTCGTCGAGGAACGACCAACAATCTCCTAGTACAAACTCGAGTAGGAAGGAGTGGCTAGCAGTGACCACCAACGGGTGGCCTGCGCGTGTTTCATTCAAGACAAGAAGATGAGGAAGATGGAACGTGCCAGTGTGTTTTTCCTTTGTGACTGGCCGATTGACTGTTGTTTTCACGTAAAGGGAAGGGAGATGAACTTGGATGGGCCAAATAAAAAAGGCCCCAATCACCATGCATGGACCCGGTTTTGGGACCAGGTTGAATTCAACGCACACAGCATGGCTCATAATTAGTTTTGGTTTTCTGAAAGCAAAGCACACGCCAATGGGAATTTGTTTGTTGTTGTTGTTGGGGCTTGCCTGAAAACGTGTTGATACTTGCCTATTTTACTTGGCACTCTAACTATCGCAGTCATTTTTTTCTTTCACTAGCATATAGTAGCTTTTGTAACTTACCCCTCTGTAAAGAAATATAAGAGTACCTTAAAATCCTCCATTAATGAAAATGTGGAATCGAATAAAAAAAATCTATTTTCATTAAGAATATAATCGGAAATACTACCAATGTTTTCTTTTCATCTGTCCTCAGGGCTTCATACTACTGTCGGTGCAAGCACACCTTCCGCAGCTGAAGCCGCCGCCGTGCAACATGGCGTCCATGGACGGCAGCTGCGAGCAGGCCAGGGGCTTCAAGTCCAGCATCTTCTTCGTCGCGCTCTACCTGGTGGCGCTCGGCAGCGGCTGCCTCAAGCCCAACATGATCGCGCACGGAGGCGACCAGTTCTCCAGCTCCGGCGGGGCCGACAATGCCAAGAGCCTCTCCACCTACTTCAACTCCGCCTACTTCAGCTTCTGCCTCGGCGAGCTCGTCGCGCTCACGGCGCTCGTCTGGGTGCAGACGCACTCCGGGATGGACGTCGGCTTCGGCATCTCCGCCGCCGCCATGGCCGCCGGGCTCATCAGCCTGGTGTCCGGCGCGGCCTTCTACCGGAACAAACCTCCTCAGGGCAGCATCTTCACTCCTATTGCAAGGGTAACAATAATCTTCACTTCACTATAGTAATTAAGTCAGTAATAACTCAATGATTGTAAAGACGGACATGTTGATTGTATTTTTTCCTACAAAAAAATTGTGTTCTGACAAACTTTGCGCATTCAAAAATTGGACGAAGTTTGGACCGTTAGGTTAGTGGCAGGTTGCTGTATGACAGTATGTCAAACATCTCCTTTCTGCTAAAAAAAAAATCCTTTTCAGAAATTTCCAAGACACTGCAGTATATGCAAGAATTTTTGCCAAGACCAATGATCTGATCACATTACTATATCCCTCCCTCCCTCTAGTACTCTATGATTAGATTTTCCTGGCTATTCTTGAAATAGTAGGTAGATTTAGTTTCGTCATCATTCAGTCAGTCAGAGCTGTTCTTGCATTATGCTCACCTTGTCACATTCAACAGTTGTGCAATTTGCGGCCATGTGATAGGTACAAGTAGTTTACATATTTGCTTGCCGATCAGATCTAGTCAGATACACCTTGCTAGAAACGATGTGCTCTCTGCAAGTTGTGTCTGCGGTGCAGTTCTTAAAGGTTTGTGATTTATTGACTGTTAGGATGTCTGTTCTGTGGTGCAGCTATGGTTTTGGTCCTGCTGATAACGACAGAACTGACTGCGGATTATGTATGCTGTCACGTGTGCTGATGTGCCATGTGTGCACTTGCATTATTCAGCATTGGTTCAAGATGGTAGGCTCTCTTTGGGCAAACAATAATAAAATATTGGGCCGTGCTTTATCCTGTTTTTGTCGAATGAGGTTAAGATCATTTTGAGTTTTTGACACAGAAATGTACATTTGGACTATAATTTTTTTGTTAACCAAGATACAATTGCGTGGCGATATCATTTACATCAGATTTGCTATTTGCTGCTGATGCTGACTAACTTGTGACATGCTGAAAAATACGCAGCAGAGTCCCGCTGTTTCCTGAAAGAAAGAAAAAAAAAATGACGAAGTTGCTGCGAACTGCTAAATTCTGCAGGTGTTCGTCGCCGCCTACACCAAGAGGAAACAAATCTGCCCTGCCAATCCTGACAACGCCGGAATTGGCGAGCCGGCACGCCTCGCCGGCAGCTTCCGCCACGGCAACAAATTCAGGTGGAGCACCGCACCCTACATTCTTCACCAGACTGCTCTGAGTTGTTCTGCGGCCTGACATGCTGTGAAACCATGTACGCAGGTTCTTGGACAAGGCGTGCGTCAGGGACGCGGCGCAGCAGCAGGGGGGCAACACGAAGCCGGAGAGCCCGTGGCGGCTGTGCACGGTGTCCGAGGTGCAGCAGGCCAAGACCCTCCTCGCCGTGACGCCCATCTTCGCCTGCACCATCGTGTTCAACACCGTGCTCGCGCAGCTGCAGACCTTCTCGGTGCAGCAGGGCAGCGCCATGGACACCGTCCTCGGGGGCGCCTTCCGCGTCCCGCCGGCGTCGCTGCAGGCCATCCCCTACGCCATGCTCCTCCTGCTCGTCCCGGCGTACGAGCTCCTCCTCGTGCCCTTCATGAAGCGGCTCACGGGGACGCGCTCCGGGATCACCCCGCTGCAGCGCATCGGGGTCGGCCTCGGCACCGTCGCCTTCTCCATGGTCGCCGCCGCCACCGTCGAGCGCCGGCGCCGCGACCTGTCGGCGTCCGGGGCGCAGATGTCCGTGCTGTGGATCGTGCCGCAGTTCCTCGTGTTCGGGGTGTCGGAGATGTTCACCGCCGTGGGGCTCATCGAGTTCTTCTACAAGCAGGCCTGCGCCGGCATGCAGTCCTTCCTCACGGCGCTCACCTACTGCTCCTACGCCTTCGGCTTCTACCTCAGCTCCGTGCTGGTGACGACGGTGAACAGGGTCACGGCGAGGCACGGTGGCGCCGGCTGGCTCGGCGACAACGACCTGAACAAGGACAGGCTGGACCTCTTCTACTGGATGCTCGCTGCGCTCAGCGTGCTCAACTTCTTCTGCTACCTGGTATGTGCAAGGTGGTACAACTCTGGTGCCGATGGCTCTGATGCTGCCTCGGCTCAGATTGCAGCTGAGGGTGATGCCAAGGAGATCAGCTGAAGACCTACTTGGAGACTGAACCTGTATATGCGTATAGATATATGTAGAAATGGATGAAAAGTAGTGATGGGGAAAGAAGTGCTAGGTTAAGAAGAAAGTTTCCTTTGATAAGGAATAGAAAGTACATTAGCGTGGCTAAGAAAGTACATTAGCATATGTATGCTAGTTCTACTACCACAAAGCATAGTCTTCTTCAGTAAACTTATTTCAGACACCGGTGGTCAACATGCATGGAAATATGCGATGGAATAGTGAAATAAGCAACGGATAGGATGTTGATAAGATGACGGCCGAGCACAATCCTCCCTTGCATGAAAACAAGAATCAACCAAGTTTCAGAACACATAATGCATGCAAGATGTACATATCATAGCCAAGCATACAGAATTCAATCTAAACTCAAAACAAAATCATGTTCAGGTCTTTCACTATGCTCGATAAGTACCACGAGCAGTTACGAAGTTTCCAGGTAGCAAAGCATACAGAATTCATACATGCTGCAAATTTTGTCCTAGGACACCATCTTACAGAATGATGCAACTGCTGCCAGATTTGGCCTCTTCTTCAGCCTTCTTCAGGCTATCCTTCAGTGCACGAATCTCTTCTCTCAAGTTGTTCTCCACGGCTTGCCTTTCTTTCTGCTCTTCGTGAAGCTGGGTTTCCAGCCTTGCGATTGTACTGTTTAACTTTTCCTCCACCTATAAAGACAGTTTCCAAACCGTATTTAATCTATTAAATTATTAAAACAATAAGAAAAGTATACTTCTCAGTTGATTATGTTAATTATAATATATTTAAAAGTAAACGTAGGTGATCATAGATGTTTGTATCCAATACTGTGACATATTATCAAGCTACAAATCGGCCGGACATGTCATCAATTACATCAGAAAACAATGCGAGTCCGATTGCTCTTTTCTTTTTTTCCTCACTCTACTTCAAAAAAGAGCGTATTTTCATCAGTTTTTTTTATTGTCTATGGCCAAATATGGTTTCTTGAAATCCCTAGGATACACAACTTCATGTCCAATTGTTTGATGACTTTGATTCATATTGCATCAAAAGGTATGAGCTTTATATAAATAGATTCATTTTATAATTTATATAGACGCAAATCACTGCAAGGTAACAAATACAGTATTCTGCATAACTTCAACAGGAAATATTATCACATTCACATGGTGAACTCAAATTATATATTAGAAAACCCTTACCATCTTGCTGATCTGTTTAAGGTAGTCATCATATATTTCTTTATTTGATATGGATACTGGATGCATTTCCTACAACGAGAACAAAAAACACTGATGTGAAAACTGAAAAAACAGTCAAAGATAATACTACTCAACATTGAATTACCTTAATCTGAGTGAACATCTGGTTGCAAAACGGTCTGCCATGATTTCTTGATATGACGAAATCCACCGCACGGAACAAATTTTTGAGCTGATACTCGCGCTGCTGCATATCACTGGTGTTATTGTCAAAGAGAACAACTCTGTCTGCAAATAGGTCCACCATGTCTTGTAAAAACGAGCATTCAAGTGTAAGCGACATGCAAACAGATTGCATTCAAGGATATCATGAAATGCAGTCAAAATTAAAGCTCTTTGCAAGTGATCAACAGACATGAAATTGACCTGGAGATATGCCGGGGCACTGTCAGTTAACTTTTTCTTCCAACGGTTTTCGCCCCCTACTACATCTCCATGTGTGAAAACTAATATCATGTGATCAAGGACTTCATTGCCAAAGAGCAGTTCGATTGACTCAATTGCTTTCTCATCTTCACAAGAAAACCGAGATTGAGCTGAAAAGACCATAAGCATAGCATCAAAGCCATCTTTGGCCATGTCCATGCACTTGGCTATCTCTGTCTGAACATCTTCAGCTGTACAATCCATGTCGAATAGGCCTATTCAGAAAAGAACATGAAAGTTCAATGAATGGCCAATGCATGCAGATTTTGCAAATATGCAACAATAAAACAAGTAACAGACTCTTACTCGAATCATGAAAGAAATGAACACGTACAGCAACAGCAATGACAGAAAAGGATGTAGTTGTATCCTTGCTGTGAAGTCCACTAGTAATCATTTTAACTTGATAGAGGAAATTGCTTGGTATATGTAAACCTACACCTCTGATGTTTGTGGTACAGCTTCTGGACTCTTGCCCCTTTGAGGCTTCTTGTACAAAATTTCTGTTTACTAGCTCTTCAGCACTAACTACTACTAGTAATGTTTTTTGTTTAACTACCATAGGAAATGCTCCACTGCATATCTACATTCAACAAACTCAGGGAATGCTCCACTGCATGGTCATAGAAGGATTGTAACTGCAAATCGCTACAGGTCAACCAATCAAACATCAGCGTTTGCAACCATTTTTCAGATCATACAGCAGTCCTTTCAGGATTGACTAATGAAAACATATGGATTTGCACAGTAACTATGGGCGTCTTGTGCTCAGATTGACTGAGAGTACTTACCAGGAGTATCGATGACATTCACGGTACGGATCGCAGAGTCATCGTGAAACTCCCTGCTTCTCTTCTGACAAGTTTCAGTGACAGCTCTATACGAGTCCTTGGATTCAAATGCATCGTCTCCAAGTATGCTATTTGCGGTTGCGCTCTTGCCGGAACCAACTTTCCCGACGAGAGCAAGGGTAACATCCGCAAGGCGAGGAGGGAAGGGCAGCACCGCCCAGTCAATGTCGCCGTCGTCGTCACTGCCCCCACCGCCCATGACGAAATCGAGGAATGGACGCGGATCTGCAAATAAAAAGCATCGACCCATCATCACCAACCAAAATCTCAACTCGTAGTATAGGAACGAGGTGAAAATGCGTGTGCCGAAGCAAAGAAAAAATGTACAACCAAGTCCTAGAGCAAAGAAAGGGGGGACGAACAAGAGATTCACTAACGGCAGCAGGCGAAAACCTCACCTTGCCGGGGAAACCCTTGCCCCTTCAGTAAGACTTGAGACGGCGCAAGCAATGGATGAGTGGAGGGCATAAATAGGGGAGGGAGAGAGAGAGAGAGAGAGAGTTCACTGCCTCGGAAGTTGAAGAAGAAACCGAAGCGGCGCCAGCGAAAATGAATGCGTCGGGAGTTTCTGTTTTCTTTCAGCTGTCGCTTCGTGTTCCGCCCCGAATTTGTGTTTGACCTATTACTCCCTGGGTCATTTTTACTCCTGCATATAAGATTTGTCTGAAATCAAACTTCATAAAGTTTAAAAATATTTATATGAAAAAAATACCTTAAAAACATTATAGGAAAAAATAACAATATCTATAATTTTACTCCTGCATATAAGATTTGTCTGAAATCAAACTTCATAAAGTTTAAGAATATTTATATGAAAAAATACCTTAAAAACATTATAGGAAAAAATAACAATATCTATAATAAAAAATTTATACATTATAAAAATTGAATTCATGACGCATGTAATGATATTGATTTTGGGTTGTAAACATTGACATTTATTGGACCGCAATATCCGGGGAACGTTCGCTGCCAGAGATGGCATTTGCGAACAACCCAATGGCATTTTTAGGGTTAATAGGGTGGCATTTTTAGTGTAGTGCATGGCAGTTCGTTTAATTTAAGGCAAATTTCTTCAAAAACTACCATCCGTGCGATTTAGATCCTGTGGCTGTGATGTAGTTCGCCGGGAAAACATCCTTAGGGAGCGCCAGTCAGATAGCACTTCCGTATCTTTTTGTTGGTCAAACTTTATAAAGTTTAACTCTAGACAAACCTTATATGCGGAGTAAAAAGAATCCGAAGGAGTACTTAGGCACGTGTACCTAGGTGAAACATAATTTTGAATCTACAACTATTAAATAAAGAAAGCTTAGCAACAAAAAGTTAACATCTACGCATTGAGGACCTGAGTTGTTAATTCATTTAATGCACTTAGCACCTTCTCTAAGAATTTTTGCATCAAAAGAAGTCTAATGGCGACATGGAAATTAGTAAATTGTGGGGGTTTGTGTCGTTCGCGTCAGCCAACACGGGGAACCCTAGCCGCCGCTGGTAGCTACCTCCTCCACCATCCCCTTGGCATCGCCGCTGCCGAAGGGCTGCTAGCGATGCCACGCTGCATCCCAGGATGGTGGCGGCAGGGCGGCTCCGACCTTGGCGTGCCACGGAGCCCCCATCTAACCCTGAACACACACTTATTCTTATCAACTCGTGTGTGACACTTCAAATATCGCACACATTTTATCGTAGCAAAACGTGTGTCGAACTGCATAGATGATGCATGTTAAGGCCATGTTCGCTTCACATGATTTGTAGACCTTTCAGAGGAATTCTGGATCTCATGGTTTATTTTTCCTTTGATGCGTTCGGTACAAAGGAATCTGCAGTCCACCAGAGGAAAGGCTTGCTAACAGTGTCGATTTCATAGGAGTCAACACATCTACCCTGACCTCTTTTTTTGCGGAAGTCCGAGGCTGGCCAGTGATAATAAGTTGAATAAAATATACTAGTCTAGGATCAGTCATGAGTATACCTGGCCAAAATTCGGGCCGGGCCGGGCCCGACCAAGCCCCGCGTAGAAAAGCTAGGCCCGAGCCCTGCCCGGCCCGGCCATCGGGCCTAGAATCCAGGCCCAAGCCCGGCCCATCACCAAAAAAGCCCGCCGGGCCTCGGGCCGGGCCTCTTCAGCAAATCACAAAAATGGCGGGCCCGGGCCCGGCCCAGCCATCGGGCCTAGATCTCAGGCCCAGACCCGGCCTGTGGGCAAGGTCAGGCCGGGCCGGGTCGGGCTTTTTCTGACCGGGCCGGGTCGGGCCGACCGGGCCGGGCTGCCCATGGCCAGGAGCCATGAGAGTACAACGGCTAGCATGCGAATAAAAAATTCTTATAGCTCTGCTAATGTATGGTTAGTACTAGTACGAATTCCAGTGACCCTTAGTTATTCATCCAAGCGTTCTGAACGCACAACTACTGTTTCTTTCCTTTATTTTTAATTCCTCTGTATTGTACTTGCATGATTTCCCTATTCCTACACTTCTATACTTTCCTTTGCTTAAAACTCCATCAAAGCGAACGGGCCCTAAAGAAATATGTATGATGTTTCTCATCATGCCACACAATTTCTTTAATTCAATCGTATGTCCAATAGAGCACCCAACTCTCTCTGTGGTGACGAGTTATCGCACACGAGTTGTTCGAGGAAAATCATGTGTGAAACTTCGCACACGATGAACTTACGATGTAGCGCGTGTGACCCTACCCATCATCGCATACAGTTCGTGTTAGACAATTGTGTGTGTTATCATGAATACGATGACTGAACTATGGGCCTTATATCGCACGCGTCTCTCTTTTCTAAAGCATGTCTGATGGCTTAGCCATCACACACATTTCACTTTGAGGCACACGACTTTCTTTTTTTAACGTGTGTGATGTTCTCATCAACATAGTTCGACAATAGGATGATGATGTCAATAGGTGAGGTTTAATAGCACTGTTATGCACTAGTGTCATGAGTTTAAGTTTTTTTAATAAATACAGAAACTTTATTCATTAGAAATAACCAATACATCGTTTATGAGGATCGTTACAATTTCATTTAAGGGTTCCTCAAACCAATCAGAAGTCGAAGAAAATCTAGCTATTCTAGTAAGCTCGTGAGCAACTTTATTTGTTTCTCTACTACAATGTTCGAACCTAGTAATAATGAAATCACAAGCATAATGAAAACAATAATCAAAGATTGCCGCAGCCGCAGCCGCCGACCGTCCTCCATCTTTCATGGTATCAATCGCCTCCAGAGTGTCCGAGTTAATAATAAGGCGATTGTATCCCGACCTTTGCGCCAACGATAGACCAATTTTGAGAGCCAATGCTTCAGCCGTCAAAACATCCACGCAGTAGTCTATCTTCCCATTCCCCCAGCGATAAATCTGCCTTTGTTGCCCCCATCGTGCCCCTAAGCAGGCCATGATCAAAAGAAATATCGACATTAAGTTTCACTAAGCCCCAATTTAAGTTCGTGGACCTATGGATACGGTGTGGCATCAAGGGCTGCCCCAAGGTGGTGGAGATCTGCTTCTGGAGGCACGATCGTTTTGCCTTGCCAACTATCACAACTTCAGCTTCACTTGTTTGCGGTTGGGCGTCGATGATTTTTCTTTTTTGAAATGGAGGCAAAAAGTTTGCCTTACTTCTTAATTAAGGAGTTGGACAAGAGTTACAGGAACCAAAAGTATTACAGGATAATTATCCTTCCGTCAAAATTACACCCAAATGTTTCACGCCCAAAGCCATGCCTCGTTCCTGATAGCTTGAGGAGGGTAAACGGAGGGGCGGCATTGTTCTGAAAAACACGTGCATTCTGTTCATTCCAAATCGTCTTACTAACAAGCATGGTGAGAGTAGACATAGCCCGCTTATGGATTCTTTGGGTGGAAGCCATCTCAACCCACCAATCTTTGATGCTCAGAGAAATTGCCCAAACTACGGAAGATACAAGTTTGGTGTTAAGGTGAATGATACTGGTTTTAACTGGGTTGGTGTTAGGGTGAATGCACCGTTGCCCCATGTCAAAGCCACCATTTGTATACAATCTTGGGACACGACAGAAAGATAGCTTACAGAAATGGCCACACAACCTTCTTTGCAGCCTAATTAACGTGAGAGATTTAGCACTATCTTGTTCTCAAACACTGGTATGTCTCTTCTTCCTGTGGTGCCATTTAAAATGTTGACATTGTCACAATTGATTGATCAATTTATACATCATGGCTAAGCCGGGCATGTATAATAATTCTAGTAAAATTGTGTAGGTCAATAATTTGAACCTGGTGATGTAAGCTGGCACAATTTACAGTTCAGGTGGTGTAGATATGACCCTGATGAATTGATGCCTCTGCTCAGGTATTTGCATAAATATATATGTAGACATCAAAATTATGCTAAGAACCCCAGAACTTGAAGATCGAACCAAAATTATAGAACAAAATTATCCTAAGATATCCAGAACTTGAAGATCATAAATATATATGCAGATATTAATGAAAAATAGCA
This sequence comes from Thinopyrum elongatum, assembly GCA_011799875.1. NCBI lineage: Eukaryota > Viridiplantae > Streptophyta > Magnoliopsida > Poales > Poaceae > Thinopyrum > Thinopyrum elongatum. The sequence continues at coordinate 446,065,507 of CM022298.1, read as the reverse complement.
ATAAGAAGAACAAGGAAATAAATTTGGTATGGTCATTGCTGCTGCTAAGACTTAAGTGCCAAGTTGACATCTTCCCTTTCTCTGTCAAAACTTCATCTCAAGTTTTCAGACCATGCAAAGCATGCAAGATGCATTAAACATATATGGTACCTACAGACACAATAATGTAGCACAGTAAAAATCAGGTAAAGAACATGTTTTCATTCACTTTTAGTTTTTCTTTTCAAGACTTTTCACTCTCTTTTTTAGTTTTTCCATTTCTTTTTGAGCGTTTCAGTCTCCTGCTTAGCCTTCTTTAGCATCTCACTGAGCTTCTGGATCTCCTTTTCTGATCGTAACAATGCTTCTGCCACCTCATTCTCCGACTCCAGCCTGGCTTTCTGCTCTTCCAACAGTAGTTTTTCAAGCCTAGTAATTGTACAATTGGGATTTTCCTCCACCTAATAATTATACGAGTCAAGTCAGTTATCTAACTGAAAGAAACAACAGTAGCTGATGCATTATAAATATTACTGTTGGCTTATTCAAAGCAGAGAAATAGCTATGTTATCACTACCAAGCTAAAAATTCTTCAAAATATTTTATCAAGTCTTAAGTAAATCAGGTGAATATCCATTGTGTTGGAGTAAATATTAACACATCCGTTCCAAAGTCAAAGCTACCAATAGTTCATCCAAGAATCACTTGACAGTTTTTTTTCCTAAAAAAAATGCATGCATTATCTATAGATATAAGCACATTTGAATTGCAACTGAAGAAATATGTTGCCACAGTTAAGTGGACAACACACACAATCATTTGTGAATTGAATTTATGCATTATCAACCAATTACCATCTTTCCAAGCTGTGCAAGGCATTCATCATGTATCTCTTTCTTCATTTTGGACATCTGTTCTGCTGAGCATTCGTCAACACTTATTTCTTCCCTGCTCTGCGCTTGCTGCAACAAGATAACGGAAAATACAATGAGAAAACTTAGTGCAGGGGATGGAATATGATCAAATGTTAAAGCACCTTAATTCGACTGATCTGGTTGGAAAATGGGTATCCATCATTGCTGGATATAACAGAGTCCACTGCATCAAGCAATTTTTTCAGTTGTGCCAAATGGCACTTCTTATTGCTTGTCTTATTGTTAAACAGAACAACCCTGTTTTTACATAGGTTTAACATGTCCTGAAAATAGGTCACACAAATGTAAGGCACATGCAAATAGGTTGCAAGAGATATAATAGCAAGAAACTGGATCTGGCACATCAAATGCAGTTGTAAACACTAAAACTGGGACTATCCTTATTTGAAAATTGTAAAGTTGGGAAAATATTAACTCGACCTGCAGATATGCTGGGGCACTGTCACTTAACTTTCTCTTCCAACTTATCTCCTCTCCCACTAGATCTCCATGCGTGAAAACTAAAATCATATGGTCAAGGACTTTATCCCCAAGAAGCAGTTTAATCGACTCTACTGTTTTCTCATCTTCATGAGAAAACCGACATGTAGCTGAAAAAACCATCAGTATCACATGTATTCCATCTTTTGTCATGTCCAAACACCTGGCAATCTCTGTGTGAATGTTTTCAGGTGTAGTGTCCACCTCAAATAAGCCTACAGAAAAGGGAGAGCGTTATAGTTCTTTGGTATTTAAGTAATGCACGTGAACTTTGCAAATATGTAACATCAAACAGTAGTCACTCAAAACTAGTTTGCTAGAGGTATATGGAGTTCGTGTTTCATTATCGGCACAAATGAAAATGGATAATTGCGATGAATTGTATATGGAGTATATTTGTTTTCCAATAGAGGGCTAATGTCCAGCCTTAAACTGAGGCCCTTAGGTTTTACAAATGCGTAAAAGTACCAACAACAACAAGAGACTGGCGGCTATGCTACGTAAAGCGACTGATGCCGGCCACATAAAAGGGGTGGTCCTTATCGGGGGGGTGGGGGTTCCCACTTACAGTACACAGACGACACGCTGCTGCTCTTTCAGCCTGACCAACATAGCATAGCTACGGTCAAAGCCCTCCTGCTCAGTTTCGAGCTTATGTCAGGCGTGAAAATTAACTTCCACAAATGTGAAGTTCTTTCCATGGGGGTGGATCCCGAAGAGGGACGTCGCATTGCGGACATGCTCAATTGTAAAGTAGGGAAATCCCCTTTTACGTCTACCCTTAGCTACCAAACGGCTATTGATAGACGATTGGTAACCACTCTGTGCCAAGGTAGGGGGACGGGTGTGCCCTTGGCGTGGCAAGTTCCTATCCTCCGCTGCGCGGCTTGTGCTTACAAACTCGAGCCTTTGCTCACTTCCCATGTTTGCTATGGGCCTCTTCCTTCTAGCTGAAGGGGTCCATGCCAAAATGGACACGCCGCGATCTCGTTTCTTTTGGGAAGGAACGGGTCCGAAACGCAAATATCACATGGTTAAGTGGGCGGCTGTTTGTCAGCCCAAGGCCTTGGGAGGCCTTGGGATCACCAACACCAGACTGCTCAATATCGCCTTTATGTGCAAATGGATCTGGAAGATGTCGCAAGGGGCGACGGGCTTGTGGGCGGACCTCCTTCAAGCGAAGTACTTCCCAAATGGGAATTTTTTCAAAGGGGCCGCGAGGGGATCACCCTTCTGGAATGACATCCAATCCATCAAGTCGGCCTTTGCCATGGGGGCAAAGTTTGCCGTCGGTAATGGCCGATCGACACGGTTCTGGCTAGACTTTTGGGTGGGCTCTCAGCCACTTTGGTCGGAATTCCAGGACTTATACGCCATAGCCGTTAACCCGAGCCATAGCCGTTAACCATAGCCGTTTCTACTCCCTCCGTCCCAAAATTCTTGTCTTAAATTTGTCTAGATACGGATATATCTAATACTAAAACGTGACTTGATACATCCATATTTAGACAAATCTAAGACAAGAATTTTGGAACGGAGGGAGTACAACAATGGAGTCCGTTGGGGAGGCGCAAGGATGCTGAGCTGATGAAGCACGCCCAAGCACGACTTCAGCAAGTGTACGTGTTGGCTAGGGAGCCAGCGGCTACTACCTAGTGGGAGTGGCCCCTTTTGTTCTTTCGCGAGCCTGCGTGCTCTTGTTTATAGCCAATGGGCCTTGTATTCGCTCGCGGCCTATCTGGCTTAGAACCCTCTGACTTTCCTACGTATGCTCGGCTCGAGGGCTTTTGAGACTGTAAGCTTTGGTTGATTTGCTACGCTGCCTATGTTGTGGGCTTTATTAATTTAAAGCCGGACGCATCTAGCGTCTTCGTTCTAAAAAAAACAAGAGAAGGGATAATTGCGATGAAATTGAGTTACATTGTATATTTGCTGTAAAGTATATATATGTTCATAAAGCAGGATGGTACCTTGCAAACGAGACACAGCAAAAGAAAAATATTTTCCACCACGATATATATGAAATAAATTGGTAGAACAATGTAAAGAAACAGTTCGGTAGAAAATACATGATTATTTATATATCTTGGTGTGTTAGAGGAGAATATTTCCAGCCATTGGATTGGACATCGATTCAGTTGCAGTGAACTCCTGAGTTATGAGTTATGATTACCAAGTCTTTTGATTCTTTTGTTTCAATTTTTTTGCTCACATAACTGTACCAAACTGACGGAATTACGTCCAACTTGAAAACTGAAATGCTCCATAACTAGACCAAATGCATTACAGATTTAGCACAAATCAAGGCATATAAACAGCGACAACCACCCGAAACTTTCCTACAGGTTTCTAAATCGGTATACTAGCATAATCAGAACATGGAAAGTTCTTTAGCAATTGCCACCATACATCACTGAAATATCAAAAAGAGCTAGCAGCAAAATTATAACCCATAGATGGACTGACTTGCCTGAATTACGACCGGCTTAAGTTGAGAGTTCTAAGTTACCCGGAGTGTCGATGACATTGAGGGTGCGGGTCGCACAGCCATCGTGAAGCGTCCTGCTTCTCTTCTGGCAAGTCGAAGTAACCCCGCTGTACGATAACTCCGAGGGAAATGCTTCCTTTCCAAGGATGCTGTTCGCGGTGGCGCTCTTCCCAGAACCGATCTTTCCGACGAGGGCCAGAGTAACGTCGGCGAGGGCAGCGCAGGGCAGCACCCAGTCGTCGTCGCCGTGTCGGCCGTCACCGTCCATGAATGTCCAACTGCCGAGGAGCTGCCGAGAAAAAGGGCACCGTATCGGCAAATTTAGATTAGTTTAGCATCCGGCACCGTATCGGCAAATTTAGATTAGTTTGTGATCCGTTGCTAGATTACCGCCCAACAAACCGATCGAGAATCTAAACGAGAAAAAATAGGCATTAACATTGGTACGAGAAAAGGAATATCTATCCAAGGACTAACGGAAATAAGAGAATCGCTCTGCGGAAACATTTACCTCCACTGGAAAAGAGAGAGGGGTTGAGCCCTGAGACGGTGCAAGTAGTGGAAGAGTGGACGGAGTGGAGCACATAAATAGGAGGGGTGCGGGAAGGTGTTTAGTGCCTCGGAAGGCGGATAAACATGAGAAGAATCCCAAGCGGCACCGGGGGAACGAAACGAAGGTCAGGAGGAACCAGGTCGCCCCTGTATGCAGCTTCTTCCCTTTGGTATGTCACTTGCGCTTCATCTTCCACTAGTACTAGATTATTTTCCTGTTGGAGGGTAGAATTTTTATTTTATTATTTTTATTTTGCGGGTTTGGAGGGTAGAATTTAATTTTGAGGGTCCAGCCACACACATAGCCTCCACAAAATAAGAGATTTTTCAGAATCACACTAAATATTTTAGTCGTCCGCAAAACAAACATAAAAATTCTTTCCCTAAAAAAACATAAAAATTCTTACCCGTCCATATTTATATGATGGTGTAAAAAAATAGGATTTTATTTGGTTTATTTAGCACTCCTTTTCCTCCAATTTGAAGGCTATATCTCAAATCTTTTAATTTTTTTAAAAAAATTAGTCCCTTTTTTACTTCCCTGCATCATTTGTTAAGATTTCAAGGCACATAAAAACCAATGTATGCAAGGATCGAATGGAAACATGCCAATGCATGTAACTGTTCCTTCGAACGGGGCTTGCGTGTGGCCGTTGCATGCGACCATCCGTGCGACCCCTCCATCGCATGGATGTGTGTCCACGCCAGCCCACGCACTCCCACTCCATACTTTGTGTGGAAAAACACAAATGCAGATCATAATATTGATTTGATGTATCGATACGCTCCAATCCACATCTTTCCCCTTCTTCTGTCCGAACCCAAGCTCGAGTTGCAGCTTTCCCATGTCCAATGCTCATACTCCTCCAGCCGTTCGGATCTCGTCGCACCTCCGTCTGGCCTCCACCTAGACGAGCGAGCGCGGTCGCGGCTCCGTTCTCCGCCGGTCGTCCGTTCTCACCAAGGTTCCAACCAACCACATCTCATCCCACCCTGGCTCGACTGGCCGCTACCCGCGTGCGCTTGTCGGACCTGACCGTGCAGTAGCTTGGCCGGAACTGGAGCCTCCATCGGCGTCGGCTATCCACCAAACCCAACATAAAATAAAAAGAAACAACCTCCCACCGTAGCCCTAGGTGCCACACGTAAATAGAAGAACTCATTGATAGACTCAATAGTTCAACTACTCCCTCGGTAACTTAATATAAGACATTTTTTTGACACTATGACAATGTAAAAAAAAAGTCTTATATTCAATTACAGAGGGAGTAGTATATTGCCTATCACCAAAAGAATAATATACCACCAAAAGAACAATCTCTTTTGGTGAGACACACGTGATGTCATATCTCGGGTTGATCGCTAGGTATATGATATACGATCGTACTACCTCCGTCCTGATTTACTAGTCCTTCTCATATTCTGGGACATATTTTGACCATGATTTTAACTAATAAAATATATGTTATACGTAGCAAAAAATAATATCACTGGAAACTCCATTCAGATACGAATCCAACGATATAACTTTTTATGACATGCATTCACGTTTTGCTAGTCAAATACGTGTTCAAACTTGGACCCAAAATACGATGAGAACTAGTAAACCAGGATGGAGGTAGTACAAAGTACCAACCATCCAACCATTATAATATGGAATGGTCTCCCAACAGAAATGAAACTTACACTATTATCATGAGTTGACCGCACCGGTTTGGATTGAGTTCCACCAACTTTCATGAATTTCTTAACAAACTTTTAACCGTATTTCAATGATTTACGATCGTTGGATAAAACTATCTCTAGTTTTAGGTGTGATAAAATAGCATTTTTTGATACTTTAGAAAAGATACATATGTCAAGGAAAGCAGTAACCATGTTGTCCGTCTTCAGAACAAATAGACAACAAGACACAAAAAAGCAGCAAAAAAAAAAATCAAAAACCATGTTGCATGTTTTTTCTTCGGTTATATGTTGCTTGTCGGAGTTTGAAAATTGCACTGAAGTGGTAGAAAGAGAAAGAGAAATGCAAACCCTCTGTCATACCATACTTTGAAGACCATAATAGGCACTCGTCGCTATAAACTACATCTAGTAACTTCTGAAGGAATGACATCGGTTGAAGCATTACCCTACGTAGCGACAAATTTGGAAACACATACTCTCACATACCCTTTATCGATGTCAGATCGGATATGGGCGGGGGCATGATCTTCGGGTTTTGCCTCCGAGGTGGTATCTTTCTTCTTCGACCTTGTGGTCAAGACCTTCTCTTTTAATGCCTCAGTCTTTGTTGAGGTCGTTTGGTCAGGCCATCTAGTTGAGATTATCGGGTGACTTTTCACATGACGAGCATTCGCCACGGTCGGCGCCAATGTAGACGTTCAAGAATCAACTTTCGATCAGGGGTATCCTTAGCATGTGGTTAAAGATTAGTAGGTGGGGGTGTGTACGATAACCTTATAGCAAAGTGATAACCCATAAGTATAGGGGATCGCAATAGTTTTCCAGGGTAGAGTATTCAACCCAAATTTATTGATTTGACACAAGGGGAACCAAAGAATATTTGCAAGTATTAGTACTTGAGTTGTCAATTCAACCACACCTGGAGAACTAAAAATTTACAGCAAAGTGATTAGTAGCACAATAATAAGATAGTTTGATAGCAGTGGTAGCGATAGCAACACTAGCGGTAACAGTAGCAGTAATAGTTTTGTAGCAATTGTAACAACAGCAGCAAAAGTAGCAACTTAGCAAAGATCAATATGTGAAAAGCTCGTAGGCATTGGATATGTGATGAATAATTATGTTGGATGACATTCATCATGTAATAGTTATAACCTAGGGCGATACAGAACTAGCTCCAATTCATCAATGTAATGTAGGCATGTATTCCGTATATAGTCATACGTGCTTGCGATAAGAACTTGCATGACATCTTTTGTCCTACCCTCCCGTGGCAGCGGGGTCCATAAAGAAACTAAGGGATATTAAGGCCTCCTTTTAATAAAGAACTGGAACAAAGCATTAGCACATAGTGAATACATGAACTCCTCAAACTACAGTAATCACCGGAAAGAATTTCAATTATTGTCACCTTGGGGTATGCGGATCATAACACGTAATAGGTGCGTATAACTTGCAAGATAGGATCAAGAACACAAATACACTCAAGAAAACATAAAGGGTTCAGATCTGAAATCATGGCACTCGGGCCCTAGTGATAAGCATTAAGCATAGCAAAGTCATAGCAACATCAATCTCAGAACATAGTGGATACCAGGGATCAAGCCCTAACAAAACTAACTCGATTACATGATAAATCTCATCCAACCCATCACCATCCAGCAAGCCTACGAAGGAATTACTCACTCTTGGTGATGAGCAACATGAAATTGGTGATGAAGAAGGGTTGGTGATGATGATGGCGACAGATCCCCTCGCCGGAACCCCGAACGGACTCCAGATCTGGCCTCCCGATGAAGAACAGGAGGTGACGATAGCTCCATATCGTAAAACGCAATGAAACTTCTTCTCTTTTTTTTCTCGGGAAATAGGAATTTATAGGCTTGAGATTAGGGTCAGCGCAGCCTCATGGGCCCCACAAGCCACCAGGGGGTACGCCCTAGTGCCTCGCGGGCAGCAGGTGGCCCCCTCCAGTGGGTCTTTGCTCCAATATTTTTTATTTATTTCATAAAAAATCTCCAAAAAGTTTTGTCCAATTATTGGAACTTTTATTTCTGCCCAAAAACAACATCATGGTAGTTCTTTTGAAAACAACATCAGTCCGGGTTAGTTTCATTCAAATCATGCAAATTAGAGTTCAAAACAAGAGCAAAAGTGTTTGGAAAAGTAGATACGACGGAGACGTTGAAGGAAATATGCCCTAGAGGCAATAATAAAGTTGTTATTTTATATTTCCTTATATCATGATAAATGTTTATTATTCATGCTAGAATTGTATTAACCGGAAACTTGATACATGTGTGGATGCATAGACAAAATACCGTGTCCCTAGTAAGCCTCTACTAGACTAGCTCGTTAATCAAAGATGGTTAAGTTTCCTAACCATAGACAAGTGTTGTCATTTGATGAATGAGATCACATCATTAGGCGAATAATGTGATGGACAAGACCCATCCGTTAGCATAGCATATTGATCGTTCAGTTTTATTGCTATTGCTTTCTTCATGTCAAATACATATTCCTTCGACTATGAGATTATGCAACTCCCGGATACCGGAGGAATGCCTTGTGTGCTATCAAATGTCACAACGTAACTGGGTGATTATAAAGATGCTCTATAGGTATCTCCGAAGGTGTTTGTTGGGTTGGCATAGATCGAGATTAGGATTTGTCACTCCGAGTATCGGAGAGGTATCTCTGGGCCCTCTCGGTAATGCACATCATAAGAAGCCTTGCAAGCAAAGTGACTAATGAGTTAGTTACAGGATGATGTATTACGGAACGAGTAAAGAGACTTGCCGGTAACGAGATTGAACTAGGTATGAAGATACCGACGATCGAATCTCGGGCAAGTAACATACCGATGGACAAAGGGAATAACGTATGTTATCATAACGGTTCGACCGATAAAGATCTTCGTAGAATATATGGGAGCCAATATGAGTATCCAGGTTCTGCTATTGGTTATTGACCGGAGATGTATCTTGATCATGTCTACATAGTTCTCGAACCCGTAGGGTCTGCACGCTTAACGTTCGATGATGATTTAGTATTATATGAGTTATATGATTTGGTGACCGAATGTTGTTCGGAGTCCCGGATGAGATCACAGACATGACGAGGAGTCTTGAAATGGTCGAGAGGTAAAGATTGATATATAGGATGATAGTATTTGGACATCGGAAGTGTTCCAGATAGTATCGGGTATTTATCGGAGTACCGGGGGGGGGGGGGGGGGGGGGGGTTACCGGAACCCCCGGGGGAATAATGGGCCTTATGGGCCATAAGAGGGGAGCACACCAGCCCACAAAGGGGTGGCCCGTCCCCCCCTTAGGCAGGAGGCCGAATAGGAGAAGGAAGAGGGGTTCGGCCCCCCCTTTCCTTCCTCCCTTCCCTCTTCCCTTTTCCCTTCCGGCAATTATGGAAGGGGGGGGGGCGAATTGGGATAGGACCCCAAGTAGGATTCCTCCTACTTGGGGCACCCCATGGCTGCTCCCCTCCCCCTCTCACCTATATATACATGGGTAGGGGGCGCCTAGAACACAGAACAACAATTGTTAGCCGTGTGCGTCGCCCCCCTCCACATTTTACGCCTCCGGTCATATCTTCGTAGTGCTTAGGCGAAGCCCTGCGCGGATCACTTCACCATCACCGTCACCACACCGTTGTGCTGACGGAACTCATCTACTTCCTCGACACCTTGCTGAATCAAGAGGACGAGGGACATCATCGAGCTGAACGTGTGCAGAACTCGGAGGTGCCGTACGTTCGGTACTTGATTGGTCGGAGCTAGAAGAAGTTCGACTACATCAACCGCGTTGTCAAACGCTTCCGCTTTCGGTCTACGAGGGTACGTAGACACACTCTCCCCCTCTCGTTGCTATGCATCTCCTAGATAGATCTTGCGTGAGCGTAGGAATTTTTTTGAAATTGCATGTTACGTTTCCCAACAGTGGCATCCGAGCCAGGTCTATGTGTAGATGATATGCACGAGTAGAACACAAAGAGTTGTGGGCGGTGATCGTCATACTGCTTACCACCAATGTCTTATTTTGATTTGGCGGTATTGTTGGATGAAGCGGCCCGGACCAACCTTACATGACCACGTTCATGAGACCGGTTCCACCGACAGACATGCAACTAGTTTTGCATAAAGGTGGCTGGCGGGTGTCTGTTTCTCCTACTTTAGTTGAATCGAATTTGACTGCGGCCGGTCCTTGTTGAAGGTTAAAATAGCAAACTTGATAAATCACCATTGTGGTTTTGATGCGTAGGTAAGAACGGTTCTTGCTAGAAGCCCGTAGCAGCCACGTAAAACTTGCAACAACAAAGTAGAGAACGTCTAACTTGTTTTTGCAGGGCATGTTGTGATGTAATATGGTCAAGACATGATGTGATATACGTTATTGTATGAGATGATCATGTTTTGTAAAAGTTATCGGCAACTGGCAGGAGCCTTATGGTTGTCGCTTTATTGTATGAAATGTAAACGCCATGTAATTGCTTTACTTTATCACTATGCGTTAGCGATAGTCGTAGAAGCAATAGTTGGCGAGACGACCACGACGCAACGATGGAGATCAAGGTGTCGAGCCGGTGACAATGGAGATCATGACGATGCTTTGGAGATGGAGATCAAAAGCACGAGATGATGATGGCCATATCATGTCACATATTTTTTGATTGCATGTGATGTTTATCTTTTATGCATCTTATTTTGCTTAGTACGGCGGTAGCATTATAAGATGATCCCTTCACTAAATTTCAAGGTATAAGTGTTCTCCCTGAGTATGCACCGTTGCGACAGTTCATCGTGTTGAGACACCACGTGATGATCGGGTGTGATAGACTCTACGTTCAAATACAACAGGTGCAAGACAATTTTGCACATGCGGAATACTCGGGTTAAACTTGACGAGCCTGACATGTACAGACATGGCCTCGGAACACTGGAGACCGAAAGGTCGAACGTGAATCATATGGTAGATATGATCAACATAGAGATGTTCACCATTGATGACTACTCCATCTCATGTGATGATCGGACATGGTTTAGTTGATTTAGATCACGTATCACTTAGATGACTTGAGGGATGTCTATTTAAGTGGGAGTTCTTTAGTAATTTGATTAATTGAACTTTAATTTATCATGAACTTAGTCCTGATAAGTATTTGCAAATTATGTTGTAGATCAATAGCTCGCGTTGTAGCTCCCCTATGGTTTTGATATGTTCCTAGAGAAAACTAAGTTGAAAGATGATAGTAGCAATGTTGCGGACTGGATCCGCGATCTGAGGATTATCCTCATTGCTGCACAGAAGAATTATGTCCTTGATGCACCGCTAGGTGACAGACCTATTGCAGTAGTAGATGCAGACGTTATGAACGTTCGGCAAACTCGATACGATGACTACTTAATAGTTTAGTGCGCCATGCTTTATGGCTTAGAACCGGGACTTCAAAAATGTTTTGAATGCCACGGAGCATATGAGATGTTCCAAAGAGATGAAATTGGTATTTCAGACTCATGCCCGTGTCGAGAGGTATGAGACCTCTGACAAGTACTTTGCCTACAAGATGGAGGAGAATAGCTCAGCCAGTGAGCATGTGCTCAGAATGTCTGGGTACTACAATCGCTTGAATCAAGTGGGAGTTAATCTTCCAGATAAGATAGTGATTGACAAAGTTCTCTAGTCACTATCACCAAGCTACTAGAACTTCGTGATGAACTATAATATGCAAGGGATGACGAAAACGATTCCCGAGCTCTTCACGATACTAAAATCGACGAAGGTAGAAATCAAGAAAGAGCATCAAGTGTTGATGGTTGACAAGACCACTAGTTTCAAGAAAAAGGGCGAGGGAAACAAAGGGAACTTCAAGAAGAATGGCAAGCAAGTTGTCGCTCCCATGAAGAAACCCAAAGCTGGACCCAAGCCTGAAACTGAGTGCTTCTACTGCAAAGGAAATGGTTACTGGAAGCGAAACTGCCCCAAATACTTGGCAGATAAGAAGGATGGCAAAGTGAACAAATGTATATTTGATATACATGTTATTGATGTGTATTTTACTAGTGTTCATAGTAGCCCCTGGGTATTTGATACCGGTTCAGTTGCTAAGATTAGTAACTCGAAACAGAAGTTGCAAAATGAACAGAGACTAGTTAATAACAAGGTGACGATGTGTGTTGGAAGTGATTCCAAGGTTGATAAGATCACCATCGCACACTCCCTCTACCTTCGGGATTAGTGTTGGACCTAAATAAATAAATATTATTTGGTGTTTGCGTTGAGCATGAATATGATTGGATCATGTTTATTGCGATACAGTTATTCATTTAAGTCAGAGAATAATTGTCATTCTGTTTACATGAATAAAACCTTCTATGGTCATACACTCAATGTAAATGGTTTATTGAATCTCGATCGTGGTGATATACATATTCATAATATTGATGCCAAAAGATGCAAAGTTGATGATGATAGTGCAACATATTTGTGGCACTGCCGTTTAGGTCATATTGGTGTAAAGCGCATGAAGAAACTCCATGCAGATGGGCTTTTGGAATCACTTGATTATGAATCATTTGATACTTGCGAACCATGCCTCATGGGCAAGATGACTAAAACTCCGTTCTCCGGAACAATGGAGCGAGCTAATGACTTATTGGAAATAATACAACCGATGTATACGGTCCAATGAGTGTTGAAGCACGCGGCGGGTATCGTTATTTTCTGACCTTCACAGATGATTTAGGTAGGTATGGATATATCTACTTGATGAAACACAAGTCTGAAACATTTGAAAAGTTCAAAGAATTTCAGAGTGAAGTGTAGAATCATCGTAACAAGAAAATAAAGTTTCTACGATCTGATCGCGGAGGCGAATATTTGAGTTACGAGTTTGTCCTTCATTTAAAACAATGTGGAATAGTTTCACAATTCACGCCACCTGGAACACCACAGCGTAATGGTGTGTCCGAACGTCGTAACCGTACTTTATTGTATATGGTGCGTTCTATGATGTCTCTTACCGATTTACCACTATCGTTTTGGGGTTATGCATTAGAGACAGCTGCATTCACGTTAAATAGGGCACCGTCTAAATCCGTTGAGACGACACCGTATGAACTATGGTTTGGCAAGAAACCTAAGCTGTCGTTTCTTAAAGTTTGGGGTTGCGACACTTATGTCAAAAGGCTTCAGCCTGATAAGCTTGAACCCAAATCAGAGAAGTGCATCTTCATAGGATACCCTAAGGAAACAATTGGGTACACCTTCTACCACAGATCCGAAGGCAAGATCTTTGTTGCCAAGAATGAAACCTTTCTAGAGAAGGAGTTTCTCTCGAAAGAAGTGAGTGGGAGGAAAGTAGAACTTGATGAGGTAATTGTACCTTCTCTCGAATTGGAAAGTAGCACATCAGAGAAAACCGTTCCTGTGATGCCTACACAAACTAGATAGGAAGTTAATGATGATGATCATGAAACTTCGGATCAAGTTACTATAGAACCTCGTAGGTCAACCAGAACACGATCCGCACCAGAGTGGTACGGGAATCCTGTGATGGAAGTCATGTTACTAGACCAAGGCGAACCTACGAACTATGAAGAAGCTATGATGAGCCCAGATTCCGACAGATGGCTTGAGGCCATGAAATCTGAGATAGGATCCATGTATGAGAACAAAGTGTGGACTTTGGTGGATTTGCCCGATGATCGGCAAGCCATAGAAAATAAATGGATCTTCAAGAAGAAGACTGACGCTGATGGTAAAGTTACTGTCTACAAAGCTCGACTTGTCGCGAAATGTTTTCGACAAGTTCAAGGGGTTGACTACGATGAGACTTTCTCATCCGTAGCGATGCTTAAATCTGTCCGAATCATGTTAGCAATTGCCGCATTTTATAATTGTGAAATCTGGCAAATGGATGTCAAAAACTGCATTCCTTAATGAATATTAAAGAAGAGTTATATATGATGCAACCAGAAGGTTTTGTTGATCCTAAAGGTGCTAACAAAGTGTGCAAGCTCCAGCGATCCATCTATGGACTGGTGCAAGCATCTCGGAGTTGGAATATACGTTTTGATGAGGTGATCAAAGCATATGGTTTTATACAGACTTACGGTGAAGCCTGTATTTACAAGAAAGTGAGTGAGAGCTCTGTAGCATTTCTGATATTATATGTGGATGACATATTATTGATTGGAAATGGTATGGAATTTCTGGATAGCATAAAAGGATACTTGAATAAGAGTTTTTCTATGAAAACCTTGGTGAAGCTACTTACGTATTGAGCATTAAGATCTATAGGGATAGATTGAGACGCTTGATAAGACTTTCAATGAGTACATACCTTGACAAGATTTTTGAAGGAGTTCAAAATGGATCAGTCAAAGAAGGAGTTCTTGCCTGTATTGTAAGGTATGAAATTGAGTAAGACTCAAATCTCGACCATGGCAGAAGATAGAGAGAGAATAAAAGTCATTCCCTATGTCTCAGCCATAGGTTCTATAAAATATGCCATGCTGTGTACCAGACCTGTTGTGTACCTTGCCATGAGTTTGGCAAGGGGGTACAATAGTGATCCAGGAGTTGATCACTGGACAGCGGTCAAAATTATCCTTAGTTACCTAAGAGGACTAAGGAAGTGTTTCTCGGTTATGGAGGTGATAAAGAGTTCGTCATAAAGGGTTACGTCGATGCAAGCTTGAACACTGATCCGGATGACTCTGAGTCTTAATCTGGATACATATTGAAAGTGGGAGCAATCAGCTAGAGTAGCTCCATGCAGAGCATTGTAGACATATAAATTTGCAAAATACATACGGATCTGAATGTGGCAGACCCGTTGACTAAACTTCTCTCACAAGCAAAACATGATCACACCTTAGTACTCTTTGGGTGTTAATCACATAGCGATGTGAACTAGATTATTGACTCTAGTAAACCCTTTGGGTGTTGGTCACATGGCGATGTGAACTATGGGTGTTAATCACATAAAGATGTGAACTATTGGTGTTAAATCACATGGCGATGTGAACTAGATTATTGACTCTAGTGCAAGTGGGAGACTGAAGGAAATATGCCCTAGAGGCAATAATAAAGTTGTTATTTTATATTTCCTTATATCATGATAAATGTTTATTATTCATGCTAGAATTGTATTAACCGGAAACTTGATACATGTGTGGATACATAGACAAAACACCGTGTCCCTAGTAAGCCTCTACTAGACTAGCTCGTTAATCAAAGATGGTTAAGTTTCCTAACCATAGACATGTGTTGTCATTTGATGAACGGGATCACATCATTAGGCGAATAATGTGATGGACAAGACCCATCCGTTAGCATAGCATATTGATCGTTCAGTTTTATTGCTATTGCTTTCTTCATGTCAAATACATATTCCTTCGACTATGAGATTATGCAACTCCCGAATACCGGAGGAATGCCTTGTGTGCTATCAAACGTCACAACGTAACTGGGTGATTATAAAGATGCTCTACAGGTATCTCCGAAGGTGTTTGTTGGGTTGGCATAGATCGAGATTAGGATTTGTTACTCCGAGTATCGGAGAGGTATCTCTGGGCCCTCTCGGTAATGCACATCATAAGAAGCCTTGCAAGCAAAGTGACTAATGAGTTAGTTATAGGATTATGTATTATGGAACGTGTAAAGAGACTTGCCGGTAACGAGATTGAACTAGGTATGAAGATACCGACGATCGAATCTCGGGCAAGTAACATACCGATGGACAAAGGGAATAACGTATGTTATCATAACGGTTCGACCGATAAAGATCTTCGTAGAATATATGGGAGCCAATATGAGCATCCAGGTTCCGCTATTGCTTATTGACCGGAGATGTGTCTCGGTCATGTCTACATAGTTCTCGAACCCGTAGGGTCCGCACGCTTAACGTTCGATGACGATTTAGTATTATATGAGTTATATAATTTGGTGACCGAATGTTGTTCGGAGTCCCGGATGAGATCACGGACATGACGAGGAGTCTCGAAATGGTCGAGAGGTAAAAATTGATATATAGGATGATAGTATTCGGACATCGGAAGTGTTCCGGATAGTATCGGGTATTTATCGGAGTACCGGGGGGGGGGGGGGGGGGGGTTACCGGAACCCCCGGGGGAATAATGGGCCTTATGGGCCATAAGAGGGGAGCACACCAGCCCACAAAGGGGTGGCGCCCCCCCCCTTAGGCAGGAGGCCGAATAGGAGAAGGAAGAGGGGGTTCAGCCCCCCCTTTCCTTCCTCCCTTCCCTCTTCCCTATTCCCTTCTGGCAATTATGGAAGAGGGGGGGGGGGGGCGAATTGGGATAGGACCCCAAGTAGGATTCCTCCTACTTGGGGCACCCCATGGCTGCTCCCCTCCCCCTCTCACCTATATATACATGGGGAGGGGGCGCCTAGAACACAGAACAACAATTGTTAGCCATGTGTGGCGCCCCCCTCCACAGTTTACGCCTCCGGTCATATCTTCGTAGTGCTTAGGCGAAGCCCTGCGTGGATCACTTCACCATCACCGTCACCACGCCATCGTGCTGACGGAACTCATCTACTTCCTCGACACCTTGCTGGATCAAGAGGACGAGGGACGTCATCGAGCTGAACATGTGCAGAACTCGGAGGTGCCGTACGTTCGGTACTTGATCAGTCGGAGCTAGAAGAAGTTCGACTACATCAACCGCGTTGTCAAACGCTTCCGCTTTCGGTCTACGAGGGTACGTAGACACACTCTCCCCCTCTCGTTGCTATGCATCTCCTAGATAGATCTTGCGTGAGCATAGGAATTTTTTTGAAATTGCATGCTACGTTTCCCAACAGACGTATCACAAAGGTCACCGTACAACAAAGTGACACAATGATGTTTTCTAAATATAGCTTCAGTCGCCTCCTGGGAGCACGACCTACATCCTACGGAAGGGTCTTCGAGAGTGGTGCTCGACACACGAAACACTTGGAGTGTCGCACTTCCGGAGTTCCAGGACTCCCAAATAGTCCGGGCCTTTCAAGATCCCTCGGACTCCGAATCTCTGTCTTCCTAACTCTCCCGAGATAGCTAGAAGAGGAGAGTCACCCTCCTCTGAATTTATTCAAGTGGGAGTGAGTGACTTACATGCCATGGGAGCCTTGTATAGCCTTGGGGTCCTTGACAAATTACCAAGGCTACCCTTAAAGTAAGAGGGTGGGAGGGTAGAACTAGGTAACTTTTTGTCCTTGGCCCATGTGCCTCTAGTTGGGCTAGGCGGTGGGTTATGGCCCATTAAGGAAGAATCCTTACACCAGTTGGTTGTTTTTTTGCTTTTTCTTTTGCCTTTTTTCTCTTTGGCATTCTTCTTTAACTTGTTATTTTACGTGATCTTCTTCCTTTGACTTGTTGACCATGAAATCTTCCTTGGACTTTTGTTGAACATGGTGGCTTGCTTGAACCCATGAGGGTTGGCTTGAACCTTTGTTGACTGCTTTGAGTTGTGTTAATTGTCCCTGTGGCAGTGGCACGTAGTATACTTGTATAGTGGGTGGGACCTTAAGTAGGATTAGAGCCATTACTACAACAATATGGAATGTTCTCACAACAAAATGAAACTTCTACTATTATCGTGAGTTGGCCACATCTCCTTTACCAGTTTTGGTTGACTCCAACCACCTCCATGAATTTCTGACTCTCAAATTGTCAATGAAATTTTAACCAACAATATTTCAATGATTGAAGTTTTTGATAAAACTATCTAGTTTTATGTGTGACAAAATAACATCATGTGATATTTTAGAAAAGATACACATGCCATATAAATATCAAGGGAAATAGTAACCACTACAATAGAGAGACAACCAGGCACAAAACAAGCGAACGATAAGTAAAATAACATCAAAAACCATGTGTTCGTCTCTTTCATCGATTGTAAGCTGCTTGCCGGAGCTTGAAAATTGCACTGAAGCGACAGAAAGAGAAAGAGACACATCTAAACACCGCTGTCATACCAAGCTTTGAAGAATGCAATAGGAACTCAATGATATAAATTACATCTAGTAACTTTAGAAGGAATATCGGTTAGGGCATTACCCGACGTAGCAACAAATTTGACGACACCTACTGTCACATGCCCTTCACTGACGTCAAATTGGACGTCGTTCAGATAGGGTGAGGCCAAAAAGACCTTACTCCAATGCGACATTGGCACCACCACCTCACCAATGCTACTCATCAATCCTACTAGGGAACAAAAGCACAAGAAAACACAAGGACCTACAAGAAGTAAGAGAACAAAAGGTACGGGCCCGACTCCTCTTACCGCCAATGAAGCCGTAGGATGGAAGAGAGGAGGGCGCCGAGATGGCGGCGGTGTAAAGCAGCCATTTGGTGGCAGATAGTGTTGGTAAAAAGAGGTTGACAATGTACAAGTCATGTGTGGATTGAAATGTGGAGACGAGGAAGCTAGCTGACACCAAACACATGTAGTGAGTATCGAAAAACGTAAATAACAACAACAACAACAATAACAAAAACAACAACAACAACAACAACACCAATAATAATAATAATAATAATAATAATAATAATAATAATAGTAATAGTAATAATAATAATAGTAATAATAATAGTAGTAGTAGTAGTAATAATAATAGTAGAAAATTTAGTAAATTATATGAAATTAAATAACAAAAAGAACTTTTTTTAACATAGTACAATCGAAGTCGCTCACATACAGTCACCCCATATGAACGCATGCACACACATCCTATCCCTATGAGCACCTTCGAGAGACTGAGCCGGCATAGCATCTTGAAAATTTACGAAGTCACCACAGACGTCTCGCAGTCGACGAGAACGTCTCCTCCCACTGAGCGAACATCGTGGGAAGGCTAAAATAAATTCAGAAATAATGAGAGCACCAATGTCAAATCTAGAACTTGAACCCTGGCGGGCTGGGATACCACTGTCCTCCTAATCATCTAACCATAGGTTGGTCCGCCAAAAAAAGTTTTTTTAACAATAAGAACCAAATAAATTAAAAAAATTAGGGAAAATAAATTAAAATAACTGAAAAGAAAAAATAAAATAAGATAAGAAAAACGAAAAGAGAACCCACATGGGCCGGCCCTGGTAGTTGGTCTCTAGGCGTCGCTCTCGTATTACCCGCTAGGAGCATTCGCCATTCCCCCCAAAGGCCCAAACCCTCCCCCACCATCATCTCAAGCGCCACCGGTCGCCGGCACGACCCGATCGCCGTCCGCGCTTGAACGAATGTGGTGGCAAGCTACTCCTCATACGGACCTCCTCGGAGATTTCTCGTCTTAGTGAGCCCGGGGCAGCGGACTCGCGTGGCTATGGGGGTTCCAGAGCGTAAGAATAATCAAGAGCAGATCTGATTGGATAGGTGCTGTACAGGAAGAGGAGATGTCGCCAGAGCCAACGGCGAAGCGAGCGAGCTCAGGCGGCGGCCACGCCGTCGCCTTCGCGGGCGACCGTCTAAGCGACCTGCCGGACGGCCTCCTCCATGCCGTCATGTCCTTTCTCCCGGCCCCGCAGGTCGTGCGGACGAGCGTGCTGTCGCGGCGGTGGAGGGACCTCTGGCGCTCTACCCCCTGCATAAGCATCGAAGAGCGCGACTTCGAGATTACCACTGGGAGTGGGGCAGGGGGTGGCCTCGACGAGCGGCAGGAGAGATGGCGCAAGTTCAAGGATTTCACCACCAACCTGCTCTTGTTCCACAACAATGTCGCGTCCTTGGATAAGTTCCGGCTATATGCTAGTACTGGTCGTGCCTGTGCACTTCGCCTTCGAGACTTGGATAGATGGGTGCGATGTGGTATCAAATACCGCCCCCAAGTGATCGAGATTATTATCTCTTTGCGTCCTCGCATTCAGTTTCCTCATATGGGAGCAAGTCTTGCCGCCTCAAAAGGTTGCATCTTAATGGTTTCTATCTGGACAACCAATTTGCAGAGCTGCTCTGTTTCGGGTGCCCTGTCTGGAAGATTTGGTGCTCAGGAGTTGCGACAAAGGTTTTCAAGAAATTAAGTCACGCACATTGAAGAAGCTGGTCGTTGACTCCTGTGGCAATCTCTCTGGTGATCCGGTGGTTATCGCGGCACCCTGCATTGCATATCTCCAACTGGGTATTTCATGTGGATGCTACTCCAAGGGTATTTCGATATATGGGACCGCTTCTCTTGTCAAAGCATCGATTCAATTACTTTGTCTTGGTGAAACATTCGCTTTGAAACATCAACACCGGCTTCTTCGTAACCTGTGTAGTGTGCCGAATCTGGAGCTATCGGGTTTCCAGACAATGGTATGCCTTGCTAGACATGTTTCTTGTATATACTCGTGTATGTTTCACCAAGATTACCTGTTCATCTCGCACTCTTGTTCTGGATCCTTCTTCTGGGGATGTGTCTGGACAGGGGCGTACTCGGTCTCCTCAGCGGCCGAGTTTGGTGGAGGGTGTTGGATAAGTCTGTGTACTAGGGTCATTGTGGGGCTGCATCACATGGTCCTTGTGGCAGTTAGGATAGGGTTCCTGACCATCAAGGACTGGCAGTTAGGATAACATCTTAGACTAGCATCTTAGACTGGCATCTTAACAGCATCTCAGTATATGCTTGGCTGGCTAGCAGCCTATAAGTATGTATCCCCAACCCCTCAGGTTGGCATGGCATGGTGTGAGAAATAAACCAATGAAAATTGTCCCAACTCTCCTACTGTCATCTACTACTATCAATGCTCAGGCTGAAAGGTCTAACAAGTGGTATCAGAGCCAGGTTATCTTGCACCCTGAGCATTTCTTGCTCACCTCTCGAACCAGGAGCTGAGCAGCCTAAGTCGGTAGCAGCAGCTGCTTCGTCTGCATCTGGTTACCTCCCTCCCTCCGGACTGTCGAGCAGCAGTTCGTCAGCCTCCTCGTCACGCAACAGCCCCCCTGCAGCAAGCCATGTCTGCAGGTCGCTCTCAGCACACGGCTACCTCGAGCATGCGGCGCCGGCAGGAGGCCGAGCGCGCCGCGGCAGAGGAGCGTGAGCGAGCAGCTGTAGCAGCAGCCGCTGCGGCAGCAAGGGTGTCGAGGCTGGCTGCAGCGGAGCTGGCAGCAGCCAGAGCGGAGGTAGAAGCAGCCAGGGCGGAGGTAGAGGCAGCAGCAGCAGCAGAAGCTGCACGTGAGGCTACGGCGGACGCCAAGGCACTCCGCGGCGGCTCCGGCAGCTCCAACAGTTCCGCGCCTGCGGACGACGGCGCTGACGCAGAACGCGCCAACGTGGCGCAGGAGCGGACGGCGCAGTGGGCAGCCGAGCACGCCCGCGCTCCAGGTGGAGGTGCGCACCGCGACGGCGGCTGCAACGACCAGGACCGCGGCTTCTATGAGGTCCGGACTATGGTCAGGGATGTTGGTCCCAGTGTTGGGTGGCCTACCCTCACTAAAACCAACTACGTCGAGTGGGCCGGGATCATGAAGGTCAGGCTCCAGGTGCGGCGCATGTGGGAGGCAGTCCAGGACAGCAACATCGACCACCTAGAGGATCGACGGGCGCTGGACGCCCTCATCGCCGCAGTCCCGCCCGAGATGCAGTTCTCGCTTTCCAACAAGCGGACTGCCAAGGAGGCTTGGGACGCCATCGCCGCGGCACGCATCGGCAGCGACCGTGCTCGCAAGTCCACCCTGCAGGCACTTCGTAAGGAGTGGGAGGGCCTGGGTTTCAAGCCAGGTGAGGACGTTGATGACTTTGCTCTCCGTCTCAACACTCTGCTGCAGAAGATGGTGAAGTTCGGCGATGCCACCTACACCGAGGAGAGAGCTGTCGAGAAGCTTTTTCGGTGCATTCCCGAGAAGTACAAGCAGATGGCTCGCTCGATCGAGTCGTTGCTGGACCTCTCCACGATGACGATCGAGGAGGCGATAGGTCGTCTCAAGGTCGTCGACACCGACGAGCCACAGCCTCCCTCGGGGCCCATCACCACCAGCGGGAAGCTGCTCCTAACTCGGGAGCAGTGGGATCCCAGCCTTGGTGACAGGAAGAAGGGGGAGCCTTCTTCCACGACGGGCGGCCGCAAACGCGGCAAGCAGCGTAAGACGCGAAGAGGCCCCCCGGGCAGGGCACAAGGACGTGCCGAAGGGGACGCCCGCGGAGGCGCCAAGGACGGCGCCGCTGGCAAGCCCAAGCCGGCACAAGACAACAGTTGCCACAACTGTGGCCGGTTTGGCCATTGGGCCAATGAGTGTCGGCAACCACGACAAGGCCAGGCTCACGTCGCACAGGCGAAGGAGGAGGAGACGGCTCTGTTCATGGCGCATGCAAGCGTTGAGCTATCTTCAGCGACACCAGTCGCAAAAGCTCTCATCCACCTCGACGAGCCAAAAGCACACGCTCTTCTCGGCGACGGCTCCGGGAAGGACAAGACTACGGGGTGGTGCCTCGACACCGGCGCCACCCACCACATGACCGGTCGAAGGGAATTCTTCGCCGAGCTCGACTCCGATGCGCGAGGCTCCGTCAAGTTTGGGGATGCCTCCGCTGTGGAGATTAAGGGCGTCGGCTCCGTCATCTTCACTACCAAGACGGGAGAGCACCGGCTGCTCACCGGTGTCTACTACATCCCCGCGCTAAGGAACTCCATCATCAGCTTGGGACAGCTGGATGAGAACGGCTCACGCGTGCTGATTGAGCATGGGGTCCTGCGCATCTGGGACCGCCAGGGTCACCTTCTCGCCAAGGTACCCAGAGGTGGAAATCGGCTTTACGTCCTTGATGTGCAGGTGGCACAACCGGTCTGCCTCGCTGTCCGTCGGGACAACGAGGCGTGGCAATGGCATGAGCGCTTTGGGCACCTTCATTTTGAGGCCCTGAAGCGTCTAAGTGCCAAGGAGATGGTACGAGGCCTGCCATGCCTCGACCATGTGGAGCAGTTCTGCGACATCTGCGTACTGACAAAGCAGAGACGACCCCCCTTTCCCCAACAGGTGAGTTTTCGAGCCAAGGAGAAGCTGGAGCTCGTGCACGGAGACTTGTGCGGCCCGGTGACGCCAGCCACACCAGGAGGTCGACGCTACTTCCTGCTGCTCGTCGACGATCTCTCCCGCTACATGTGGGCGACGATTCTCGGCAGCAAGGGAGAAGCGGCGGACACCATCAGGCGCGCGCAGGTTGGTGTGGAGGCAGAGAGCGGCCGCAAATTGCGCGTGTTGCGCACTGACAACGACGGCGAATTCACGGTGGCTGAATTCGCGTCGTACTGCGTCGATGAGGGCATCCAGCGCCATTACTCCGCGCCGTACAGCCCGCAGCAAAACGGAGTCATCGAGCGGCGCAACCAGACGGTTGTGGGGATGGCTCGGGCTCTCCTCAAGCAGAGAGGGATGCCGGCTGTTTTCTGGGGAGAGGTGGTGCTGACGGCCGTCTACATCCTCAACCGCTCGCCTACTAAGGCACTCGACGGCAGGACACCGTACGAGGCCTGGCATGGGCGGAAGCCGGCGGTCTCCCATTTGCGGGTCTTTGGCTGCCTCGCGTTCGCCAAGGAGCTTGGCCACATCGGCAAGCTCGACGACAGGAGCACTCCGGGAGTCTTCATCAGCTACGCGGAGGGCTCGAAGGCCTACCGCATTCTCGACCCAAAGACACAGCGTGTGCGCACGGCGCGAGACGTCGTGTTCAACGAAGGGCGAGGGTGGCAATGGGACAAGGTGGTGGACGGCGGTTCGACGCCGACGTATGACGACTTTACTATCGAGTACGCCCACTTCAAGGAAGCTGGGGGAGCAAGCAGCTCCTCTTCACCGGGCATGTCTACCCCGGCCCCCAAAACTACATCGCCCCCGGTGCCTGCTACGCCAACGGCATCACAACCGGCGACGCCGCACACTCCAGCCCCGGCAGTCACCACTCCGGGCTCGTCTTCATCAGCACCAGCTCACGCGAGGCACAGCCCGATGAAGTTCGCTTCCCCGCTCACTCACGACGAGGAGCGCGTTGATGCGTGGTATGGAGGTGAACAGCTGCGGTATCGCACGATGGATGATCTACTCGGCGACCAGCCGGTGCCGGGACTGATGCCACGTGACCTGGAGGCGCAGCTACAACTCACGTGTGAGGACGGTGAACCGCGGTCCTTTGCAGAAGCCGAGAGAGATGCGGCATGGCGCGCCGCGATGCAGTTGGAGATGGGTGCGGTCGAGCAAAACCGCACCTGGGAGCTCGCTGACCTCCCTCGTGGTCATCACGCAATCACCCTTAAGTGGGTGTTCAAGCTGAAAAGGGATGGAGCCGGTGCCATCATCAAGCACAAGGCTCGCCTGGTGGCCCGAGGCTTCTTGCAGCAGGAAGGAGTCAACTTCGACGACGCCTTCGCTCCCGTGGCACGGATGGAGTCCGTGAGACTTCTCCTTGCGCTGGCTGCACAGGAGGGCTGGCACATCCATCACATGGACGTCAAGTCGGCATTCCTCAACGGCGACTTGAAGGAGGAAGTTTACGTGCATCAGCCACCGGGATTTGCGATTCCCGGCCAGGAGGGCAAGGTACTCCGCTGTAACACCCCCTTGTAATAAGCTCTGTGACACTTTGTTAAAACTGCCAAGTCATGATCATTTGCAGTGCCAAGTCATATGGGTTAATGATCCAATTCAAATTCACATATGAAAATCAACTCAAATTCAAAAGTGGATTATAAAGTTGGTCAAACTCTGTTGGGAAAATGTTCATTAAATGGCAAATAATCCAGGAACATTGCTAAAACCAATATCAAAATATTTGGAGTTGGACAAGTAACTCAAACAAGATGAAACAGCACCCAAAACAGCAATATTAATTCATTTAAAATCATTACTAAATCAGATGGCTTCCAAAACTGTTCAAACCACTTTTTGGTGAGAGCTAATATTGCATTGCAATATTTGGGCCAACATCCACATTTTTCAAAAGAGCACAAGTGGCCTAATCATTTTGAAACAGAAAAAGAAATAAAAGAAAAGGGAGAAGAGAAATAAGAAAAGAGAGAACGCTACTGTTGGCTGGGCCTAAGTGCACAGTGTGCAGCCCAGTCCAACAGCAGCCCACACCGTCTCCCTCCTCCCCGTGTCGTCTTCGCCGTGGCTGCGCGCGCGCGCGCCGGCCAAGCGGCGACACGGCGGCAGCCACCGATGAAACAGGGAGGCTGAGGGGATAAGGACGCGCCTGTGCGTCTCCCCTGGTCCTCCCCGTCACTTCTCCCCCTCTCCCTCGCTCGCTCCGCTCCTCCCCTCGTTCAGATCCGAGCGCAGCCGAGCGGGTCCGCCGCTACTCGCCGTCGTTTTCACAGCCACCGGCCTCGTCTCGCCTCACCACCGTGTTCCTCGTCTCCGCCGTGGTCGACCGCGTCGTCCGTTGCTCTCTGGTGGAGCTGGGGAGCTCCACAGGCGTCGATCTTCTCCGCCCCTTTCGCTTCGGGCGCCGACGCCTCGCCGCCGATTCCGTCGACCCCTGCTGCTACAAAGCTGTCGAGGGCTTTTCTTGGCCACTCGGTGAGCACCCGCACTCCTCTCTTTCCCCTAGGTAACCGCGTAGCTCCCCTGGTTAGCTGATGCGCTGTCGCCGCCGTGACCGAGCTCTGCTCGCCGCCGTTGAGCTCCAGGCTCACCCACCAGTGCACCTCGAGTTCGTTCGAGCGTGTCACCGTGTTCAGTAGGTCGCTAGGAGTACATAGCACAGGCGCGCGCGCTTCCTAGAGCTCCGCAGCCTCGAATCCGTCGACGCCCGAGCTCCGGCCGCCGCTTCGAGCTTGTTTCCGGCGAGCTCCGACCACCTTAGCCCGCGGGACTGGCGCCGTTGGACGCGGTTCGTTCTCAGCTCTCAAACGCGCCCAAACACGCTGCGACTGGTGCCCTGTAGCTCGATTCCGAGCAACTCCGGCGCTCGGCCGCCGCAGATTTGGTCGCCGGAGCTTATTCCGGCGACGACGCCGGTGAGGCTGACCTGGCACTGACGTGTGGGGCCGCCTGAGCCACTGACAGGTGGGCCCAACTGACTCGTTGACCGAGTCAACGAGCTGACGTGGCAGCACAGTGCCACTGACGTGTGGGCCCCGGTGGCTAATTAGACTAATTAAACAGTTAATTAAATAAAGATAATTAGATTAACCTAAATGTCTCACTGACATGTGGGGTCCACCCCCTAATTAACCCTGGTAATTAAATTAATTCACTGGTTAGAGAAACAGAGGCTGACATGTGGGTCCCACTGGACCCACATGTCAGGTTTGACCCTGGTCAACCGCAGTTGACCTGCTGACGTCACTGTGATGTAATGCTGACGTCATAATTCATTTTTCTGATAAATAAATAAATTCCAGAAATTCAAATAAACTTTAAAAATTAATAACTTTTAAACCGTAGCTCGGATCGAAAAAGTTAAAACATGAAAGTTGCTCAGAACGACGAGACGAGTCTGATCGTGCCGTCTGTTTCTCCATCGGAACCCCCTACGTAGAAGAACTCGTAACTCCGGACCCGAATCCGGCAGATGAATAGTGCACACACGTCGGATATTCAATCCCAGAATAATTCTAAAAATAACTAAAATGACTTAGATGCATATTTAGGCAACCTTGCACTGCATCATAGCATCACACGCACCGTATTGCATTTGTTTGCATTATGTTTACCTGTTTCTTCCCCCTCTTCTCTCTCGGTAGACCCCGACGTTGACGTAGCTCCCGAGGCAGACGCCGCACAGGAGTACGACTACGTCCCCGACGATACTACTGAAGACCTTGCCCTTGCCCCCGAGCAAACAGGCAAGCACCCCCATTTTGAGCATGCCTATATCGCCTATTCCTTTCTCTCTTATGCTTGCATTAGAACTGCTACTGCTACTGCTTTCCTATATCTATTGCATAGCCTGTTTATTGTAACCTGCCTTGCTACCTTACTGGTTATCCTAGACTGCTTAGTATAGGCTGGGTAGAGACACGACAGAGACCTCCACTTGATCCCGACTGCCCTGCTGGATATCAGAAGACCCGATCATCGGGATTGAAGACCAGACCCTGGCACCGCACATCACTACCCCTTAGTTGCCGACACTGCTGGGTTACCATCGAGTGCCGAGGGTGATACCCCGTTAGCACTTCTGATGTTAACCTTGTAGGTTAGTTACTCGGTCGTGGTAAGCGAGGGTGATTCCTCCTACACCACCCCCGATAACGACATCGTCGCGCAACCTCTCAAGTGTGGACCTCGAGGGTGATTCCTCCTTCGTTCACCTTGATGATAACATCGAGCGGGAACTCCATCGAGGGTGATTCCTCATGGTTCCCTTCGGTGTCAGACACACAGTTACCCTGGATATTATGACTTGACTATGAACCACGATACTAAAGACGGGTCGGCCCTGAGGGGTACCCGTCCGAGCTTATTGCGAAGTGATGTGGAGTCGGGTTGACCTGGATGGTGCCCGCGAGATAACTACGAGGCGTGGCCGGGCATTCTTAGCCCTTGCCACAAGTCCTCGAGACGGGGCGACGGGGTCACATCGATCGTGAGTCTCTGCTCGTTTCCGCGCGCTCCTAATCCACTACGATTTGGATATTTGATCCGAGGGGCCTCTGGCCCGATAGCACTAACCATCACGTGGGCATAGTATGGGCGTTCTGCGTCGTATACTTCAGCCGGAGCTTAATGGACGTCAGCGACTGATGCGGCACACGCTGGGTTGGACTGGGAACGCAACCGCGCTTGTATAAGGGGTTGCTAGGTCTGCTCACCGGCGGTGCACGTAACGTGCAGGAGTTCCCGGGGCGATGGCCCAAGACCCCTGGGGGCATAGGTTAGTCCGGCGTGCTGACCTCTCTGTTAGGTATTTGGTCGGGTTGCGGCGTGTTGCTTAGCCGAGGCCGGGCATGACCCAGAAAAGTGTGTCCGGCCGGAGTTAAGCGAGCGTGGTGGGTAAGTTGGTGCACCCCTGCAGGGAAGAAACTTCTATCGATAGCCTGTCCTACGGTAACGGACACTCGGAGTTGTATCCCGATCGGTACAACTAGAATATGTGATGAGAATTGGATAGTACGGCTCTGGGATTGCTTTCTCGCAGGGAGTCGAGAAAGGATCTCAGGTCGAGGTTGATGATACTACTACTACTACTTTACTTATGTAATCTGCTCTCTCCTAATGTTGAAAGACTGTTGAAGATTGTTGAAGATGCTAGTCTTCGATAGGACTAGGCTTTCCCCCTCTATTCTGGCATTTCTGCAGCCCAGTCCACATATTCAGCCATTCCTTTGACAATGATGCATATGTAGTGTAGATCCTTGCTTGCTGAGTACTTCGGATGAGTACTCACGTTTGCTTTATTTTCTTTTTCCCCCATTTTCCATTTGATGTCACCAGACGACGGAGCCCCTGAGCCAGAAGCCCCAGCCGACGACCAGTACTACTACCCGCCTGGCGAGTACTACTACTACGAGGAGCCGTTCGACGACCAGGAGTAGGATCGGAGGGTCCAGGGCAGGAGGCCTACGCCTTTCGATCGTAGTATTTTATTTTACCCCGCCTCTGTGAAGGCCTAATTCTCTCTATGTAATATATCTGTACCCAGATATCTAATGCTTCCGCTGACGCTTGTATGCCATCGAGCTATGTATTCGAGCCCTCGAGGCCCTGGCTTGTAATATTAAGCTTGTATGACTTTATTTTATGTTTTAGAGTTGTGTTGTGATATCTTCAAGTGAGTCCTTAGGCTTGATCATGCGCATTTGCGTGTATGATTAGTGCACGATTAAGCCGGGGTCGTCACATCTGCCTGCGCAAGGCTCACTATGGCCTACGGCAGGCACCTAGGGCGTGGAACGCCAAGCTGGACTCGACGCTAAAGAAGATGGGTTTCGAGCAAAGCCCGCATGAGGCGGCCGTCTACCGACGGGGCAGTGGAGGGAATGCCCTGTTGGTGGGCGTCTACGTTGACGACTTGGTGATCACCGGCACCAAAGATGCAGAGGTGGCGGCGTTCAAGGAAGACATGAAGGCCACTTTCCAGATGAGTGATCTGGGGCTCCTCTCTTTCTATCTAGGGATTGAGGTGCACCAGGATCACTCCGGGATCGCGCTTCGACAGTCCGCCTACGCCAAGCGCATCGTTGAGCTAGCTGGGCTCACCGACTGCCACCCAGCTCTCACTCCGATGGAGGAGAGGCTGAAACTGAGCCGCAACAGCACGACGGAGGAAGTAGATGCTACGCAGTACCGACGCCTTGTGGGGAGTCTCCGCTACCTCGCCCACACACGGCCGGACTTGGCATTCTCCGTCGGCTATGTCAGTCGGTTCATGGAGCGACCGACGTCGGAACACCAGCAGGCAGTGAAGAGGATCGTCCGCTACGTAGCAGGGACCCTCGACCACGGCCTCCACTACCCTAGGTGTCCGGGGGCGGCACGCTTCATCGGGTACAGCGACAGCGACCACGCCAGCGACATCGACACCAGCAAGAGCACGAGCGGGATCCTCTTCTTCCTCGGCAAGTGTCTCGTGAGCTGGCAATCAGTCAAGCAGCAGGTGGTGGCCCTGTCCAGCTGTGAGGCTGAGTACATAGCGGCTTCCACCGCCTGCACTCAGGCACTCTGGCTCGCCCGACTGCTTGGTGATCTTCTCGTTCAAGACACCAGAACGGTGCAGCTCCTGGTGGACAGCAAGTCCGCCCTGGCCTTAGCAAAGAACCCCGTGTTCCACGAACGGAGCAAGCACATCCGACTGAGATATCACTTCATCCGCGACTGTGTGGAAGAAGGGAGCATCGAGGCGAGCTACATCAACACCACGGACCAGCTCGCAGACCTGCTCGCCAAGCCTCTTGGGAGGGTCAAGTTCCTCGAACTCTGCTCCAGGATTGGGATGATTCAACTCTCCCACAAGACGACGTACAAGACTTAGGGGGAGAATGTTGGATAAGTCTGTGTACTAGGGTCATTGTGGGGCTGCAGCACATGATCCTTGTGGCAGTTAGGATAGGGTTCCTGACCATCAAGGACTGGCAGTTAGGATAGCATCTTAGACTAGCATCTTAACAGCATCTCAGCATATGCTTGGCTGGCTAGCAGCCTATAAGTATGTATCCCCAACCCCTCAGGTTGGCATGGCATGGTGTGAGAAATAAACCAACAAAAATTGTCCCAACTCTCCTAGTGTCATCTACTACTATCAATGCTCAGGCTGAAAGGTCTAACAGAGGGGGTGGGTGAAGGACATGCTGGGCAGGAGGCCCTAGTTCGTGCATCTTCACCGCCGGTCTCTACGACTGAGCTTTCGGCACGGCGACCGGACGATGCGTCCCGGCGTACGGCGGCGGTCCCAGCGACGGTGATCTGTGGGCAGGAGGCTCCTGGTTCACCGGTGCGTAGTCCAGTTTCTCGGCCGGCGCTGTCTTCACCGCCACCGGCTGCTTCCGGAGAGATTGTACCGGAGGAGAGGTTGTTGGGTGGAGGCTCAGGCGG
Organism: Thinopyrum elongatum; assembly: GCA_011799875.1. NCBI lineage: Eukaryota > Viridiplantae > Streptophyta > Magnoliopsida > Poales > Poaceae > Thinopyrum > Thinopyrum elongatum. Next base: position 446,034,915 of record CM022298.1, on the reverse strand, counting down.
CGCCTTGCTACCCCCATCCCCTGCACCAGGACTCGTCAGGATAGACGAGCGCGGGGCAACTGCCCAGTCCTCGCAGGATTGGACTACTGATGAGGTGATCGCGTTTGGTCGGCACAAGGACCCGGCGTCGGCTGGCAGGCATGTCAGTGAACGGATCCAGGAACAACCAGACGCTGACGACTTTCAGATGGGGCACGCTATGAGAGCCGCCAAGCTTCGGGACGTCGAGACTGCAACAGGTATGACAGTTAATAAGCTGTGTTCTATTATGCATTTTTTTGAGCATGAGATCATTAGTAAGGCACATGATATAGGAGTCTCACTTGGGTCTAACGGGAAAGAAATTGCTAAATCGGTTAATGATATTTTAGACTTAGAGGCTGAGAGAGCTTCCGAGTTGATCCGAGAGTTAGCGGCTGTTAGACCTATGTCGGATGATAATATTAATAATTTGGGCATATCTACGCTACAGAAATTTTGTAATGAATTGTTGCCTTCTTCGGATGCCGAAGGAGAGGCAGGGGAGATGGAGTCTGAGGGACTTGTTGACTCTCCGCCTCTTGTGTCGGATGCACAACAGACCACAAAACGTGTGGACGAGGGGACGGTAGTGGATAAACCTAAATGTTCCTAGAAGAGGAAGATTTACCCAACGTCGGCTGTCCGTAGAAGTGCGAGAGTTAAGCTCAAGAAAAAATTCCATGATGAAGTATGAAAGGAATTTTTTGGAATAGCAGAGGTCTAGCAGACTTGGCTAAGAAAAGGTTCCTAGCTGAAACAGCCATAGAAGATAAACTTGATTTCACTGCACTTCTTGAAACTGGTAGAGATAACTTCACCTCACAATTCCTCGGTTCTCTGACTGGTGGAATTGATTTTGATTGGCACTGTTTGCCTCCTAGAGGATGATCCGGTGGGATTCTTTTGGGGGTGAAGTGCGAATCACTTGAGGTGTTAAACGTAGTAAGAGGAGATTATGCTGTTAAGTTCAGGGTAAGGTCTAAATTGGATGGATTCCGATGGGACCTAGTGGCGGTGTATGGTGCAGCCCAACCCGAATTTAAACCTGGTTTCCTGGCTGATCTGGTTAGGATCTGTGGGGATGAGAGGTTACCGATCTTAGTGGGGGGCGATTTTAACATCATTAGGAGGAAAGAAGAAAAGAATAATGATCATTTTGACGGGCGGTGGTTCTTTATGTTCAATATGATTATTGAGAGTCTTAATATCAGGGAGATAGAACTCACGGGTAGACAGTTTACTTGGACAAACACTCTACCTACTCCTACTTATGAGAAGCTAGACAGGGTGCTCGCAAGTGTGGAATGGAAACAGAAATACCCACTGGTATCGGTGCACGCGATGCAGAGAGCGATCTCAGACCACACGCCCTTGTTAGTAGACTCGGGTGAAGCAACACATATAGGCAATAAAAATATTTTCTCATTCGAACTCAGTTGGTTCGAAAAAGAAGATTTTCTAGAGATGGTGGCGAGAGAATGGGCTAGGCCTGTTGCGGGTAGATCCAGTATGGAGCGCTGGCGGAATAAGATTCGACATTTGCGACAATCTTTGAGGGGTTGGGCCAGAAATGAGAGCGGGATTTATAAACAAGAAAAAAAATGGCTTATCTAGTTGATTCAGACGCTAGACTTGAGAGCGGAAACGAATCTGCTGGACGAGATAGAACAAGCCATTAAGTCCGAAGCAGAGTTGAAACTGCGTGCTCTTCTTAGAGAAGAGGAAATGAAATGGGCTTTACGCGCTAAGGTTCTTAAGGTCGTCCAAGGGGATGACAATACTCAATTCTTTCATATGATTACAAATGGCAAACATAGGAAAAAGAAAATCATCCAGCTTGAGCAAGATGAGGGAACAGTTGTGGGTCACGAGAATCTCAAGTTATATATATCCAACTATTACAAGCAACTTTTTGGGCCTCCGGTAGACAACGCAGTGTCCCTCGATGAGCTTGTAGTTGGGGATATACCTCAGTTGCGGTCAGATGAGAATGAGATTTTATCGGCACCTTTTACTGAGAAGGAGGTTTTCGAGGCGATCTCTCAAATGAAGCCGAATAAAGCTCCGGGACCAGATGGGTTTCCGGCAGAATTCTATAAGAAATGTTGGCATATTGTGAAAGACGACCTTATGCCTATGTTTCATGACTTCTTTAATGGGCATCTGCAACTCTTCCATCTCAATTTTGGTACGATAACGCTGTTGCCAAAGAAAGAGGAAGCAATTCGCATTGAGCAATTCAGGCAAATTTGTCTTTTGAATGTGAGCTTCGAGATCTTTACGGAAGTAGCCACCAATAGATTGACTCGGATTGCCCATTCGGTGGTGCAACCCAGTCAGACTGTCTTTATGCCTGGAAGACATATCCTAGAAGGGGTTGTTGTCTTACACGAAACTTTACATGAAATCCATTCGAAGAAACTAGATAGGGTGATCTTCGAAGTGGATTTTGAGAAGGCATATGACAAGGTCAAATGGCCTTTCTTACAGCAGGCCATGCGCATGAAGGGTTTTCATGGGGCATGGAGGAATCAGGTGTATTCTTCTGTCCAGAAAGGTAGTGTCGGGATTAAGGTGAATGATGACATTGGTCATTATTTCCAGACGCATAAAGGCCTAAGACAAGGAGACTCGATGTCTCCTATTCTGTTCAACATTGTGGCAGACATGTTAACCGTTCTCATAGGCCGGGCCAAGGAGAAAGGCCTGGTAGGTGGTCTTGTTCCCCATTTGGTGGATGGGGGCGTTTCTATTCTACAATATGCTGACGACGCTATTATATTCATGGAGCATGACCTTGCAAAGGCGAGGAATATGAAACTAGTGTTGTGCCTCTTTGAACAATTGTCTGATCTAAAGATCAACTTTCACAAGAGTGAATTGTTCTGCTTTGGTAGGGCCAAAGAAGACCAAGACAGCTATAGACAATTGTTCGGTTATGAACTAGGATCATTACCGTTCAGCTATCTAGGCATTCCAATCCATCATAGGAAGTTAACTAATAAAGAGTGGAAATGTATCGAAGATCGATTTGAGAAAAAACTAAGCTGCTAGAAGGGTAAGCTTATGTCATATGGAGGACGGCTAGTATTGATAAATTCAGTACTAACGAGTATGCCGATGTTCGTTCTATCTTTCTTTGAGGTGCCTAAAGGGGTACGAAAGAGACTTGACTTCTATCGATCTCGTTTTTTCTGGTAGTCAGACGAGGTTAAGACAAAATATCGCTTGGCAAGATGGGATATTATTTGTCGACCGAAAGACCAGGGGGGTCTTGGGATCGAGAACCTCGAGATTAAAAATAAATGCCTTTTGAGCAAGTGGCTGTATAGGCTATCTCAGGAATTGGATGGTATGTGGGCACAAATCCTATGAAATAAATACTTGCACTCTAAAACTCTCGCTCAGGTTACCGTAAGACCTAATGATTCGCCATTTTGGAAGGGACTCATGAGAACAAAAGAGACCTTCTTCCATAGGGTGAAATTCGTTGATGGGACGGAACGACAACAAGGTTTTGGGAGGATACATGGCTAGGCGACACGTCGCTAGCTCTCCAGTATCCTTCCCTGTATCATATTGCTCAACATAAGGAGGATTACGTAGCAACAGTATTGCAGATGGTACCTTTGAATATCCAGTTCAGGAGGACTATAGTAGGGGAACGATGGAATTCCTGACTACACTTGGTGCGGAGGTTGATGGACGTTCAACTCTCAGATCCGGGAGATACCTTGAACTGGAAGCTAACGGGTAATGGGGTGTTTTCGGTCAAATCTATGTACTTAGACCTTATTAATTCTGGCCCAATTCCAAGATCGATTCATATTTGGAAAGTTAAGGTTTCCTTGCGAATCAAAATTTTTATGTGGTTTGTACACAAACAAGTGATCCTTACCAAAGATAACTTACTAAAGCGACGATGGGTCGGCAGTTCACGATGTTGCTTTTGTGTTCACGACGAAACAGTTCAACACTTATTTATCGATTGCCCTCTCGCGAAGTTACTTTGGCGGTCCATACATATAGCTTTTAATATTATTCCTCCAGTTAGTATAGATACGTTGTTTGGGACGTGGCTAAATAGAGTGAATCCTGATATTGCGTCAAGTATTCGGATTGGAATATGCGTACTTTTTTGGGCTATATGGAACTGCAGGAACGATATGATTTTTAACAGACTTTATGTGATTAACTTCTTGCAGGCTATCTTCAGAGCTATGGCATGGATCCGTACGTGGTTGCTACTCACTCCTATAGGCTTCAGGGAGCATTTGGCTACTGGGTGCAACCGATGGGAGATGGTAGCACGGGCTATCTTCAACCGGTTTGGATGGCGGTCGCATAATAGGATAGGTCCTTAGTATCCTTTCGTCCAGCCGGTTGTGCCTTTGAGTTGTTTTATTTTTCTTTGCTCCTTTTGTGAGCTGTACTTTGCAGACTAGACTATTTGTTTTGTTGAACTTGCTTTAATAAAGTGACCGCATGCATCTGTCTGATGCAGAGGCCGGGGGAAATCCTCCTTTAAAAAAAAGAGTAATCAATTGAATTGACCGTTAAATAAGATTCATTATTTACTTTTGATATCCATATAGATTTGTTTCATGTGAGGAATATTTTGACAATTATGATATACAATACTACACATCACTAATAGGATGGATCATTCGCTGTTAATTTGATTCTTAATGTGAGGAATATTTCGACAATTGAGTGATGCTTAAAGTCAGTTTTTTTTTGTATATATTCCAGGCGATGCTCGTTGAGGAATCTGTTAAATTCCCAATCTTTGCTAACCTGCAAACCTTGTCATTTGAACAATGTTTGCTTGATAAATGTGAACTCAATACCAAGCTGGACGCTTTAGGGAGCTTTGTTCAGAATGCTCCTTGTTTGGAGAAGCTTACCTTGCAGTGCTGCATGGTAATTAACCATTTTATGTTTCCTGGCCTATCTCATGATTTGTTTAGCTTCTGACATGAATCTTGTGGTCCTGTCAAAAGTTTCCAGTAGAATCAGCGAAAGAGGGGCAGCTCGTGAGAAAAAACATAATTCTTCAGCAACAGGACCAAAATACTTTCCAGTGCCCGAAGTTGAAGCTCATAGAAGTTGTGTACGAGGAGGACCATGATCACCAACTGGTCGAACTTTTGTGGGGAATTGGGAGGAGGCTACCAAATGCCAATATCATACTCAACAATTATTTTATGGATTAAAACTTTTATCATGCGTATGGTAACTCCGCCATGATCCTCGTTGCGTGAAGGGTTAGTCTTTGTTTATTGGTACTTAATTTGCTAGTACTGGTACTTCAAAACAGGCGAAAGAAAAGTTGTTGACATGGTAAACTTCTGTATAATATTCTGGCTACAGCACATCAAATGGGGCGCAGAAGTTGAATTATGTATTCACATTGTTACCCACTTATGTACTGCCAAATATGTTAGTAGTATGCTTATGCATAATCTGACGCTCTGTTATAATGCTGATGCTTTTGAATTGAAGATGCGGTGGTGGATAAAGCTAATCAATTGTTAGCGCATTCTTATTTTTTCTGGAAAAGTTGGCGCTAAGTGTCCCTATGCAAACTATAGTACTCTACTAAAGCCGAACAATATCTGGCACAATTTGTGTAGAACAAGTCTTGGTTCTAGTTAAATTTTTTTTTTGGAAATGAAGTGTGTATGCATATCACAGATGCATAATTTCCAAACAAAATGATGCTGATTTACACAAGAATGTCATTTGCACTCTAGTTAGAATGTGATGGGGAGGTGAGAGTGGCGTGAGCTAGTGACTGTGTCAAACAAAACTGTGGAATGATGCAACTAGGTTATTTTTTGTATCAGCAAACGAAATTAAGATCCGTATCATATATAATTGTGCGGCTGGATAGCGACATACACTTCGGTTCTGCATGTCGTTATATCATGCACAAACAGCTTACAAGTTAACTACAGCAGCCGGCTTGCCATGTCGCGGCATATTAACTGCCTTATCTGCAAACAATCCTATTCTGGTGATCCTAACTTTATTTCCTTTATAAAACAATCCACGTACAAAGTGTTGATCTACTTGCAAGTGAAATTTGTGGTAGCAAAATGTGTTGTCGGTGTTCTGAGACCGGCAGTGTTGTGAGTCAGTGGCCTAGCCAGCCCAACATGCCAGGGTGATTGGACAATGCAGATGTTCACATAAATATATATTTTTACTACATAAAATTATTATTTTTCTATGCTATATAGGCTATGGAAAAATTCCAGGGTGGTCCATAGACCACCCTGTCCACCCACTAGGCACGCCATATGTGAGTGACAACGAGTTTGTATGGAGCGAATGTGAGAGACAGATTGAGGAGGTAGCACACGAGACGGACGATCTACCCATGCTTGGGTCCTCTACGAGAAGATATACCCTACTCCTGCCTTTGGTAGTTGTATTGCTTGAGTGTTGACCAGCAATCAGGAAGATCTCCAAAGAGAGGTGCTTCTTGTATTACAAGCTCTCGGCCCGTGGCGGCAGCCGAAGAGGAGGATGAGAGGTAGGTGGAAACTATAGCTAGATGGCTCTAGAATGTCGTGTCTTAGCCCCAGAGGGTCCCTAGCTCGGCTCATATACTTAGTCGAGTTTGGTTACAGGCTCGAGTCGGACTACTGGTGGGTTTGCACCCCTTGGTCGCATGGGACCACTCCCTTGTCTCCCAAGTTGGTGTGGTGCCCGGCTAGCGCCTATGCCCGAGCTCCTGACTCGACACCTTAATAGACGGCGTGGTATATCCTTGTCAGTAGTTTCTTGAGTGCCACGCGGCCTGGCCGTCAAGAGGTCGTGCGGGACTTGCTGAATTTCTATAAGAGAAAGAGAAATTAGATTTCTATGTCTCGACCATAGTCTACATGTGGGCATCCGGTTGAAGTCTTTTAGAATGGTAACCCACAAGTGTAGAGGATCACCATCTTCGATGGTAAGTATCACAAACCAAATCTATTGATCCGATGAAAGGTGAGCCAAAGAATACTAATATGCTCTAGAGGTAGCACCGCTTATTGGTTGCACCATTATCCAGATGGTGTCTCTAGCTTTATATTAGTAGATTGTAACACTTTCTAAGGAATAAAATCCACATTTATTCGTCAAAAAGAAATTCAATCACACTTACAAATGGCAGCCCCAAAATATCCGCGGACGCGCCCAGTCACGTCCGCAGGCAGCGCCCAGCCACTCCATTTCACCCAACACAACCATACTCCCCATTTGAAAATTTCCATTTTCATACAAAGTCATGCAACATCAGATAAAACATACTCCCTCCATTCCAGAATATAAGGTGTATTGTTTTCCGTGCAAGTCAACCATTTGAATGTTTGACCAAGATTATAGAATAAACTAACAACATATGCAATACCAAATAGATAAAATACGAAAGTACTTTTCATGATGGATCAAATGATATAAATTTTGTATTGTGGATATTGATATATTTTTCTAAAAACTCGGTCAAACATGGCCTCGTTTGAGTTTTGAAAAAACAAATACACCTTATATAAAGGAACGGAGGGAGTAGTAGGAATTAGCAAACCACCACATACACTACTCGTCATCGGATCTGTCAGTGACTTTCGTGCCGGTTGCCGACCTCGTAGTCATTAGTGGCCGGGCGAAACAACGGCGCCTCTCGTCGTCCTTCTCGTACGCGAAGGCCTCCTCAAGCTCCATGTCTGCCTCCGAGAGGAAACGGCGGTTTGCCTCCGCCTTCTCCACCTTCGCCTTGGACTGGATGGAGTTGAGGATGGCCTCCAGCGTGAGTAACTTGTAGTAGGTGATCTTGCTGCGGACCATGGCGCCGTCGGCGTCGATGAACCTCCGATTCAAAGTGGAATAGAGAGTTGGGGGTAGCGGTGGTGAGGACAGGAGGAGTGAGAATGAGACGGGGCTAGAGTTGTGTCGCTGTCCAGCTTAAATAGCAAGACTTGGTCCTCGTGCGGCGTGTCAGAGCGGTGACATGAATACATCCTCACCCGACCCGAGGGGGCGCCGCTCGGACCGACGGGTTTTAGCGCGGGCCCATCTTCAGTCCGACGTGACGGATGCGTCGGGTGTCCTTATATTCGCCCCACATAAGGAGTGGATATGGACGATGACAATCAGCTCGGACGTTTGGGCCTTGTTTGACTGGTCCGGTTTGATGACTATATTTTGTCCAGCACTTACCGCCCGGACGATTGGGACGGGGCCCTCTGGTTGTAGAATGTTGTACGGGATTCATCTATACCTACTAATAAAGCAAGGTGCGTTTCGTCAATTTTTTCATCCATTCACCGCCGAAAATATTTCTTTTCTACCCGAGGTGGTATTAAATTCTTATGTGTTTGTCTGCTAGAAAAGGAATTTTCGTACATGGGCCGCCGCTGTGGCCCAGCAAAACCAGCCCACTTATTTTTCTGCCCATGCAGTTGTGAAAATTCTATTCTTTGCACTGGGCGACAAATAGTTGGAGTTTCCCACGGGAGAGCAAGTAATGGGCTAGCCCATTTTTCTTTTTTTTCTTTGTTTTACTTCTATTTTTATTCTTCTTTCCCTATCTCTTTTTTCCCTTGCAAGTTTATTTCTCTTTTATAATTTATTTTGTAAATTGAAAATTCTCAAAAAATGTTCAGAATTAAAAAAACAAATTTTAGAAAATGTTCAGAATTCCAAAATTTTGTTGCTATTTTGAAAAATATTCGGAACATGCAAAAAGTTGCCCATTTTTTAAAAGAATTATTTTTTTAAAACTTGTTCGGGATTTCTAAAAAAAAATGGCATTTCCAAAAATGCTCCAAATTTGAAAAATATTCATGTTTTAGTGAAATTTTCAAAATTAAAAACAATGTTCCTGTATAAAAGATATACATTTCCTAAAAATCGTATGAATTCTCAACACATGTTCCCGTTTTAAAAAAATGTTCACAAATTAAAATAATGTTCATGTTTTTATAAAAAAGTTGGTGTTTTCAGAAAATGTTTGTGAATTTTAAAAGATGTTCCCTTTCATATTGTGTTCGCATTTTTTCGAAAGTATACATAATTTTCAAAAAACTATTTAGGATTTAAAAAATTGTTCATGTTTCCAAGAATATTCAGAAACTTCATACTTAAAATCCCCTCGATTGAAATGATTGAAGGAAGAGTAGATTGAATAACTTATGGGCCTTCTCTGGTGTGTGATGACGTCACAAAACTCTTAAATGCCCTCAATCAATGAATGGAAAAATAGTGGCTTGATTCCTTCACAAGTGGCGAAACCAAGAAGCTAAATGTTCTTTTTTCATGTGCACACATGGTTTTGCTTGCACATATAATTCTCACTGACTTTAAATACATAGTATTTTGTCTGCCGTTGCAACGCACGGGTATATGTGCTAGTAGACACATATATGACGCCCAGAGTTAAGGTAAACAACCAAATACCCCTAGAAAGAAGGTAAACAACAAAACGAAGGAAAATATCACAAGCCCGTGTATGGGCTGACTGCTGACAGTGACACTAAACAGTCAATTTTGGATTGAAGTACTACACAGATTCATAGCGAGTAACGCCTCGCAATACTTGTTGCAACAAATTCATCATATTAATTGCTCTAAGAGAGAGGATTGACAACTTGGCCGGCGAAAAGAATTACGCCATTGTTGTCCTCCTCTTTGATGATGAAAAAAAGGAACGGGTGATCGGCGACGAAGTCTACGACCTTCTCCTTCGACAGGCAAAACCCCAGAATCTCCATCTCGGTGGCTGCGGCGGCCACGGTACCTTGCTCGTTGATGTTGACAGAGCACTGGTGGATGACGGACGACACCGCCATCGGCATCTTGGAATCGTGCTCGTCCAAGGCCAGCATCTCCGAGAAGGACTGACCGGCTGGATTGAGACGGAACGGCAGGTCCAGCCCGAGATCACGGAGGAGGTGCGAGGCCTCGAGCCGTTGCGACACGTCGAACTTGGGGATCCTCAGCTCGGCCGTGGGGACCAGTTCCTCCGGCACGACGAATAGCACGGACGGGTCAGAGCTGAGCGCGCGCACCAACTCCGGCAGCCCGCCGCGATCGTCCGGAAGGTAGATGCACATGGAGGAGCGACAGTCCTGGTAGCGGCCGCAGTAGGGCATCCGCAAGACTTTGAAGCCGGGGTGGCAGGCGATGCACATGTTCTCGTGCAGGTAGCCCCCCACCATGAAGGGCGTGCGAACGGCGTGTCCGGGCGAGACGTAGAAGTCGCCGTCTTGTGTGAGCTCAGGGTCGAAGGGGTCGTAGTCGTACCAGTAGCCTTTGAAATAGAGTGCGTTGGCGAGGACGACGGCCGTGGCGGCGTTGATGGCACCCTCAGGTACAAGCTCCTTCCACCGGCCGCCTGTCTCGCCCTCGAACCACTCGTTGATCTCGGACCTGGCCTGCTCGGGGCTTGACCCAAAGCAGACGGCTCGCGCCTTCGTGTTGAACCTGGATGCCGCCATGGTCGCGAAGGTGGGCTTGAGGCGGAGTGAGGAGTCGACCCACACCCCCGTGGCGCACCGGACCATGGGATATCCTTCCTCGTCCTCTTCCTGGTGGCTCGGTGTTTGGCCAAAGTGGGACACGAGGGCAGCATGCGCTTCAGCGCCGGCGGGGCCCAGGAAAGAGACGATCTGGTCCCGAATGGCACCGGTGGTACCTGCAGCGAGGAGGGAGAGGATGGCATGGAAAGACGCCGGCGAGAAGGCGAGGTTTTGCTCGCCGCGGAGGCCAAGGCCACGGAGAAGACGCATCGAGAGGGCGGCCTGGTCCTTCATGGCGTCCACGACCTGCTGCTCCGCCATGGCTTGCTTCTGCTGGCCGGTGGTTGGATTGGAGGTGTGGGTGGGTACAGGGGACGAGCATAGCCTTTATCACTTCTTATTCAGGTACACAAATAATAGCCATTAATCACACGAGATACGGGGTGCAATTAAACAAATATACTCTCTGCGTCCCGAATTAATTGTCTTAGATTTGTCTAAATACGGATGTATCTAGACACGTTTAGGTTGACATGTTTAGTGTTAGATACATCCATATCTACACAAAATTAAAACTAATTTGAAACCGAGGTAATACTATTATTGTATATATACTAGTAATATATATAAAGCAAAGTAATACAAACCAAATATATAGAACCAGATTGATTTCTCCATTAGTACTGGCTAGCCGATGTGCACGAAGATGTTTTACATTTTCGTGTAAAAGAAATGCAAGATATACACAGCCTCACACACCTACTCGCTAACACAATGTTCAATAAAGAAGAGAGTCGTGGAGCTTTAAGAATTGGTGAAGTCATCACATTCGTGTGTTGAATATGTGAACACATTTTAGTTAAGTTCAATCCAGAAGTTAGTACCAATCATCCAAAATATGCTTGTGTCGCTCTCCGGGGATCATCAAACGAGGCATTCATAATTTTACTTTGAAGAAACCTGATGTTGAATCCCTCTTTGGCTTAGGCCGATCAGCTTTATTCACCTCTTCGCCGAGCTCTTTGCAAAGGTGCTCTCCCTCTGTCATGTCCCGCATCTTGGCGTGGTGTTTTGGCTAAACAGAGTGCGTTCATTGCGGACTTGCATCCACGACAATTTTCTGCTACAAACAACTCGCATCCACCACAATCTGAAGATGCCACGCTTGTTGCTTGTAACACCCTGGATTTTGGCCTTTTCTTTTTCTTTTGATATCCCTTGGATTACTGCTTTGATTCGCTTTTCCGTGACTCTGTGATCCTAAAAACTTGGGAAGATCATGTCTTCCTAGGCTCCAAAGTGGCTTGTCATCCTCAAAACCATCCCTATCTTATGTCATTTTCATCCTAGCCCAAATCCCAATATTCTTTTTATTGAGAATATTTCTTTTCTATTAAAGGAAATAACCCTATTTCCTCGAAAAAAAAGGAATAACCCTATTTGCCCTAGGTTGTGAAGCAACCTATATTTCTGTCATTCTAAAAATTCCCAAATAATTCTCATAAATTGCTTGGGTCATATCTTCCTCAAATATGGCAAAACTTCTCATTGCCATGTTAAAAAATAATCCTCAAATAATTCTTTTCCTGTTTTGCCCTAAATGGCACTTTGTGAAGGAAGTGCTATTTATCTTTTCTTGATTAACCCCAAACTTTTTGGACACCTTTTCCTGTCCCTATCATTGCCTCATGCCAAATTTCAACTCAATTTGCCTAGTATATATTGTTCAGTTAATTTCCAAAGTTTCTGTCCAGAAAGAAACTTTGTGAAGGAGGTACAAGCTAGGCATATACAAATGAGTTGAAACTTTGCCACATCCTTCCTATGATCAAATCATAGATCTCATCCAAATGTTAGCTCATGACACCACTCCATGTGAGCTCAGCATCAAATCTTGGTTTCTGGTCAGAATTTCAGTTTGTGAAACAACTATATTTTATATTGCTTTATTATGGCTGAAAATTTACCAGGCCATTCCTCTATTAATATTAACTCTCTTAACCAAATTTGGGCTCATTCCATCTAGCTATTTGCCTTGTGCAATTTTCCTAAGTTTCTGTCCAGATTGAAGCTCTGTGAAGCAAGTACCATTTTGGTATTTCCAAATGGTATGAAATTTTTACAGAAGCTTCATATGCCTAAATAACTCATCTCCTCCAAAATTAAGCTCAATCCAACTGGATATGTGAGTGCTACTTCATACTTTGTATTTCTGTACAGTATGGTGCATTCTACAGCAAGTGCTCTCTTCATTCATCCAAATGAGCTGATTTTTGTCAAACACAGTGGTCTTAGCTTGTGATCAACCCCAGACAAACCAGTTCCTTCGTTCCCAAGCTTGTGTTTCCTCTACATACCGCAAACAGGTTGCTGTTGCTCTGTTGTGGATCCACCTGCAAATCTCTTCTTTGCCCCTACTCTTGTTTCTTTCTTCATTGGCACTAAGGGTAGCATGGTCCATCGCCCAGACATGATTTGGCCGCTCGGAGTGCACCGTGTGCGCCAGTGCACGCGGTGACCACGGGCCAGACGAGCCAAATCTCGTGCTTTGCCAACCGCGTGCCCTGTAGCCGCCTCCATCCTCCTCGTCTCGACGTTCCTCCATGTCCTGGGGCTCCCTCGTGACCTCCTGCGTCGCCCTGAGTCGCTGCTCCGACCTATCTCGACGCCGTTTAGTCGATTTCAAGCTCGCCTGTGCCGCTACCTCCTCTGCTCCGTATTTGTCTTGTCGGCCGAGCTCTCTAGAGCATCCCCGAGACCTCCTGTGGCCTATATAAGGCACCCTCGACCTCCCCTGCTCCTCGAAGCTCCTTCCCCTGCCTCCCATGTCCACCGGAGCTCGCCGTATCTGTAACACCCTCAGTGGTTAACTACAGTAATCACCCTTTTGATTATGCCATGTCATCATATTTAACAGTGCATGATCATCATTAGCATTATATTGCATTTCAACTCCTAAGTCAAATTCAAATTTAAATGAAAGTGGAAAATAAAAGTTGTCCAGCATAAAAACTAAAATGTTCAATAAATAGCAAATATTCCAGAGACTATTCTAAAATTGAAACCAACAATAAATAAAATAATTAGGTGGCTCTACCATTGTCAAAACAGCTAGGATTAATGCATTTTAATTATTATAAAAATTGTGTGAACTCAAATTGTCTCCAAACTACTTTTTGGTAGTAGTAGGTAATGCCTAGTAATTATTGGAGCAATTGCCATGTTCTACAAAAATCATTTTGAGGCCTAACAATTTGCTAAACTCAGAAAAGAAAATAAATAAAAGAAAAAGACAGAAAGTAAACAAAAAGAAGAAAAAAAAAACAACAGAACCCCTCCCCCCCTGGGCCACAGCCCAGCAGACCACCCAGCCGGCCCACCCCCGCTCTCCCCTTATTCCCCCCCGGAACCCTAGCCCACCCCACTCCCACCCCTCGTTCCCCACTCCCCCCTGCTTCCCCCCTCCCCCGACTGGATCGGGGCAGCGGCCCCGCGCCCCCGACGCCGGCGCCGCCCGTCCACGTCACCGGACCCCGCCCCTGGCTCATCGCCTCGCTCCTCTCCTCCCTCTGGTTCTGGATCGAGTCGGGAGAGGAGCTCCCGACCGGCCCCGACGCGCCCGTCGCCACCCCATCCTTGACGCCGCCTCGCCGCCGCCCGGAGCACCTCCTCCTCGCCAGCACCGCCTCCACCACCGGACCGCCCGTCCCTGCCTCTCCCTCGCCGGTCGCCGTCACGCCTCGCCGCCCTCTTCGCTGCAACGCAAGTGAGGCCCGGCCCCGGCCTCTCTCCTCTCTCGCCTCGCTCGCCCCCGCCCCGCCGCGCTCACCGCGGCCCCGCACGCGCCGCGCCTCGCCCTGCTCACGCCCATCGCCGCGCTCCGCCCCGCTGCTCACCCCTGCCGCTGCGCGCGCACGCGCCCGCGCGCCCGTCGCCGCGCCCACCCCCGCGTCGCCGCGCCCCTGCATCGCGCCCGCGCGCCCCAGTGCCACTGCCGCTGGGCCCAAACCCCCTTGGCCCAATGACAACGGGCCCCGCCCGAAAAACATTTAAAAAAAAGAAAAAGAAAAAAAAGAAAAATAATAATAATTAAAAATAATAATTAATTAATTAGTTATTTAATTAGGTTAATTAACTCTGATTAGATTAATCTAATTTAATTAATTAGTTTAATTAATTGTTAATTAATTAGTTAACCCTAATTAACCTAACAGTCTATGACAGGTGGGACCCACCCTGTCAGATGGCTGCTGACGTCAGCATGATGTCATGCTGATGTCATCGCAGCACTGTTTCGGATAATGTTAATTTAAATATTTAAATAAATTCCAGAAATTAATAAAAACTTTAGAAAATCATATTAAATAATCCGTAACTCCGATGAAAATACTTTATACATGAAACTTGCTCAGAACGATGAGACGAATCCGAATACGCGGTCCGTTCGTCCGTCACATGTCCCTAACTATCCGAACATGCAACCGTTCCCCTCTTTTCGTCTGTCCGAAATGCCGGAACCGGGAAAACATTCCCGGATGGATCCCCCCTTCCTCGGTGACGTGCAACCATACGTTAGGACATACCCGGCACTGCCATTGTCATGTCGTACTTTGTGTTGCTTATGTTTGCTCTATATTTATACTATTTCCTCCCCCTCTTCTCTCTCGATAGCCCCCGACCCCGACGTCGTCCCCGAGACCGACGCAGCTCCGGAGCCCGAAGACACCATTGACAACCTTGCCCTTGCCGCTGAGCAACCAGGCAAGCCCCCCCTTGAGCATACCGATATCGCCCATTCTATTTTCTCATGCTTGCATTAGAATTGCTGCTGCTACTGCTTTACCTATTCTGATGCATAGCCTGTTTATTGTAACCTGCTGTTGATAACTACCTGCATATCCTAAACTGCTTAGTTTAGGCTGGGTAGAGACCTATCAGTGACCCCACTTATCCCGACCACCCCGCTGGATTATCCGAAGACCCGATCAACGGGATTGAAGACCAGGCCCCGACACCGCACATCACCCCCCCTTAGTTGTAACGACACTGCAGCGTTAATATCGAGTGCCGAGGGTGATACCTCGTGCAGCACTTCTGATGTTAACTCTGTAGAGTAACTATTCGGTCGTGGTCATCGAGGGTGATTCCTCCTTCACCACTTCCGGTAACGACGCTGTCGTGCAACACATCAAGTGTGAACCCATCGAGGGTGATTCCTCGAGTTCACCTTGACGGATACATCGAGTGAGAATTCAACGAGGGTGATACCTCGGATTCCCCTGATGTTATAGACACACGAATACTTGGACTTTACACTGTTACTTGGATAGGCGGGTCGACCCTGAGGGGTACCCGCATGCGCCTGAGAGGCGAGTGTTGTGAAGATGGGTGCCAGTGTGGTGCCCGAATGATGAATACGAGGCGCGGCCGGGCATTCTTAACCCTTGCAGCAAGTCCTCGAGACGGGGCGACGGGGTCACATCTTTCGTGAGTCTCTGCTCGTTACCGCAAGCCCCTAGTCCTAACGATTTGGATATTTGATCCGAGCAGGCCTCTGGTCTGATAGCACTAACCATCACGTGGGCATAGTATGGGCGTTCTGCATCGTATGCATCAGCCGAAAGCTCTGTCAGATGTCCAGTTCAGCAGTGCGGCATGGAGTGATTGGCGCCATTGCGGTGGTGCTTGGATCTGAGCCATGTGCGCAACGACCCGGAGGGTGAGGGGCGATGGCCAAGACCCCCTTGCGCTTAGGATGTAGACCGACGGGGACCTCTCTGCTGAGCTGTAGGTAGGGTTGCGATGTGTCGTTTGGCCGAGGCCGGGCATGACCCAGGAAAGTGTGTCCGGCCGGAGTTAATCGAGCGTGTTGGGTAAGTTGGTGCACCCCTGCAGGGAAGAAAACTTCTATCGATAGCCTGTCCTACGGTAAAGGACACTCGGAGTTGTATCCTGATTGATACAATTTAGAACTGGATACTTGGATACTATGGCTCTGGGATTGCTTCTCGCAGGGAGTCGAGAAGGGATCTCCGGACGAGGTTGATGACTGTATGGCTCTGGGATTGCTTTCTCGCAGGGAGTCGAGAAAGGATCTCTGGGTGAGGTTGATATCATTACTGCTACATTATATTGAACTGTTCTACTCTCTTCTACTGCTGCAAGACCGCTGAAGATGCTAGTCTTCGATAGGACTAGGCCTTCTCTCTATTCTGGCATTTCTGCTGCCCAGTCCACATATACAGCCTCCCCTTGAAAATGTTGCATATGTAGTGTAGATCCTTGCTTGCTGAGTACTTCTGAGTACTCATGGTTGCTTTGTTTTCCTTTTCTCCCCATATCAGTTTGTCGTGACCAAGATGACGGAGCCCCTGAGACAGCTGTCCCCGCCGACGATCGCTACTACTACCCCGAGGGTGGATACTGCTACTACGAGCTTGCCGTCGACCAGGAGTAGGATCGGAGGGTCCCAGGCAGGAGGCCTGCGCCTTTCGATCGTAGTGTTTTTCTTTTGCCCCGCCTTTCTAAAGGCCTTTCTGTTTCTGTTTAATATCTGTACTCAGATATCTGATGCTTCCGCTGACGCTTGTACGCAAGCTTATGTATTCGAACCCTCGAGGCCCCTGGCTTGTAATATAAAGCTTGTATGACTTTATTTATGTTTTAGAGTTGTGTTGTGATATCTTCCCGTGAGTCCTTAGGCTTGATCGTGTGCATTTGCGTGTATGATTAGTGCACGATTAGGCTGGGGGCGTCACAAGTTGGTATCAGAGCCAACTGGCTCTAGGAATCCCCCTTTCCAACTCCTTGGCCGAAGTTGAGTCTAGTAACCGAAAAACTAATTTACTAACTTGGTTGTGTGGCTTACGGGCCCACGTCGCCAATTGGGTGGTATTAGTATCTTTTACTCCTCGACCTTTACTCTAGGACTCTGATCTCTCTTCTATTCGGGTTAAATTTTTTACTAACTCCAACATTAGGATCTCGTAATCATATTCTCCCGGAGAGCTGGATATTCGCAACTGATCCTTTCCTTGGAACGATTAGTCTGATAATCATCATTTTCCTTTCCATTGGTTTGTTTAACCTTTCCTTTACAAGTATCTTACGCTTCTCACCCTGTCATTTGACACTTTTGGAATCTCTCGGCAAAATGTGTCGCGTTCAGTGGCAACATTTTGGCTTCTTTCGAGATGTTAAATGAATTCATGAACAGCAATTCCATCCTTGCCTCTAGTGGTCGGTGTTATCATCATCAATCTCTTTGACTACCTGCCCACGCATTGCTGTTAACCCGGAATGAGTTCAGGCTATTCTGGACTGGACTCCTCCGAAGAACGTCAAGCAAGTGAGAAGTTTTCTTGGCCTTGCAAGTTATTGCCGTCGATTTGTCGAGAACTTTTCTAAGATTGCTAAGCCTTTGACTGATCTGCTTCACAAGGGCGTTAAGTTCGAATGGACAGAAAAATGTCAGGAAAGTTTCCAGACACTCAAAGACAAGCTGACATCTGCCCCAGTACTATCTCCTCCAGATACCCGCAAAGACTTCGTGATTTATTGTGACGCATCCTGTGAAGGATTAGGCTGTGTCCTAATGCAAGAGCGTAAAGTGATTGCTTATGGCTCTCGTCAGTTGCGCCCACATGAAGAGAATTATCCGGTACATGATTTAGAACTAGCTGCTGTCATCTATGCACTGCAGTTGTGGCGACATTACCTTCTCGGTAATCGTTGCGAGATCTACACGGATCATAAAAGTCTGAAGTACTTGTTCACTCAGCCATCTCTAAACCTCTGTCAGCAAAGATGGATGGAGGCCATTGCGGACTATGATTTGGGTATATCCTATACCCCTGGCAAGGCTAACGTGATGGCTGATGCCTTAAGCCGCAAGTGCTATTGCGACAACCTCATGGTTAGGCGAGCTCAACCTCGTCTTTTTGAAGAACTATACAAGCTGAATCTCCGTATTATCCCACAGGGTTCTCTTAATAACCTTGTGATACAACCAGATCTCGATAAAGCTGTTAAGAATGCGCAAGCTAAAGATGCTGAAGTTGATCTGATGAAGAAAAATCTTCACCTTGAAAAGTACAGGGATTTCTCGCTGTCTGAAGATGGAACCTTGTATTTCAGAAACCGCATTGTCGTACCTCGCTTCGAGCTAATGACTGACAAGGTCATGAAGGAGGCACATGATACACCGCTGTCTATTCATCCGGGTAGAACCAAGATGTATCGTGATCTCCGTCAAAGGTACTGGTGGTCTAAAATGAAGCAGGATATTGCTCGATGTGTTGCTGAATGTGATGTTTGCCGTCGCGTTAAAGCAGAACATCAGAAACCTGCTGGAATTCTGCAACCACTTCCTATTCCTTTATGGAAATGGGATAAGGTTCAGATGGATTTCGTTACAGGACTTCCTAGGTCACAGAAGGGTCACGATGCTATTCTTGTCGTCGTCGACCAACTCTCTAATGTTGCACACTTTCTGCCTGTCAAAGAAACTATCACTGCTAGTCAGTTAGCAGAGTTGTATATCTCCAGAATTGTTTCGCTCCACGGTATTCCGAAGGAGATTAGTTCGGACCGTGGCGGTCTTTTCACTTCAAAGTTCTGGGAAAGTTTCCAAACAGCTATGGGAACTCATATTACCTGGAGTTCAGCTTATCACCCCCAATCCCAAGGCCAAGTCGAACAAGTCAATCAGGTTCTTGAAGACATGCTTCGGGCTTGTGTTATTTCTTTCGGCAAGAAGTGGGAAGAATCTCTCCCGTATGCCGAGTTCTCCTATAACAACAGCTATCAAGCCAGCTTGAAAATGGCCCCCTTCGAAGTTCTATATGGACGTAAGTGCCGAACCCCTCTGAATTGGTCAGAAACTGGGGAACGACCGCTCGTGGGTCCGGATATTATTCAACACGCCGAAGAACAAGTTCGTATTGTTCTGGAAAATCTCAAGGCGGCTCAGGACCGCCAGAAGAGCAACTACGATCGCAAACGATGGGGTTTGACTTATCAACCTGGTGATCAGGCTTATCTTCGTGTCACTCCTATGAAGGGCACTCACCGTTTTGGAATCAAGGGCAAGTTAGCTCCACGCTACATTGGTCCTTTCCGCATAATTGCTAGACGTGGTCAGGTGGCATATAAATTGGAGTTGCTGCCACAATTCTCTCATATCCACGACGTCTTCCATGTGTCGCAACTTCGTAAATGCTTCAAGGAATCTCCGCACCGAGCTGTCGATCACGAAATGCTCGAATTGCATGATGATCTTTCATATAAGGAGCATCCGATCCGCATTCTCGATGAAGCTGAACGTCGGACCCGTCAGAAGGTTACCAAGTTCCTCAAAGTGCAGTGGTCAAATCATACTGAAGATGAAGCCACTTGGGAACGCGAGGATAATCTTCGTGCGGAATACCCCGAACTTTTTCCTTCTACCTCTTAATTCTTGGGACGAGAATTCTTGTTAGTAGAGGAGATTTGTAACACCCCCAGTGGTTAACTACAGTAATCACACTTTTGATTATGCCATGTCATCATGTTTAACAGTGCATGATCATCATTAGCATTATATTGCATTTCAACTCCTAAGTCAAATTCAAATTTAAATGAAAGTGGAAAATAAAAGTTGTCCAGCATAAAAACTAAAATGTTCAATAAATAGCAAATATTCCAGAGACTATTCTAAAATTGAAACCAACAATAAATAAAATAATTAGGTGGCTCTAACATTGTTAAAACAGCTAGGATTAATGCATTTTAATTATTATAAAAATTGTGTGAACTCAAATTGTCTCCAAACTAATTTTTGGTAGTAGTAGGTAATGCCTAGTAATTATTGGAGCAATTGCCATGTTCTACAAAAATCATTTTGAGGCCTAACAATTTGCTAAACTGAGAAAAGAAAATAAATAAAAGAAAAAGACAGAAAGTAAACAAAAAGAAGAAAAAAAAAAACAACAGAATCCCCTCCCCCCTGGGCCACGGCCCAGCAGACCACCCAGCCGGCCCACCCCCGCTCTCCCCTTATTCCCCCCGAACCCTAGCCCACCCCACTCCCACCCCTCGTTCCCCACTCCCCCCTGCTTCCCTCCTCCCCCGACTGGATCGGGGCAGCGGCCCCGCGCCCCCGACGCCGGCGCCGCCCCTCCCCGTCACCAGACCCCGCCCCTGGCTCATCGCCTCGCTCCTCTCCTCCCCCCTGGTTCTGGATCGGGTCAGGAGAGGAGCTCCCGACCGGCCCCGACGCGCCCGTCGCCACCCCATCCTCGACGCCGCCTCGCCGCCGCCCGGAGCACCTCCTCCTCGCCAGCACCGCCTCCACCACCGGACCGCCCGTCCCTGCCTCTCCCTCGCCGGTCGCCGTCACGCCTCACCGCCCTCTTCGCTGCAACTCAAGTGAGGCCCGGCCCCGGCCTCTCCCCTCTCTCGCCTCGCTCGCCCCCGCCCCGCCGCGCTCACCGCGGCCCCGCACGCGCCGCGCGCCTCGCCCTGCTCACGCCCATCGCCGCGCTCCGCCCCGCTGCTCGCCCCTGCCGCTGCGCGCGCACGCGCCCGCGCGCGCGCTGCCGCGCTGCCGCCGCCGCCCGTGCGCCCGTCGCCGCGCCCACCCCCGCATCGCCGCGCCCCTGCATCGCACCGGCGCACCGCGCCCGCGTCCGTGGCCCCTGGGCCACTGACCAAAGGGGCCCAGTGCCCCAGTGCCACTGCCGCTGGGCCCAAACCCCCTTGGCCCAATGACAACGGGCCCCGCCCGAAAAACGTTTAAAAAATAAAAAAAAATAAAAAAATAAATAATATTAATTAATTAATTAGTTAATTAATTAGGTTAATTAACTCTGATTAGATTAATCTAATTTAATTAATTAGTTGAATTAATTGTTAATTAATTAGTTAACCCTAATTAACCTAACAGTCTATGACACGTGGGACCCACCCTGTCAGATGGCTGCTGACGTCAGCATGTTGTCATGCTGATGTCATCGCAGCACTGTTTCGGATAATGTTAATTTAAATATTTAAATAAATTCCAGAATTAATAAAAACTTTAGAAAATCATATTAAATAATCCGTAACTCCGATGAAAATACTTTATACATGAAACTTGCTCAGAACGACAAGACGAATCCGAATACGCGGTCCGTTCGTCCGTCACATGTCCCTAACTATCCGAACATGCAACCATTCCCCTCTTTTCGTCTGTCCGAAATGCCGGAACCGGGAAAACATTCCCGGATGGATCCCCCCTTCCTCGGTGACGTGCAACCATACGTTATGACACACCCGACACTGCACATTATCATGTCGTACTTTGTGTTGCTTATGTTTGTTCTATATTTATACTGTTTCCTCCCCCTCTTCTCTCTCGATAGCCCCCGACCCCGACGTCGTCCCCGAGACCGACGCAGCTCCGGAGCCCGAAGACACCATTGACAACCTTGCCCTTGCCGCCGAGCAACCAGGCAAGCCCCCCCCCCTTGAGCATACCGATATCGCCCATTCTATTTTCTCATGCTTGCATTAGAATTGCTGCTGCTACTGCTTTACCTATTCTGATGAATAGCCTGTTTATTGTAATCTGCTGTTGATAACTACCTGCATATCCTAAACTGCTTAGTTTAGGCTGGGCAGAGACCTATCAGTGACCCCACTTATCCCGACCGCCCCGCTGGATTATCCGAAGACCCGATCAACGGGATTGAAGACAAGGCCCCGACACCGCACATCACCCCCCCTTAGTTGTAACGACACTGCAGCGTTAATATCGAGTGCCGAGGGTGATACCTCATGCAACACTTCTGATGTTAACTCTGTAGAGTAACTATTCGGTCGTGGTCATCGAGGGTGATTCCTCCTTCACCACTTCCGGTAACGACGCTGTCGTGCAACACATCAAGTGTGAACCCATCGAGGGTGATTCCTCCGAGTTCACCTTGACGGATACATCGAGTGGGAATTCAATGAGGGTGATACCTCGGATTCCCCTGATGTTATAGACACACGGATACTTGGACTTTACACTGTTACTTGGATAGGCGGGTCGAACCTGAGGGGTACCCGCGTGCGCCTGAGAGGCGAGTGTTGTGAAGACGGGTGCCAGTGTGGTGCCCGAATGATGAATACGAGGCGCGGCCGGGCATTCTTAACCCTTGCAGCAAGTCCTCGAGATGGGGCGACGGGGTCACATCTTTCGTGAGTCTCTGCTCGTTACCGCAAGCCCCTAGTCCTAACGATTTGGATATTTGATCCGAGCAGGCCTCTGGTCTGATAGCACTAACCATCACGTGGGCATAGTATGGGCGTTCTGCATCGTATGCATCAGCCGAAAGCTCTGTCAGATGTCCAGTTCAGCAGTGCGGCATGGAGTGATTGGCGCCATTGCGGTGGTGCTTGGATCTGAGCCATGTGCGCAATGACCCGGAGGGTGAGGGGCGATGGCCAAGACCCCCTTGCGCTTAGGATGTAGACCGATGGGGACCTCTCTGCTGAGCTGTAGGTAGGGTTGCGATGTGTCGTTTGGCCGAGGCCGGGCATGACCCAGGAAAGTGTGTCCGACCGGAGTTAATCGAGCGTGTTGGGTAAGTTGGTGCACCCCTACAGGGAAGAAAACTTCTATCGATAGCCTGTCCTACGGTAAAGGACACTCGGAGTTGTATCCTGATTGATACAATTTAGAACTGGATACTTGGATACTATGGCTCTGGGATTGCTTCTCGCAGGGAGTCGAGAAGGGATCTTCGGACGAGGTTGATGACTGTATGGCTCTGGGATTGCTTTCTCGCAGGGAGTCGAGAAAGGATCTCTGGGTGAGGTTGATATCATTACTGCTACATTATATTGAACTGTTCTACTCTCTTCTACTGCTGCAAGACCGCTGAAGATGCTAGTCTTCGATAGGACTAGGCCTTCTCTCTATTCTGGCATTTCTGCTGCCCAGTCCACATATACAGCCTCCCCTTGAAAATGTTGCATATGTAGTGTAGATCCTTGCTTGCTGAGTACTTCTGAGTACTCACGGTTGCTTTGTTTTCCTTTTCTCCCCATATCAGTTTGTCGTGACCAAGATGACGGAGCCCCTGAGACAGCTGTCCCCGCCGACGATCGCTACTACTACCCCGAGGGTGGATACTGCTACTACGAGCTTGCCGTCGACCAGGAGTAGGATCGGAGGGTCCCAGGCAGGAGGCCTACGCCTTTCGATCGTAGTGTTTTTCTTTTGCCCCGCCTTTCTAAAGGCCTTTCTGTTTCTGTTTAATATCTGTACTCAGATATCTGATGCTTCCGCTGACGCTTGTACGCAAGCTTATGTATTCGAGCCCTCGAGGCCCCTGGCTTGTAATATAAAGCTTGTATGACTTTATTTATGTTTTAGAGTTGTGTTGTGATATCTTCCCGTGAGTCCTTAGGCTTGATCGTGTGCATTTGCGTGTATGATTAGTGCACGATTAGGCCGGGGGCGTCACAGTATCCATCTCCATCCACCATGGCCGTCGCGGTTCCTCCTCGGTCCCTGCGCGCGCCTAGTCCTCCTCGGTCCCTGCGCGCGCCTAGTCCTCCTCTCCACCTCTAGACCTCTCCACTAGCTCCTCCTCTCTTCGGCGATCCTTCCCACCCCTCCTCCTGCCGCCGGGGGTGCCCTGAGGCTGCCCTCCCCAAGAACGGCCGCCGCCGGCCATGCCTTCTGTTGCCTGGCGCCGTGGCCGCCCTGCTCCTCCCCGGCGCACGGGAGGGCTCTAAATGGGTGCGGCGGGGCCTCTTGAGCCCGCCGGTGCTCCCGCCTCGGCCGGAGGTGGCCGGAGCCGGCCGGGCCCCTCGTCGGCATCGCCTCTGCCTCGCCCTCCCTTGTTCCTGTCGGGGAGACAGGAGGTAGAAGAAGACGAGCGCCTGCCCCCCTGTCACGTGGGCCCCGCTTGTAAGCGAGACAAGGGCCGGGCCCAGGTACGTTAAGTGGAAGCGTATTCTTCATAATACGCTTTCGCCTCTGAAAAGCGTATTTTCCTTCTTCTTCAGCCCAAAGTGCGCTTTCTCAGTTCTGAAAGCGTATTCTTCTGAAATACGCTTCTGCCTTATCCACTCAGGGACTTGTTTGTGAAGATATTTTTGCAGAAAAGTCCCAGATCCTCCAACCCTCATATCTCCGCAACCGTAACTCCGTTTGAGGTGAATCCAACGCCTACTTCTTCGTCTCGTCGAGCTCTGTCTGTTGGTATCATTTTCACTAGGTGGTCCCACTGTGAAAATGACCATTTTGCCCTTGCCCTTATCTAGCCCCCTCCAAGAGAGAAGCGTTCAGGCGAATTGTTCCGCGACTTCACCGCACTTCTTCCCGGAGTATTCTTCATCCCCAGGCAAGCCACGACAGCCACTTGCATGATGGATTTGCAGTAGCCATGGTTTCCACTTGAATATTTAATAATTGTTTGCTCCTTTAACTATTGCTATTGCTATTTCAGTTATGCTTGCGGATCCATGTTCATCTTCATGCTATGCCCTTATGCACCTTGTTAGTATGTGCTACTTGCTAGTATTATTCTCTTATGTCATGTTGGTTGGTAGTACATGATGGTGATAGTGATGTTCTTCGATGCATTATTATCGTCTGTTATGGAAGTACCTGTGTTATATATGATCATGATGCCATGTTCATCTGCATCTAGTAGTCTAAGTGTTGCATTATTATTGATGCTAGTGATTCATATGGTTATGTTGCTCCTCCATGCTTATGTTAATATCATGCTCATGTGCATTATTATTTCATCATATTATGACTCAACATCTTTTGCATTCAAGTTTAACCGGACAATCATTAAACTTGAACACCTGTTGGCTAAGTCATAGTGCCATCGAAATCGAACTGACCAGTGCAGCCACATTTGCCTTTATGGGAAGGCCCTAATGCGGTCTATTGTCCTGCCTCTCGCTGGTGCCTCCAACTAGGGAAGGTTATGGGCGCGTGCTACCCTAATCAGGTAGGCGGACATAAGCCTTGTGTGCCCGTTGTTGTTGTACCCGGGTTGTCCCCGTTTGGGACTGTTTTGTTTTGCCACGACGATGGCCGTTGGATGTCACGAGGTGACATCGGGGCCACCCATGACTTAGCCCAAAGGGGAGTTTGTCGGAGTGGCCGGGAGAGTGTCATGGCGATAGATCGCTTTTGTCGGAACGTCGTTGGTCCACCCGAATGGGAGCATGAGGCCTTGGGTTCCGTGGTGTGGGTACAGTGTGCTAACCTCTGCAGAGTGTGTTTAATCTATCGATAGCCGTGCCCGCGGATAAGGGCCCAGTTCATAGTAGGTCACATTATGGGTCAACAGTAATAATAACCTGCTTAATAATAACCCTAGTTCGATGAGGAAAGAAGTTGGTTGATCCTTATGTGATCGCGAGAGGATCACAGTGGTATCGAGGATACCGAAGATGGTTGAGTTTTATGGTGTTATGAGAGAATCAAGGGTAACGATCAAGCTCCTTGTGGTCATGTAATGGTTACTACGGTATTGTTAATACCAAGCTTGATTTGATCCTGAGGTGATCGTGTGATGACCATGATGGTAAGTGATACATGTGGTGGTTACGAGGTAACCCCGAACAGAGTAAGTTGGTGCATGATATTGCTAACATGTTGCATGCTAGTATCATCATATGCTCATGCCATGCTCATCTGATATTGTTCTAGTGCTATTTTGTTCACTATGTCCATACCATGTGTTCTGATAGTATCATGTTCAACATTGCTAAGTAACCTGTAAATGCCATGCCGTTGTTTGTCTTGATTGCTTTGGTTGCTGTGAGCTTGCAAGTACATTCAATGTACTGACCTGGCGTGTCATGCCAGTTTGCAGGTCATGCCTTGTCTGCTTGCTTGTTTGTCGAGGATCTTGAGTTTGTGAGCTAGGATAACGTTCCAGCCAGAGTCCCTGTGGAGTGGAGTCCATCGTCGTCGTTGTTCCGGTGCTAGAAGTTATTCCGCTGCTATGTGTTGTTCTGCTGCTTGCATAGAGCAACCTTGGCAGGCGTAGTGTCGTCGTGCCGATGTACTTACCTTGTACCCATATCGATTGTAATAAAGAGCTGATTTGTTCGATGCCAAGCAGTGCCGTATTCCAGAGACGTACCTCGATCTCTGGGCTAGAATACGGGGTGTTCCGGTCGCTCTGAGCCGGGGTGCCACAACGGTTGGGATCAGAGCAGGTCTGGCTGTAGAACGTCCTAGTCCGCGCGAACGTTAGAAAATGGTAGTATAGGGTCTAGTTGTTTGTCTTTGCCTGCTGCATTTGGTTGTTGCATTTGTTTGCCGCATAGCATGCATATAGACGTATTTGGTCGATAACGGTCTATCTTGTGAGTGTAGGTGGTTTCGATCCACTACCTGCACCCTCCTCCTTTGCATCCCTGCTCTTCGGTGCTTGGCGTCATTTTTGTCCCAGCGGAGTGATGCCATGGTACCAAGTGTTCCAGCCACCATTTGCAGGAGGTATGCTCAGGTATCGCGTCAATGTCTTTCCGCCATCCACCCATATCGTTTCGGTGATAGACTTGTCTCTATCCCGAACCATGTCTTTCAACTCACCGCTTTGGCAACCCTTACTGATCTTGGTTATCAGAAAAGGGCAATGCCAGCAAGCCCAGTTTTCCACCTCTATCCTACCCTGTCATCCTATTCTTTGGACGTGTACGGTTTCCCTTCCGTCCACTTGATGATGATGTGGTCGTGACCTCTGTGTTCCGCCACATGATCACCAAGTCCGTCGTCACCTCCGTATACGCCCAGATGCAACCGGCGTTCAGCCAATGCTTGGTGTAGCTTTGTTTACACCAATCCTTCCACATGTGGATTCACTTTCGTGCACACTGCCACAGCATGTTAGATCGTAATACCAGAATTTCCGCGAGATTTGTGTGCTTAAGTATGCATGCATATTATTAATGTGAGTAGTAGTAATATGTGATGTTGCTTGAATATATTTGTATGCCTTGTATGCTGTGTGCCTTGTTGCAATCGATCATTTCTTGTGCTTCTTGCTTTGAATCTTCGGTGTTACATCATTTTCCCCTTATGGAAGTTGCTCACCAACTGACACCGGACCAGAAAAATTAGTGAGAAGTGTATATACACCAGGAAGCTCAGTTAAACACAATGCGAATGTCAGCTGACAACATCGTATTACAGACATCCGGTCTGAATACAAATTATATCCCGCTCAGACTTTCAGCATCAGGTACCCATCAGAGAGACATTTTCACTTTAGCAATGATTAACCCAATAGGAGAACAAAGTTGGGTCCAAGGCCAACCGAACATTTCAAGTCAAAAGCATGGTTTGATTCTGCTATGGGTAAGATTTGAAACATGCTACACCCGGAAGACAGTCCAAGTATGAGATGAATTCAGTACGCAGCAAAAAGGATAATCCAACAAATTCTTTCATACAAGAAGTCCTCAGCAGAAATTTTAAGATGATGTATATGAGGCATTCAGTCCGCCTAATCACAATGAGAAGTTTCTGGTGGGAGCAACCTAGTTCGTCTCCACAAGCTACTAGAAAGCTTACAATGCAAGACTCCTTAATCTTCCTCAGTAAGGTATGAATGACTTCCGGTGCAAGATATTCAGTCTTCTGCGGTAAGATACCACTAAAGCTTCTGGCATAAGGTACCGAGTCTTCCCTAGCAAGGCACTAAGGGGGGAAGCTTCTGAGGTACGGTACCCAATCTTCTTCAGCAAGCTGTCTGATGAAAGCTTCTAGCACAAGCCATCCAGTCTTCCTCGGCACGATACTCTCGATGGCTTCCATCACAAGCTGCCTAAGCTTCCTCAGTACGACACTGGTATAAGATATTAAATAATGGGTTGGCCGCACATGTCAGTGTATCACAAGTCTAAGGTCTGCAACAGTTGGGTCAGAAGCAAGAATCAGACAGAACACAAATATACCTCGAGAATCAGATATTCCTATATACAGTGAGCATGTTGCCAAGTTCATACAAGACCCTCGTACAAGGAAGAATTCAAGGTAAGCATCCGACAACCTCGCCAGTTATGCAAGAAAGAGGAAGCCAGTGGGTGATACAAGAACCGACAAGCCTTAAAGAAAGGCGACATTGAGACAACTATATTGGCAGTGGTTATCAAGGTCAGCCTCCTCACACCCGACAAAGTGATATTATTAACCTTTGTCACTATCTCGTATGATTGACGACAACAATAAGCTTCGTACAAGCACATGTGAGCCTGGAAAATATTCCGAGACTCGAGACATGAACAAGGCCAAGGTATGATTGCCAAATATTGCATATGACAGCACCCACGGTCACACGAAGAATCAAGAGTATTTATGGCAATGCTCTTTCCAATAAAGGATCCAGACCAATAAAACAATAATGAAGGAGCAAGATCGGCAATACAAGAATGATCATGGTTGCATGACCAACAGGGTACAGATACCCCGGACAGTTTGAGTCAGTATTGATCACCATGAAGATACACCGAAGGGGTCTACTCCGTCTTGGTAAGGACCTCATAGCAAGGTAACCCGCTCAGCAAACCGTATGTGCTAAGTATTGTCAGTATCGAATATCCAAGCTTGTCGTGTCAGACCAAAGGCCAACTCAACAGATCAACTCCGACAACCGTGTTATGGCAGCACACGACTTACCATCCACATGAATACACCAACAAAATGAGTAATCCGGATATTGAACGACAGTCTCACAGCGTGTGCCCTCACTTATGGTAATTGATAGCCTGTCGTGGACAAGATTATTTTGCCCAAAACACCACTAGTCAAGTCTGTGAATGTTATCGACACAAGGTGGTACACTTTTTGTCAGTCACGACAAGCGACAATCAAAAATTTGGTACGGACTGGATACTCAAGAAGGTGGAACCAGTCAAGATAATTCAGAAACTCTTGCGAGAAGTGCGAATCCGTCAGGAGAACAGGTATGATTCACATCACTGTTTTGAACCAAAGGACATGCATATATTCGAGCAATCCGATACCTGGATAGAAGAGATTCCTTGGTCCCCGAGGAAATGTACTCTGTGGAATATTCTCGGTACTAACTAAGAGAGTAATACTTCCATCGAGAATCACTATTGAAGGACACGTATGTGAGTTATGATAATCTTTCGGACCTCAGCTAAGTCAGCAGATATGAAAGAAAATTGGAGCCAGTGTGAACAGGAATATATGAGTGTGGCGCCCCCGGCTCAATCGTACACTAATCATACACGCAAACGTGTACGATCAAGCACAGGGACTCACGGGAAGATATCACAACACAACTCTAAACACAAATAAACGGAGATCCACAATATTACAGACCGGGGATCCGAAGATCCGAATACATAAGTTAGTCATACAAATATTATCTGAGTACAGACATAGTTAGACAAGTTTTGCCTTAAGAAGGCTAGCACAAACAACGACACTAGATCGAAAGGCATTGGCCTCCTGCCTGGGAGCCTCCGATCCTACTCCTGGTCGGCTGGCTCGATCCAGTAGTACGTGCCCTCTGGACCCTCCTGGTAGTAAGCTCCTGTGGTGGCATCTGGCTCCTGGACTCCATCGTCTGATGTATCATCAAGGTGGGGTATGGGGAAAAGAGAAAGTAAAGCAACCGTGAGTACTCATCCGAAGTACTTAGCAAGCAAGGATCTATACTACATATGCAACATTATCAATGGAGAAAGGCTGTATATGTGGACTAGGCTGCAGAAATGCCAGAATAGAGAGAAGGCCTAGTCCTATCGAAGACTAGCATCTTCAAACATCTTCACGAGGCCATCATCTTGCAGCAGTAGAAGAGAGTAGAATAGCATTTTATTTAGCAAACATGTTGAAGCACAGCTTAAAGATCCTTCCTCGACTCCCAAGCGAGAAAGCGATCCCGAAGCTTCAATTAAGTAACATGTATCCAGTTCAAGTAGTAGATCGCGATACACAAACTGAGCGTCCTTTAACGTAGGACCGGCTATCGATAGATCATTCATCCCTGCAGGGGTGCACTACTGTTACGCAACACGCTCGATCAACTCTGGCCGGACACACTTTCTAGGTAATGCCCGTCCTCGGAAGATCAACACGAAGCAGCGCTCTATCTAGGCTCGGCAGAGAGGTCAGCACGCCGGACTAACCTATGCACCCAGAGGTCTTGGGCCATCGCCTTGGGCACCCTGCGCGTTGCGAGACTGGCCGGGGTGCAGGCGCGACACTGAGCTCGTCAGTGAAGTATCCAGCCCAATCCCGATAATCAGCCCGCACGGTGAATCGTGACGTCAGACGAGCTTTCGGGAGAAACGTACATCGTAGAGGGCCCCATAACCATTATCCTGCGTGGTGATAGTGCGTATAGGGCACGTCGACCCACTCAGATCACAAACCCAAATCCAATAGGCTCAATTAGTATAACGCGGAGACAATCAGAGTCTCTGATGCTCCGCCACAATATCACACTCGAGTGCCCTTCCGGCACACCCGACATAATAGATCCCCAGCGGGTACCCACCAGGGTGGACCCGCCTGTAACAAAGGTCAAAGTAACCGTGTGGTCATAACATCAAGGGGGAAACCCGAGGAATCACCCTCGCCGGATTCCACTCGACGAAACCATCAGGGTGAACATATGAGGCATCACCCTCGAGGTTCACACTGAGGGGTCGCACGACAGAGTCATATCGGAAGTGGCGAAGGAGGAATCACCCTCGATGACCACGACCGAACAGCTACACAGCAGAGTATTCATCGGGAGTGCATTACGAGGTATCACCCTCGGCACTTGATAGTTACTACGCAGAGTCGTACAACTAAGGGGGTGTGAAGTGAGGTGTCGGTCTTTGGTCGACGATCACGTTGATCAAGCCATCGATGATCAAGCAGGGGCAACAAGGATAAGGTGGTGGGGTCACTGATGGTTCACTACCAACCTATACTAAACAATTCATCATAGGCAGGTAAGGTAACAATGAATAGGTTACAACAGCAGGCTATGCATCAGAATAGGAGCATACATTAACAGTAGCAAAATCAAATGCAAGCAGGAGAATAGAATGGGCGATATCTGGATGCTTAAGGGTGGTGGTGGGGGGGCTTGCCTGGTTGCTCTAGCAAGAGAGAGGGATCGTCAATGGGCTGCTCGTCGATAGTGTTGTCGTACCCAGGTGCAGCGTCGTCGGTCTCGGCGTCTATCGAAAGAGAAGGGGGGGGGGGAGAAACAATAAATTCACGGCAATAATGCAACCAATATGTATGACATGCCTAAATGATATGTTGGGGTGTTCTACTGCCTAACTAAATGATTAAGTTAATTTAGGAATTTATTCGGATTTATTTAATTAAAGTTGGGCACTATTCATTTATCGAAATCGGTCTAAAAGTTCAATGTTCTTATAGCTAGAGGCATCTGACAGGAATACGGAGGGCGTATTCGGGTTCGTATCAGAGTTCTGAGCAAGTTTCATGTATAAAGTATTTTCATCGGAGTTACGGATTATTTAATATGATTTTCTAAAGTTTTTATTAATTTCTGGAATTTAATTATTTATTTAATTAAACATTATCCGAAACAGTGTATGCTGACGTCATCATGACGTCAGCATGATGTCAGCAGTCAACCTGACAGGTGGGGTCCACCTGTCATTGACTGATTAGTTAATTAAGGTTTAACTAACTAATTACTGTTTAATTAAACTAATTAACTAATTAGATCAACCTAATCAGAGTTAATTAAATTAATTAATTTGCTACTTAATTAGTTAATTAATTTTTATTAATTTTATTAATTCATTTTTATTTTCTATTTTATTATTATTATTTTTTCTAAAAATCGTTTCTGGGCCGTGGGGCCCCTACGTCAGTGGCACAGGGGCCAGCGGACGTGTCCGCAGCGCGTCCCCTTTGGGGGCCGGACATGTCCGGTCCACCACGGGTCATCGCGTGCGCAGGGGCGAGCGTAGGCAACGGCGGCGAGTTGGGCTCGGGCGAGGCGAGGCCAAGGGTGGCAGGGCGGCGGCGAAGCAAGGCGGCGGCGCAGGCGAGTGCGAGGCAGACGCAGCGGGGCAGCAGCTGCGCGGCCGAGGCGGGCGAGCGCGGACAGCGGGCGAGCGAGCAGCAGGAGCAAGCAAGGGGCGGGCGTGCGCGCGAGGCCAGGTGCGACGGGGGCGCGGCTGGGTGCGCCGGAGCGCGAGCGGGGCGGCGGGAGGCGGTGGCGACAGAGAGAGGGCAGAGACGGGCGAGCTCACATTCGAGGAGAGGTGGGGGGGGGGCGGCGAGGCTCGATGGAGCCGGTGAGGGGGAGGACGATGAGGACGGCGGCGGGGTCCTGCGAGGTGGGGCGGCGACAGGGCGACGACGGCGTCGGGCGACGGCGGTTGCCCCGATCCGATCTGGATCGGGGAGGGGGAGAGGGGAGTGAGCGAGGGGGTGAGTGGGGGTTAGGGTTTCGGTGGCCTCCTGGGGGAGGCCATATAGGGGGGGGGGGGCGGCCGGCTGGGTGAGGCTCAGTTAGGCCAGGGGGGGTTTCTCTTTTAATTCTGTCTTGTTTTCTTTGTCTTTTTCTTTTCTTTATTCCTATCTTCTGTTTTGTAATTAGTTAGGCCACCACATGATTTTTGTAAAACATGGCAATTGTTCCATTAATTACTAGGCATTATCTACTACTACCAAAAATTGGTTTGGTGGCAATTGGAGTTCACACAAATTTTATAATAAATAAAATGCATTAATCCCTTGCTGTTTTGGTAATGTTAGAGCCACCTAATTAATTTATTAATTGTTGGTTACAATTTTAGAATAGTCTCTGTAATATATGTTATTTATTGAACATTTTAGTTTCTATGTTGGATAACTTTTATTTTCCACTCTCATCCAAATTTGAATTCTGACTTAGGAGTTGAAATACAATATGATGCTAATGATGATTATGCACTGCTAAACATGCTGACTTGTCATTATCAAAAGTGATTACTGTGGCTAATGACATGGGATGTTACAATTCTCCTCATCTATCAAGAATTCTCGTCCCGAGAATTAAGAGGAAGACTGAAAGAAAAGGGGGTATTCTTCACGAAGACGATCCTCGCGTTCCCAAGTGGCTTCATCTTCAGAATGATTCGACCACTGAACTTTGAGGAATTTGATTGACTTTTGACGAGTCCGACGTTTAGCTTCATCAAGAACACAGATGGGATATTCTGGATAAGACAGATCTTCCCGTAATTCAAGCACTTCGTAATCCATAGCTCGAATAGGATCCTTGAAGCAGCGACGGAGTTGGGATACATGAAAGACATCATGCACTTGAGAAAGATTTGGCGGCAACTGCAATTGATATGCCACTTCTCCTCGACGGGCAAGAATACGGAACGGGCCAATGTAGCAAGGAGCCAACTTGCCTTTGATTCCGAACCTATGAGTGCCTTTCAACGGAGTGACGCGGAGGTAAGCTTGCTCGCCAGGTTGATAGACCATTTCCTGGTGCTTTCGGTCATAGTTGCTCTTCTAACGAGACTGAGCAGTTTTCAAATGTTCACGGACAATGCAGACTTGTTCTTCAGCTTGCTGAATAATGTCCGGTCCGACGGGTGAGCGTTCCCCAGTTTCTGACCAATTCAGAGGGGTTCGACACTTACGACCGTATAGAAATTCAAACGGTGCCATCTTCAAACTAGCTTGATAGCTATTGTTGTCAGAGAATTCGGCATACGGGAGGGATTCCTCCCATTTCTTACCGAAGGAGATGACACAAGCTCGAAGCATATCTTCGAGCACTTGATTAACTCGTTCAACTTGACCCTGTGACTGAGGGTGAAAAGCGGTGCTGAAAGATAGATGTGTTCCCATAGCTTCTTGGAAACTATTCCAGAATCTGGAGGTGAAGAGGCTGCCACGATCAGAACTGATCTCCAACGGAACACCATGGAGTGACACAATTCGGGAAACATACAAGTCTGCTAACTGGCTAGCAGTGATTGTCTCCTTAACTGGCAGAAAGTGAGCAACTTTGGAGAATCGGTCAATGACGACAAAAATATCATCATGACCCTTCTGAGATCTGGGAAAACCAGTAATGAAATCCATTTGGACCTTGTCCCATTTCCATTCAGGAATTGCAAGGGGTTGCAGAGTTCCAGCGGGCCTTTGATGTTCTGCTTTAATGCGGCGGCAAACGTCACACTCAGAAACATAACGAGCAATATCTCGTTTCATATTAGGCCACCAGTATCTCTGACAAATGTCACGGTACATCTTTGTGCTACCAGGATGAATTGACAGAGGAGTGTCATGAGCTTCCATCATAACGTGTTCTCTCTCATCCTTGAACTTAGGTACGAAGAGACGGTGTTGGAAAAATAGGATCCCATCATCATTAAAATGGAATTCCGACGGTTTTCCTTTTTCGAGGTATCGCTTGATCCTTTCTACTTCAGAGTCATACCGTTGCATAGTCTTGATGCTGTGTTCTAAATCTGGTTCGACAACCAGGGTATTGAGATAACCCTGTGGAACAATATGGAGGTTCAACTTGCGAAGCTCTTCATGGAGAAGAGGTTGTGTCTCCTGAACCGTAAGATTGTTGCAATAAGCCTTACGGCTCAAAGCATCGGCCATTACATTAGCCTTGCCAGGGGTATATGAGATATTCATATCATAATCGGCAATTGTCTCGAGCCATCTTTGTTGACGAAGGTTCGGATCTGGTTGAGTATATAAATACTTCAAACTTTGATGATCCGTATATATCTCGCAACGATTACCGAGAAGGTAATGTCGCCATAGCTTCAGGGCATAAATAACCACAGAAAGTTCGAGATCGTGCACTGGGTAATTTTCTTCATGAGGACGCAATTGTCGGGAGGCATAAGCAATCACCTTGCGTTCTTGCATTAGGACACAGCCTAATCCTTGACGGGAGGCATCACAGTATATCACGAAATCCTTTTGGGAATCCGGGGGTGCTAATACTGGGGCAGATGTCAATTTATCTTTTAGTGTCTGAAAGCTTTCTTTACATTTTTCTGTCCACTCAAATTTAACACCTTTGTGAAGCAGATTTGTCAATGGTTTTGCAATCTTGGAAAAGTTCTCAATGAATAGACGGCAATAACTTGCAAGTCCGAGAAAACTTCTGACTTGCTTAACATTCTTCGGGGGAGTCCAGTCAAGAATAGCCTGAACTCGTTCAGGGTTAACAGCAATTCCATCCTTGGAAATCACATGTCCAAGGTAAGTTACTTCAGAAAGCCAAAATTCACATTTGGAATACTTGGCATACAACTGGTGTTCTCGGAGCCTTTCTAGTACCAAACGGAGGTGTTCAGCATGTTCTTCTTTATTCTTAGAATATATATAAGGATATCATCCAAATAAACCACGACGAATTTGTCGAGGTAATCCATGAATATATAATTCATCAGACGGGAGAAAGTTGCTGGAGCATTCGTTAGGCCAAATGACATGATGGTGTATTCATAGGAGCCATAACGAGTGACGAATGCAGTCTTGGGAATATCCTCTTCACGGACACGGATCTGGTGATAACCCAACCTCAAGTCGAGTTTAGAGAACACCGATGATCCAGCAAGTTGATCATAAAGATCATTGATCCGGGGCAGTGGGTATTTATTCTGGATTGTGGCTTGGTTAATGGGCCGATAATCCTGAATGAAACGGTTAGTTCCATCCTTCTTCTTAACGAAGAGTGAAGGTGCTCCCCAAGCAGAGGAACTAGGGCGGATGAAACCACTTTTAAGTGACTTGTCGATTTCTTCCTTAAGCTCGAGTAGATGATGCGGAGGCATCTTATAAGGTCGCTTGGCAATAGGGACAGTGCCAGGCTTCAAGTCAATGACAAACTCGACAGCTCTAGCCGGGGGTATTCCTGGAAGTTCTTCTGGAAAGACGTCTCGAAAATCTTGAACGACAGGAACGTTCTCGATTCCTTCCAGAGGTGAGGCGTTCAAAGCATTCAGAACATATATCTGAGCTTCAGCGTCCCGAGTAATGTGGGCGGTATAGTTCACTATCTCATCGGTGGGGTGAAGAAGTTGGATGACTTTAGTGGCACAATTGATCGAAGCAATGTGAGCTTTCAACCAATCCATTCCAAGAATGAGGTCCATGGTGGAAGATTTCAAGACGATGGGCGAGGCAAGGAATTCCAACCCTTTAATTTCGACGGTAACGTCAAGTGCTATCACGTCAGCATGACAATGACCTCCGAGAGTTTTAATGACTAACAGAGTATGCATTTTCTCATATCGAATGCCATGCATAAATGCAAATTTTCCAGAGATGAATGAATGTGATGCTCCTGAATCAAATAAAACAGAAGCAGGTACTGAGTTAACGAGAAGGGTACCCATCACAGCAGCAGGTTGATCCTGGACTTCTTCAATGTCAATGTTGTAAGCGTGTCCACGACCATGTGCAGCAGACCCCGTATTGTAGTTGCGGGTCTGATTGTTGCCACGACCATTGCCACGGCCAGCACGAGGAAAAGCTAACTGGTTCTGAGTCTGGCGGCAGTCTTTAGCCTGGTGACCTGGTTTGCAGCACTTGAAGCACAGACCATCTTCAGGACGAAGAGGAGCATTGTTTTGAATAGCTTGAGCTTTTGGCTGCCTCGATGGTGGAGGAGGCAGACGTGGTGCAACATAGTTGTTCTTTGGCGCAGAGGTATTGGGACGGATCGCATTGTTGGGAATCCAAACTCGACGCTTCGATGCTGAGCCCGAAGATGAGCCAGCATCACGATAGCGCTTCTACGAGTCCTTGTATTCCATCTGAGCGGTCTCAACAAGAATTGCCTTGTTCGTTAGAGTTGAAAAGTCATTGAAGTCTTGAGCAGCAAGTGCAAGCTTGAGGTCAGGGTGTAGTCCATTACGGAACTTCTCTTGTCTGCGTGCATCTGTGGCGATGTCTTCTTCAGCATAGCGGGAGAGGTCTAGAAATTCCCGCTGATAAGCTTTGACAGTCTTGTTGCCCTGAGTGAGGTTATGGAACTGGGTCTTCACGCGTTCCATAATTGCCTGAGGGATGTAACGTGTACGGAAAGCAGCCTGGAACTCATACCAGGTGATGACTGTTCCAACAGGAAGTGTATGCTTGTGTGTGTCCCACCATTGAGCTGCGGGTCCCTTTAAGAAAAAGGCCGCGAAGTTGACGAAGTTGGCAGGGGCGACATTAGCAGACTCCATCTCGTGAGTGATGTCGCGGAGCCAGTCATCTGCATCCAGTGGCTTGTCAGAGTTGCGGAACTGAGTTGGGTTGAGTCGCATAAAGTCTGTCAAAGTTATTGAAGCTAGGTTCTGGTTCTGGTTGTTCTGATGCGGAAACTGAGCCATAATTCTAGTCATGAACTGGCGGTTAAGCTCAAACTGTTGCATCATAGCTGCCATATAGTCTGGCGGTGGTGGGTGTTCAGGGGTACCACGACCACGACCACCTGGTCTAACCATCCTGCTAAGTATCAACAGGGGTAGTTTAGTAAAAGCAATTGCGAGCATTTAGTGACAAGCATGATGTAACTCGACAACAATTTAAGTAGTGTAACATATACATAACAGTAGTCGATTAAGACATACAGATCCATACACAGAGTCGGGTACATGCGAACAGCATAACGGCGCAAATTCAAAAGCTAGACATACTAGGCGGCGCGCAGGCACGCGATAAGGAAGTACACAACGAGACATAGCAAAGGCTACATCAACGTCGGAGAAAACCACTGAAATGGGGTAACTGCAAGTGCAGTCGACGAATGTTCGTCGTGGAAGGATCCTGCGCTCCATGTGCACTCTGATGCAGAATCCGGTCTCGAGCTGTAAGAAGAGGTCCACGTGCAGGTGTATGACCTCCAACAGCAGGCCAATCAATACCAGCATACATCTGAGTCCTGCTGTCGGGGACGAATCCGCGATCACCTATGGGACCCAGAGAAGGACCCCTTTACGTTCGGCAGGGAGAGGCGGTCGCGCGAAGAGCAAATCTAGCGAAGAACACGACAGTGCACGAGAGAGATTTACCCAGGTTCGGGCCGCACGGATGCGTAAAACCCTACTCCTGGTTTTTGGTTATTATCTGTATGATTGTTCTAGCTCCAGGAGCGCTACAGTACCGAGTAGCTGCGTACAATACTGGAGTTCTTCCTCTTTTTCAGTTCCTCCTCTTTCACGTTGCCCATGGGCCTCCTTTTATACGCACAAAGGGGTCTCCAACAGGTGGCAAACAGTAAAGGTAGAGGTGGAAAGTTGCTACAGTAAGGCCACTATTACCAGGATGACATGTCCTACCTACCACTGACGGCAGGGGACAAGGGCATTAAATGCCCATGCCTTTGCTGTCCAGATACATGTACCCGGACGTCGTGGACGTGGGAAAAGCCTATCCCACCTGCTACTGCACCGCTATCTACAGTGCACCGCCGTCTACACAGTGCCCTGCCACGCACGCTTGGAAGGACCCAGAGCGCCACGCTGGCAGAGGCACCGGAGCAGCACAGTAGCACAGTGGTACAGTAACGCCTGCCGCGGCAAGACCTTGCCGCACCTGACAGCTTGGCGCAGCCCATAGTTTGCCGTGCAAGGTAACTTGCCAGGGCAAGTATCTTGCCGCAGCCAATACCTTGCCGCAGCCAATACCTTGCCGCGGCCAATGACTTGCCGGGGCAAGTACCTTGCCGCGGCAAGTACTCTGCTTCAGCAATGCCCAGGCTGGGCCTCAGCTGTCCCTCCCGGCAAGCTCCTCTTGCCGGGGCCTTAACTCTTGCTTTGTATACTTTGTTCTTGAATGGCTTAATAATCTTGAGCTTCTCTCTGGCTGTCCTCCCGCAAGCCTGGCCGCGGGATGCTACTACTGCCCGTGCACAAGTACGGGGTACTAGGGTACCCCTATTCTAGTACACCGACAGGAGCCCCCGGGCCTGGGCCACACACGGTGCCGGGCGTTGTTGGGCCAGGCCCAAACAGTGCACGGGCACGCGTGGCTGGGATAAGCCGAAACGTCTCTATGCTGTCTAATTGCACGCTCTCCCACGCGTCGCGCGTTGAATGCGGAGCGTGGGAAGCGTGCGCAGTTATCTCGAATGACGAAGGGGTGGATGGTTCCGCATCTTTCCCCATAAAAGGAGGGACCTGCAGAAGCACTCGCACACCCCTCTCACCATTCTCGATCTTCAAATCTCCGCCATCTTCTTCCTCCGCTCTAAAGGCGGTTTCCCAATCCTCCGCCACCGCGCGCGTCCGCATCTCCCTCGGTCCTCAGCTCCGCCTTCGCCATGCCTCCCAAAGGAGAAAAGGGGAAGACGGGGAAGTCCTCAAGGACAGAGACCCAGGCGCAGATGAAGAGGCAGAAGTACGCGCTCTTCGCTCCGACGCTCACGGGGGCGGATCTGAAGGCCAAGTTCCAAGGCATGTGGGCCGCGAGGACCAAGGCGCATCCGGCCACCCGCGTCCGCCCAGCCACCGACGAGAGCGAAGTGAGCAAGTACCCCTTCTTCGCTTGCTACTTTTGGTGCGGGCTCTGCCCACCGTATTCGGATTTCTTCAGCGACGTCATGTACACCTTCAACCTCCGTCTGCTGGATCTCACACCGAATGCCGTATCCACCATGGCAATATTTGCGCATCTGTGCGAGAACTTCGTCGGCGTCGCACCCAACACCGCGCTGTTCAGGCATTACTTCACTCCCCGTGCTGAAAAGGGGGTGCCTCTCACTGTTGGCGTCTCGTTCGTTTCAAGATTGGGCGCCAAGGAGCATTATCTGAAGGGGGATCTCCGCCCAAGATGGGGAGAAATCCGGTCTGAATGGTGTTGGATCATTGACGACGATCCGCCACCATACTGTGAGCTTCGCAAGACCCCAGCGGCGCGTGGCACAGACTGGAGCGATCTGGATCCCCAGGACAAAAAGCTGGAGATTGCCGCTGCCAGGATCATACGGCTCAGGGAGGCCGGGCTCACCATAGGGATGGTTGGCGCAGACTTCCTCCGCCGCCGCATTGCTCCTCTGCAGCAGAGAAGAAGGCCGGCCTCTGATTGGAAGAACCCAGCCGATATCATGCGGCTGCGCCCTGGACTGAACAACAACTTCACAGTTCTGCAGCACGACTTTTTCATGCGAGAACTGTTCAAGCAAGAGACAGATCCAGAAAAGTGCGACAAGGCGTTCACGCTGCCGAAGCACATCGTGCCTCTTTGCAACAACTCCGCATTGAGTGCAATCATCGCTATGATGCCGCTCTGCAATGCGCATAGCGTTGAAGCAACTTGGGACGTGCCGCTCGAAGAAGACGTGCGGCGATTCTTTGACTCCACGGTCGAAAAGCAGGTCCGGGTGGAAGAGTGGCTCGTCCGCAACACCACTGAGCAAGAAATAGAATTCATTGCTCGAAGAGTGGAGGAGGACAGGCTCGCCAGGGAAGCTGGCGATTTTGGTTATACTTTGGCGGAGCTCGATGAGGCACAAAAGGAGAGCCTTGCCGAGCAGGGGATGCTTGCCGGGAAGGGCGAGCTCGCCGCACCCGGCAAGGATGTCGGGCCAAGCCAGCCTGCCGATGAGTCATGCAGCTCGGAGGATGAGGGCTCCTTTTCCGAGGAGGGCACCGAAAGCCCACCGCAGTCAGAGTCCCCAGCCCCTCTGAGGAGGAAATGCCTTCGCAGGCTTGGCAAGGTGGCTGGGCGGCAAGAAGTTCAACAACCGCCGGAGCGCCGTTCGACGCGCTCAACCGCGGCAAGGGCTGGTGCTGCGGGAGTGTCTCACGCGGCCCCGGCAACTGGAGCAGGGTCATCAAAGACCGCTGCTACTACCCCCGCCAAGCGGCCAAGGAGCCCAGCTCCCCCTCCTCCCCCTCCTCACACGGAGGCGGACTTTGATTTTTCCGCCCTCAGCGAAGAGGACGACGAGGAAGAGTAAGTTCCCTTGCCGCGACCCTCAATCTTTGTAAGGTTTTGTTTCTGTCCTCACTTGTCGCGCTCCGGCCTTGCTTCCGCAGGGAGGAAACTTTGGCGGAGAGGACAAGGAAGAGAGCTAAGGTCTCGACGAGCAATACCGTGGTGGTCGTCGAAGATGAGCCCACGGCAACCACCGGGAGAGCGTCTGAGACCGTCCCGGCCAGCTCGGAGCCCAGCCCTCATTGCAGCCCCCAGCGCAGCCCCCAGCGTAAGTATTTCAACTACCTTTCGCTGGCGGTCGCTGAGGAACAAGCATTTTGTTACTGACATCTTTGGGCGTGTAGGAGAGGAGCAGCAAGTGGAGCCATCTGAAGGTGCTCCAGAAGTACCACCCCCCTCGACCACTCCGCCAAGGAGAAGATCTCCGGTAAGGGCTCCCACTAGCGAGCCGAGCAACGAAGAGGAGCCGGCAAGCGCCGAAGCGCCAAGCACCAGCGCTGGCGACCCCACCCCAATGACAAACGTTGACGGGGGAGGGGAGCCCACCGCTCCTGAGCTCAACACGGGTAAACCCACTTGCCGCAAAACTCTTTCTGCTTTCTTTCTTTTGGCTTCTTGAATTTCTTCCTGAAGCTCTTTTTGCTTTACTTCTCGAGTTGGCAGAGCCCTCCTCGGTGGAGCCAATGAACATTGACTCTTCTGCCGAGGAGAACACCGCAGGGGCCGTCGACGACGAGGCCGCCAAGGCCGCCGCTGCCAAGGCCGACAAGCTGGCAGCCGACAAGCTTGCCGACGAAGAGGCTGCCAGGGCTGCCGAAGAGGCCGGCAAGGCCGCCGAGGATAATACCGCCAAGGCGCCCACCGATGAAGCCGCCAAGGCTGCTAAAGCTGAGGCCGCCCAGAAGGCTGCTGAGGAGGCCGGCGAGGGAGCCGGTGGTCGTACTGACAGCCCTGAGGCCACAGGAGCGCCAGGCGCTACTCCGACCACGGGTCCCTCAACCACTGACGAGGCGGCAGGACCCAACTCGCCTCCGCCAAGCAAATACATCCGGGTCGGCGAGAACGTCTACGTCAACCTCCCCTGGACGGTGGGCTCCAGAGCGTCAACCGAGGAGGATGTTGTGGACGAGGAGATCCTTGCCGCTGCCGGGCTCCAGCTTGTGGATGCGCCAGGCGCCAGCAGCAGCAGCACGTCTGAAGAGGAGCAACTGCTCCAAAAGCTGCTGAATCTTCATCGCGCCCGACGGGAGAAGCTAGCTTCCAGGGAGGCGCTCATCGAGAAGGCCGAAGCTGACATGTTGAGGCGCGCGGAGATCTTGGCGGATGTCCGCGCGCGATCTCTTAATGCGTTAGAGGCCAAGCGGGCACAGCTGGCCGAAGAACGGCAGGCCCTCCTCCTGATGAAGCAAGACATTGAACAAAAACAGGAGGAGACCGCCAAGGAGTTGTCTGCTCGGGCCGGTGATCTGAACCAGCGGAAGGTGGACCTTGATGCCCACGAAGAAGAACTTGCCGAGCGCAAGAGGAAACTTGCCGAAACCCTCCGACAGAAAGACGAGGAGGTGGCAAGACTTGTCGCAGAGCGGACCCAGGGGCAGGCACAAAAACACCAGAAGGAAATCAAAGCCTTGGCCCAAGAGTACGCCAGCAAGTTGGTGGAGGCCACCAACGCTGTTGCTGCTGCAGAAGTGAACAGGAAGGAAACGGAGGAGAAAGTGGCAAGACTAGAGGCTGCCCTCAAGGCAAACGGTGACAAGCTCTCAACGCTCGAAAGTGAGAGGGCAAAGGTGACCCATACTTTGGCGGAGATGCAAGTTACCATAGCCAAGAAGAACAATCTGCTTGCCGCCGCCAATGACTCCAGAGCAGACCTGAAGCTGAAACTGACCACGCTGAAGGAGACGCTCGACACCACCAGAAAGCGCGAAGGGCTTCTAATGGCAGAGCTCCAGAAGGAGAAGGGTCTGCTTCAAGACGCTATTGCAACCCACAAGAAGTTCAAGGATAACGTGGGGATCTTCACAGACAGGCTTGCCAGTGCAGCCGAGGACATCGACAAGGAGCTGACTGCCCTTAAGGTGCCGGACTTCGGGTACTCCACCGACAAGAACACGCAAACTAGCGTCAAGCTAGCCGAGTTCTTCGACGGAGTAGTAGAAGCACTCCAACAGCTCCAAGTCAATCACAAGGCTCAACTGG
This sequence comes from Thinopyrum elongatum, assembly GCA_011799875.1. Lineage (NCBI taxonomy): Eukaryota > Viridiplantae > Streptophyta > Magnoliopsida > Poales > Poaceae > Thinopyrum > Thinopyrum elongatum. The sequence continues at coordinate 445,991,286 of CM022298.1, read as the reverse complement.
CCGACGAGTCACGCAGGCTTTGCCGGGGAGTTCTCCGGAGGTTGCTGGTGAAGATAGCATACAGAAACCCGGGCGTCGACTTCAGCAACATCTTCAAAAGCTTGCCGAAGGGATACGACCCCGCACCACTAGAGGCCCTTGTCGCGCCCATCGTGGAGAGGGTGGACCAAATCCAAAGAGTCGAAGGCGAGCACCGCAATTAGAGAGCCCATTCTTCTCCCTCCTTGCCGCCGCTAGACATGTTAAAGAACAATCTGTTTAAGCCGCGGCAACTTATCTTGTAATATAACATGCAATATTTTGAAGTTAATGCATGTCATCTCCCTTGAGCAATTTCTTTCTTTATGTGTACTTGCCCTACGCTTATAGGAAACTTGCCGGTGCGCGCACCATCGCTGCGAGCGCTGGGTACGGGACTCCAGCAGCCTGCTGGCGGTGCCGCTGCCGGCAAGCAACCTTGTCGCGCTCAGTGCGGCCACTTAGATTGTTGAGCGGACTCGAAACAAGGTAAGGGCGCGACCGATTACGCTTAGGTTCCGTCGCGCACAGGTTTTCCATACAAAGAGTAGTATCGTTCAAGGAAAATAACCTTGAGAATAAAAAAGAATTTGGTTATTCAAACTTTGGCACTTAGCTTTGTCGCTGATCTCTCCGTGGCAAGGTCTTGTCACTGCTTGCCGCTGCCTTCTACCCGGCAAGGCAAAGTTTCTTTGAACGACGCCTGGTCCATATCATTATCCCATCCCCCCCGGCAAACTTGTGCGCGAGGGAAGCTTCTGTCTTTTTGAGAAAAAAAAAGAAGAGAAAATAAAGATATAGGAGCTTGGCGACTCGTTAATGCTTACCGGGGAGGCTGTACTGCACATAATCATGCAAAATAAAAGTAAACATGAAATCGTCAAAAACTGCGAAATACAAAAGCTTTATGTATGCACAGGGTCTGCGCCTGGCTTTGTACAAAGGATTACATGCAACAGCGGCAAGACTTGTACAAAAGGTGGTTGCCGGGGAAGGGCCCGGCAACCGCGCCTTATGGAAAAAACTTACGGAGATGCTCAATGTTCCAGGAATTGATCACTGGAATGCCATCCCCGGTCTCCAGGCGGACAGCGCCGGGCCTGGTGACCCGTTTCACCCGATAAGGGCCTTCCCACTTCAGCGTCAACTTGTTTGAATTCTTGGCCGACTGAACGCGCCGAAGAACAAGGTCGCCTTCCTCGAGACTTCTGGCATTAACTTTGCGGCTATGGTAGCGACGCAAAGCTTGCTGGTAGCGAGCAGCTCTCACAGCAGCCTGAAGACGATCCTCCTCGAGGAGCACAGCGTCATCTTGCCGCAGTTGCTCTTGCTCAAGCTCATCATAAGCGAGCACTCGAGGTGACCCGTATACGAGTTCCGTGGGGAGAACTGCCTCTGCTCCATAAACTAGAGCAAAAGGTGTCTGGCCAGTAGCTCGATTTGGCGTCGTCCTGATCGACCAAAGAACCACTGGCAGCTCGTCGATCCAGTTTTTGCCGCACTTGCGCAGCCTGTCGAAAGTTCTCGTCTTGAGCCCACGCAGCACTTCAGCATTTGCCCTTTCAGCTTGACCGTTGCTTCGGGGGTGAGCAACAGAAGCGAAACAGACCTTGGCGCCAAGGTCTTCGACATACTGCATGAAGGCGTGGCTCGTGAACTGGGTACCGTTGTCGGTGATGATCCTGTTAGGAACACCAAAGCGACAAACAATTCCCTTGAAGAACTTGATGGCTGATTGTGCTGTCACCTTCCTCACTGCTTCCACTTCTGGCCACTTCGTAAACTTGTCGATGGCCACATACAAGTACTCGAAGCCCCCGGTGGCACGGGGAAAGGGGCCGAGGATGTCGAGCCCCCAGGCCGAAAATGGCCAGGAGAGAGGGATTGTCTGGAGAGCTTGAGCTGGCTGATGAATCTGCTTGGAATGAAACTGGCACGCTTCACACTTGGTTACTAGTGCAGTTGCATCCTGGAGGGCGGTGGGCCAAAAGAAACCTTGCCGGAAAGCCTTTCCAACAAGGGCTCTTGACCCTATGTGGTGACCACATATGCCTCCATGAATCTCCGCCAACAGCTCCTGTCCTTCTTCCCGGGGAATACACTTCAATTTCACCCCGTTTGGTCTTTTTCTGCACAGCATGTCATCGACAAATTGATACATATTGGACCGTCGGGCTACTTTCTCCGCTTCTTCCTGCTCTTCGGGAAGTTCTCCTGTCTGAAGGAAATGGACGATCTGCTGCACCCACGCTGGATCCTGTGGCTCGACAACGAGGACTAAAGGCATTTCTTCTGCTGCGGGAACATCAGGCCCTACGGGAAGAGCTCGTCGCTCTACCAGAGCCTGCCGTTCCCCGACGAGCTTGGCGGGAACAGCCGCCTCAACGACAAGAGCCTGGGGCCCTGCTGGAGCGTGCTGTCCTTCAACAAGCTTGTCGGGAGCAGTTGCTTCAACGACGGAAGCCCAAAGCCTCGTCGGAGCATCTTGCTCCTCAGCGCTTCGATCAGGAGCGCCTGCTTCAACGACAAGGACCTGAAGTCTTGTCGGAGCAAGTTGCCCCTTTGCCTCTAGCCTAGGAGCACCCGCTTCAACGACAAGAGCGCGAGGCCTTGTCGGAGCAAGTTGCCCCTCTGAATCTTTGGCGCTGGCTTTGGCAGCCTTCTTACCGGCGGCTTCGGGGAGCTCTGCCGGGAAGTAGTCGCCAGAAGCCAACTTCCTCTTCCTGCCTTGCCCTACTGATGGCGTCACGGATGGCTGAGTTAGTTGGAGCACAAAAGTGCCTGGCTCCACAGGCAATTTGAGTGCGGCGCGCTTTGACAAACCATCGGCAATGTCATTCTCAGCACGTGGGACGTGCTCCGTTTGTAGGCCGTCAAAGCGTTCTTCCAACTTCCTCACCTCATCTACATAAGCTTCCATCAATGGGCATTGGTAGTTCTTGTTCACTTGCCTGACGACAAGCTGTGAATCTCCCCTGACAATAAGCTTCTTGATCCCAAGGTCTGCCGCGATCCTGAGACCGGCAAGCAACCCCTCATATTCTGCAGTATTGTTTGTCGCCTGTTCCTTGGGAAAGTGCATTTGGACCACGTACTTGAGGTGCTCTCCGGTGGGTGCGACAAGCAGTACGCCAGCACCGGCGCCTTGCAGCGAAAAGGCACCATCAAAGTACATAAGCCACTCTTTGCTTGTCTCCTTGCCGGGGAGAGTCATCTCTGGGATTTCTTCGTCTGGCGTTGGTGTCCATTCTGCGACAAACTCTGCCAAAACTCGGCTCTGTATGGTTGATGTACTCTCAAACTTGAGGCCAAAGCTCGACAACTCCAACGCCCACTCGACAATCCTGCCCGTCGCTTCTGGATTTTGCAAAATCCTTTTCAGCGGGAAGCGAGTGATGACGGTAACTTCATGTGCTTGAAAATAATGGCGCAGCTTTCTCGAGGCCATGAGAAGGCCGAAAAGCAGCTTCTGCACACCAGAATACCTTGACCTAGCTCCCTGCAGAAGAGAGCTCACAAAGTAGACCGGGCGCTGCACCATTTTCTTCTTTTGTATCACTTCTCCTGACTGCGCAGACGAATCCTTGTTGGCAGCAAAACTTGTTGCCCCCAGCTTGTCGCTGGTCGTGCTTGCCGCAGTTACTGCCTCCTCATCCACCTCTCTCTCCGCTACCAGCGCAGCACTAACCACTTGGTTGGTTGCCGCTAGATACAGCAACAACTTCTCTTGTGGTTTAGGCGCGACAAGTATTGGAGGAGAGGAGAGGTATCTCTTCAAGTCTTGCAGCGCCGCCTCCGCCTCCGGAGTCCATTTCAATGGACCTGCCTTTTTTAAGATTTTGAAAAATGGCAGGGCGCGCTCAGCTGACTTGGAGATAAACCTACTGAGGGCAGCAACACAGCCGGCAAGTCGTCGAACATCCTTGACGCGCTTCGGTGCTTCAATTTGCTCAATGGCTTTGATCTTGTCAGGATTGGCTTCAATTCCACGTTGAGACACAAAGAACCCGAGAAGCTTGCCAGAGGGAACTCCAAACACGCACTTCTCGGGGTTGAGCTTCAGGTTGATCTTGCGCAGATTTACAAAAGTTTCTTCTAGATCTTGAACCAAAGTAGCCCTGTCTTTGCTTTTGACCACTATATCATCCATATAGGCTTCCACATTTCTGTGCAGCTGAGGCTCAAAAGCAATCTGGACGGCTCTTGCAAATGTCGAACCAGCATTTTTCAAACCAAACGGCATACGTACGAAACAGTATGTGCCACAGGGTGTGATAAATGCGGTCTTTCCCTCATCTTCCTCAGCCATGAAGATTTGATGATACCCTGAATATGCGTCAAGAAATGAAAGCAAATCACATCCTGCCGTGGAGTCAACAATCTGGTCTATGCGGGGCAAAGGAAATGGGTCTTTGGGATAAGCTTTATTGACATCAGTGAAATCAATACAAAGCCTCCATTTTCCATTCGCTTTGCGCACGACAACCGGATTGGCCAACCACGTAGGATGGAGCACTCCTCTAACGAGGCCTGCTGCTTCCAACTTCTTGATTTCTTCCGCAATAAACTCTTGCCGCTCCACAGCTTGCTTTCTGGCTTTCTGTTTGACGGGCCTCGCGTGGGGACAAACGGCAAGGTGGTGCTCAATTACTTTCCTGGGAACACCGGGGATGTCGGACGGTTGCCATGCAAATACGTCGACATTCGCCCGCAGGAAAGCAACGAGCGCGTTTTCCTATTTGTTGTCAAGTGTGGCACTGATGGTGAAGGAACCACCAGTGCCATCCTCCTTGGCGGGCACCTTCTTTGTCGCCGGCGGAGCAGCTTACTTCTTCTTACACTTGCCGGTGGAGCTCTCTGGTGCGTCCTCGACGGTAGCGCAGCACTCCGAAGAGGTGCGCTTGCCGGAGTGGGCAAAGGAGCTCTTGCCGGACTTCCTCTTGTTCTCCCGCCCGAGAGCTTCAGCGGCAAGTGCCTTGGCGGCAGTTGCAGCAGCTGCCTCCCGGTAGATCTTGTCGGCGCAAATAAGCGCATCCTTCTTGTCGCAGGGAACTGTGATAACACCTACTGGACCTGGCATCTTCAACACGTTGTAGGCATAATGAGAGGCTGCCATGAACTTGGCGAGCGCTGGACGGCCAAGTATCCCATTATAAGGTAATGGAATATCGGCAACATCGAAGGTGACCTTCTCGGTCCGGTAGTTCAGCTCGCCGCCAAATGTCACTGGCAGCGTGATCTTCCCTTTCGGCTTACTCCTTCCTGGATTGACTCCTTGGAAAGTACCAGTTTCCTCAAGCTCGCCGTCAGAGATTTGAAGTTTCCGGAGCATAGCGGGCGAAATCAGATTCAAGCCGGCCCCACCGTCAACTAACATCTTCGTGACCTTGAGGTTGCGGATCGTTGGTGAAACCATCATCGGCAAGCACCCGACCGCCGTTGTGCGGTCAGGGTGGTCCTCAATGTCAAAGACGATAGGCGTGTCGGACCACTTCAGAAGCTTTCTGGCGTCAACAGATGGTTCCGCCGCATTGATCTCTCGCGCCCACTGTTTAAGTTGGCGGTGAGAAGAATGCAACGAAGCACCACCGTCAACACACAAGACTTCTGCGGCTTTCTGAAATTCGTGCTCACTGGATTCTTCATCATCTAGATCATCATCATCATCATCTTTGTCGCGGCCACGAGGAGGCCTGTCTCTCTGCTGCTGCTGCTTGGCCTTGCCGCGACGCCCTCCTCGGGCAGTGCGCTTCTTGCCGGACCCGCCAGCACCTTCTGGGGCCTTTTCCTTGTCACGCCTCTCATACTCAGCTTTTTGCTGTTCGACAAGCTGCTCGACTCGTCGACAGTTCTGGAGATCGTGCCCCTTGGTGCGGTGGATCTTGCAATATTGCTTGTCGGAGCCGTCCTGCTTGTCGGCAGCCGCCAAGGCCTGACAGTTGGCGCACGCAGCAATCTCCTTGCCGGAGCCCTCGACTTTGTCCTTGTCGGCGCTGCCGTTGCCGCTGGACTGCTCGACGGCAAGCACAGCTTTGCCCTTTTTCTTCCTGTTGTTCCGCCGCCGGCCCTTCTTTGCCGGGGCGGTACCTTCGCTGTCAGAGCTCCCCCCTGCGCCAACACCTTCACCGGGAAGTTTCCTTCCCTCTTTAGCGCGCGCACACTTTTCGGCGAGAGCATATAGCTGGCCAATGTCTCTGACCTTGGTCATTGCCATTTCCTCCCGCATGTTGCGGTTACGCACGTTCTGATGGAATGCGCTAATAACTGCAGCAAAGTGAACATCTGGGATGTTGTACTGTACGCGGCTGAACCTTTGAATGTATTTGCGCAGGGGCTCTCCTTCCTTCTGGGGGATGAGGTGAAGATCACTCTCCTGGCCATGAGGTTGATGACCGCCAGTAAAGGCACCAACAAACTGATGGCACAGGTCCGCCCATGAAGAAATGGAGTTCTCCGGCAAGTGCATGAGCCATGAGACGACGTTGCGCTTTAACACGAGTGGGAAGTAGTTAGCAAGAATCTTGTCGTCTCGTCCCCCGGCAGCTTGCACCGCAATGGTGTAAATGCTAAGGAACTCCGACGGGTGTGTCTTGCCATCATACTTCTCCGGCACGTCAGGGTTGAAAGCCTTGCGATTGGGCCACTGGACCTGCCGCAGCTCACGGGTGAACGCTGGACAACTTACCGCGTACGGCAAGTCGGAAGGATCCCCTGGCGCATGCATGTCAACAGCGGGCACTCCGCGTCTGTCGGACTGACGATGCGCTTCTCTCCTTCGCTCGATAGTGGTACGAGCGTCTTCTCCTCTGCGTTCCTGAAGAACAAGGCGCTGGTCGCGACGAGCTCGCGGGTCAGACGACGCCGTGGAATCATCGCCACGGGCGTCGTTTCGACGTGACGGCGATCGAGGCCGCCTAGGTGGGGAGTGTACGGTTGTTACCCCCTCGCCGTTCTTGTTGGTGACAGCATCGTCACCAGTTCTCTTGTCGGCCGCGCGCACTGGGTCGGCATCAGCGAAGCTGAGAAGGCTCTGAATGGTTGCCCTCCACTCGTCAAGCTTATCTGCTGGTGGAGGGAAGTTCAGGAGCAGCTGCGCATGCGCCAACGCTTCTGCTGGTGAGGGAGGTATCGAGTGGCGTGAGGACTGTGGGATGCTCTTACTCCTAACGGTGTTAGAAGGAGCATCTCCACGCCCAGGCGACCGCGCCTCGACCCCGCCAACATGTTGTTGCGTATGGTAACCCCGCGCATCTCGAGATTGATGCGCAAGTTCATTATCCAGGGAGCGCCTGGCACCTGGGGCGTCAGGACGCTGCCTGTCACGGGCTTCTTGCGAAGGCCGCGGCGTCTGAACCGGCGCAGGCGTTCCAGAACGCGCAGCACCATTTCTGGAGCTTGCAGGGCCAGCAGCAGCGAGCAGCGCTGCGTTCCCAGACCCAGCAGCGCCAAGATTGGCGTTGCTGGCCCGGTTTTGGACAGGAGGAGGTAATAGGAGCTCTCGCTCTCCAGTCCCCCCAGCAGCCGCAATCACGTCGGCACCCTCCTGCACGGGAGCAGGCGGGTTGGATGTGGACGCACCGATGGCTGAAGTCTTCTTTTTTGGAGCCATAAGACGGGGAATGGCCCAAAAACTAGCGTGCAAATCGCTAGATTAGGTTCACACAACCTCCTTCCCCCTACCTGGCGCGCCAAAGATGTCGGGGATGAATCCGCGATCACCTATGGGACCCAGAGAAGGACCCCTTTACGTTCGGCAGGGAGAGGCGGTCGCGCGAAGAGCAAATCTAGCGAAGAACACGACAGTGCACGAGAGAGATTTACCCAGGTTCGGGCCGCACGGATGCGTAAAACCCTACTCCTGCTTTTTGGTTATTATCTGTATGATTGTTCTAGCTCCAGGAGCGCTACAGTACCGAGTAGCTGCGTACAATACTGGAGTTCTTCCTCTTTTTCAGTTCCTCCTCTTTCACGTTGCCCATGGGCCTCCTTTTATACGCACAAAGGGGTCTCCAACAGGTGGCAAACAGTAAAGGTAGAGGTGGAAAGTTGCTACAGTAAGGCCACTATTACCAGGATGACATGTCCTACCTACCACTGACGGCAGGGGACAATGGCATTAAATGCCCATGCCTTTGCTGTCCAGATACATGTACCCGGACGTCGTGGACGTGGGAAAAGCCTATCCCACCTACTGCTGCACCGCTATCTACAGTGCACCGCCGTCTACATAGTGCCCTGCCACGCACGCTTGGAAGGACCCAGAGCGCCACGCTGGCAGTGGCACCGGAGCAGCACAGTAGCACAGTGGTACAGTAACGCCTGCCGCGGCAAGACCTTGCCGCACCTGACAGCTTGGCGCAGCCCATAGTTTGCCGTGCAAGGTAACTTGCCAGGGCAAGTACCTTGCCGCAGCCAATACCTTGCCGCAGCCAATGACTTGCCGGGGCAAGTACCTTGCCGCGGCAAGTACTCTGCTTCAGCAATGCCCAGGCTGGGCCTCAGCTGTCCCTCCCGGCAAGCTCCTCTTGCCGGGGCCTTAACTCTTGCTTTGTATACTTTGTTCTTGAATGGCTTAATAATCTTGAGCTTCTCTCTGGCTGTCCTCCCGCAAGCCTGGCCGCGGGATGCTACTACTGCCCGTGCACAAGTACGGGGTACTAGGGTACCCCTATTCTAGTACACCGACACCTGCGCGGGTAAAGGATGTGCTCCGGATGTATCCCTGCGCGAACAGCGGGTAGCAACTACGTCATAGCATCGTAGAGACGTGCTCGAGTGGCAACCAACTCGACGGCAAGAGCCCGAATAGTGCGATCCAGAGCCTGAGTGCACTGAATCAGAACGCGCGGGTCATAGCGACGAGGCTCGTACGGGGCACAGATAGCTGTGTAGTATCCAGTAGCATCTCCAGCAGGGGCATACGAAATGTATCGGAACTCAGAGTCATCCAAGATATCGCTGAACTGTCCTCGGAGACGTGCGACAGCAGAGTAGGCGGCATCATGGACGGCCATCTCAATCATCATGCCGATACCATGGTAAAGGTGTAGCTCGGTGTCTGAGTCATTTTGCTGATCATAGATACGAACATCAGCATGGTACTGCTCCTGGTTGAACTCACGGTAATCCTCGTAAACCAAGTACTCAGGATACCAACGGTAGCCAAGTCTGGTCATGAGAGCGATCAGGACAGCTGAAAACCCAGGGGCATCACGAGCCCAAGTGCGAAGCACAAGCTGTGTCGTAGGACGTGGTGAAAACAGACGATCCATCTGAAACAGAGGAAATTCAGGGTTGTCAAACGACAATGATTATCAGACTAATCAGATCAATGACATGGAAATCACACAGATATCCAGCTCTCCGGGTAGACGGGATTTACGAGATCCTAAGTGTCGGTGTTAGTAAAATTTATTTAACCCGAATAGAAGAGAGATCAGAGTCCCAGAGTATAGATGAGGAATAAAAGATCCTAATACCACCCAGTTGGCGACATGGGCTCGTAAGCCACACATCCATGTTAGTAAATTAGTTTTTTCGGTTTCTAGAATCAACTTCGGCCAAGGAATTGGAAGGGGGCTTCCTACAGGCAGTCGGCTCTGATACCAACTTGTGGCGCCCCCAGCTCAATCGTACACTAATCATACACGCAAATGTGTATGATCAAGCACAAGGACTCACGGGAAGATATCACAACACAACTCTAAACACAAATAAACGGAGATCCACAATATTACAGACCGGGGATCCGAAGATCCGAATACATAAGTCAGTCATACAAATATTATCTGAGTACAGACATAGTTAGACAAGTTTTGCCTTAAGAAGGCTAGCACAAACAACGACACTAGATCGAAAGGCGTTGGCCTTCTGCCTGGGAGCCTCCGATCCTACTCCTGGTCGGCTGGCTCGATCCAGTAGTACGTGCCCTCTGGACCCTCCTGGTAGTAAGCTCCTGTGGTGGCATCTGGCTCCTAGACTCCATCGTCTGATGTATCATCAAGGTGGGGTATGGGGAAAAGAGAAAGTAAAGCAACCGTGAGTACTCATCCGAAGTACTCAGCAAGCAAGGATCTATACTACATATGCAACATTATCAATGGAGAAAGACTGTATATGTGGACTGGGCTGCAGAAATGCCAGAATAGAGAGAAGGCCTAGTCCTATCGAAGACTAGCATCTTCAAACATCTTCACGAGGCCATCATCTTGCAGCAGTAGAAGAGAGTAGAATAGCATTTTATTTAGCAAACATGTTGAAGTACAGCTTAAAGATCCTTCCTCGACTCCCAAGCGAGAAAGCGATCCCGAAGCTTCAATTAAGTAACATGTATCCAGTTCAAGTAGTAGATCGGGATACACAAACTGAGCGTCCTTTACCGTAGGACCGGCTATCGATAGATCACTCATCCCTGCAGGGGTGCACTACTGTTACCCAACACGCTCGATCAACTCTGGCCGGACACACTTGCTGGGTAATGCCCGTCCTCGGAAGATCAACACGAAGCAGCGCTCTACCTAGGCTCGGCAGAGAGGTCAGCACGCCGGACTAACCTATGCACCCAGAGGTCTTGGGCCATCGCCCTGGGCACCCTGCGCGTTGCGAGACTGGCCGGGGTGCAGGCGCGACACTGAGCTCATCAGTGAAGTATCCAGCCCAATCCCGACAATCAGCCCGCACGGTGAATCGTGACGTCAGACGAGCTTTCGGGAGAAACGTACATCGCAGAGGGCCCCATAACCATTATCCCGCGTGGTGATAGTGCGTATAGGGCACGTCGACCCACTCAGATCACAAACCCAAATCCAATAGGCTCAATTAGTATCACGCGGAGACAATCAGAGTCTCTGATGCTCCGCCACAATATCACACTCGAGTGCCCTTCCGGCACACCCGACATAATAGATCCCCAGCGGGTACCCACCAGGGTGGACCCGCCTGTAACAAAGGTCAAAGTAACCGTGTGGTCATAACATCAAGGGGGAAACCCGAGGAATCACCCTCGGCAGATTCCACTCGACGAAACCATCAGTGTGAACATATGAGGCATCACCCTCGAGGTTCACACTGAGGGGTCGCACGACAGAGTCGTATCGGAAGTGGAGAAGGAGGAATCACCCTCGATGACCACGACCGAACAGCTACACTGCAGAGTATTCATCGGGAGTGCGTTATGAGGTATCACCCTCGGCACTTGATAGTTACTACGCAGAGTCATACAACTAAGGGGGTGTGAAGTGAGGTGTCAGTCTCTGGTCGACGATCACATTGATCGAGTCGTCGATGATCAAGCAGGGGCAACAAGGATAAGGTGGTGGGGTCACTGATGGTTCACTACCAACCTATACTAAACAGTTCATCATAGGCAGGTAAGGTAACAATGAACAGGTTACAACAGCAGGCTATGCATCAGAATAGGAGCATACATTAATAGTAGCAAAATCAAATGCAAGCAGGAGAATAGAATGGGCGATATCTGGATGCTCAAGGGGGAGGGCTTGCCTGGTTGCTCTGGCAAGAGAGAGGGATCGTCAATGGGCTGCTCGTCGGTAGTGTAGTCGTACCCAGGTGCAGCATCGTCGGTCTCGGCGTCTATCGAAAGAGAAGGGGGGGAGAAACAATAAATTCACGGCAATAATACAACCAATATGTATGACATGCCTAAATGATGTGCTGGGGTGTTCTACTGCCTAACTAAATGATTTAGTTAATTTAGGAATTTATTCGGATTTATTTAATTAAAGTTGGGCACTATTCATTTATCAAAATCGGTCTAAAAGTTCAATGTTCTTATAGCTAGAGGCATCTGACAGGAATACGGAGGGCGTATTCGGGTTCGTATCAGAATTCTGAGCAAGTTTCATGTATAAAGTATTTTCATCGGAGTTACGGATTATTTAATATGATTTTCTAAAGTTTTTATTAATTTCTGGAATTTAATTATTTATTTAATTAAACATTATCCGAAACAGTGTATGCTGACGTCATCATGATGTCAGCATGACGTCAGCAGTCAACCTGACAGGTGGGGTCCACCTGTCATTGACTGATTAGTTAATTAAGGTTTAACTAACTAATTACTGTTTAATTAAACTAATCAACTAATTAGATTAACCTAATTAGAGTTAATTAACTTAATTAATTTGCTAATTAATTAATTAATTAATTTTTATTAATTTAATTAATTAATTTTTATTTTCTATTTTATTATTATTATTATTTCTAAAAATCGTTTCTGGGCCGTGGGGCCCCTACGTCAGTGGCACAGGGGCCAGTGGACGTGTCCGCAGCGCGTCCCCTTTGGGGGCCGGACATGTCCGGTCCACCACGGGTCAGCGCGCGCGCAGGGGCGAGCGTAGGCAACGGCGGCGAGCTGGGCTCGGGCGAGGCGAGGCCAAGGGTGGCAGGGCGGCGGCGAAGCAAGGCGGCGGCGGCGCAGGCGAGTGCGAGGCAGACGCAGCGGGGCAGCAGCTGCGCGGCGAAGGCGGGCGAGCGCGGGCAGCGGGCGAGCGAGCAGCAGGAGCGAGCGAGCGGGCACGCGCGCGAGGCCAGGTGCGGCGGGGGCGTGGCTGGGCGCGTCGGAGCGCGAGCGGGGCGGCGGGACGCCTTGGCGACAGAGAGAGGGCAGAGGCGGGCGAGCTCACATTCGAGGAGAGGAGGGGGGCGGCGAGGCTCGATGGAGCCGATGAGGGGGAGGACGATGAGGACGGCGGCGGGGTCCTGCGAGGTGGGGCGGCGACAGGGCGACGACGGCGTCGGGCGACGTCGGTTGCCCCGATCCGATCTGGATCGGGGAGGGGGAGAGGGGAGTGAGCGAGGGGGTGAGTGGGGGTTAGGGTTTCGGTGGCCTCCTAGGGGAGGCCATATAGGGGGCGGGGTGGGCCGGCCGGCTGGGCTGAGGCCCAGTTAGGCCAGGGGAGGTTTCTCTTTTTAATTTTCTGTCTTGTTTTCTTTTGTCTTTTTCTTTTCTTTATTCCTATCTTCTGTTTTGTAATTAGTTAGGCCACCACATGATTTTTGTAAAACATGGCAATTGTTCCATTAATTACTAGGCATTATCTACTACTACCAAAAATTGGTTTGGTGGCAATTGGAGTTCACACAAATTTTATAATAAATAAAATGCATTAATCCCTTGCTGTTTTGGTGATGTTAGAGCCACCTAATTAATTTATTAATTGTTGGTTACAATTTTAGAATAGTCTCTGTAATATATGTTATTTATTGAACATTTTAGTTTCTATGTTGGATAACTTTTATTTTCCACTCTCATCCAAATTTGAATTCTGACTTAGGAGTTGAAATACAATATGATGCTAATGATGATTATGCACTACTAAACATGCTGACTTGCCATTATCAAAAGTGCTTACTGTGGCTAATGACATGGGGTGTTACAATGAGGTAAGTCAGAATGTCAGATGTGGTGAAGAAAACCACCCCAGAGCAAGACAGTCAGTCAGATGAAATTTATTGGGAACGTAATATAAAGGAAAACCCGAGTTGGAAACGGTTTCCTTGAGTCAGAATATTGGCTTCATCCCTGAGCAACCAAATCTCGAGGACAAGATTTCTTTAAGGAGGAAGGTTTGTAACAACCTGGATTTTGGCTTTTTTTTCTTTTGATTTCCCTTGGATTACTGCTTTGATTCGCTTTTTCGTGGCTCTGTGATCCTAAAAACTTGGAAAGATCATGTCTTCCTGGGCTCCAAAGTGGCTTGTCATCCTCAAAACCATCCCTAGCTTATGTCATTTTCATCCTAGCCCAAATCCCAATATTCTTTTTATTGGGAATATTCCTTTTCTATTAAAGGAATAACCCTATTTTCCCTAGGTTGTGAAGCAACCTATATTTATGTCATTCTAAAAATTCCCAAATAATTCTCATAAATTGTTTGGGTCATATCTTCCTCAAATATGGCAAAACTTCTCATTGCCATGTTAAAAAATAATCCTCAAATATTTTTTTCCTATTCTGCCCTAAATGGCACTTTGTGAAGGAAGTGCTATTTATCTTTTCTTGATTGACTCCAAACTTTTTGGACACATTTTCCTGTCCCTATCATTGCCTCAAGCCAAATTTCAACTCAATTTGCCTAGTATATATTGTTCAGTTAATTTCCAAAGTTTCTGTCCAGAAAGAAAATTTGTGAAGGAGGTACAAGCTAGGCATATAAAAATGAGTTGAAACTTTGCCACATCCTTCCTATGATCAACTCATAGATCTCATCCAAATGTTAGCTCATGACACCTCTCCATGTGAGCTCAGCATCAAATCTTGGTTTCTGGTCAGAATTTCAGTTTGTGAAGCAACTATATTTTATATTACTTTATTATGGCTAAAAATTTACCAGGCCATTCCCCTATCCATATTAACTCTCTTAACCAAATTTGGGCTTATTCCATCTAGCCATCTGTGTTGTGCAATTTTCCTAAGTTTCTGTCCAGATTGAAGCTCTGTGAAGCAAGTACAATTTTGGTATTTCCAAATGGTATGCAATTTTTACAGAAGCTTCATATGCCCAAATAACTCATCTCCTCCAAAATTAAGCTCAATCCAACTTGATATGTGAATGCTACTTCATACTTTCTATTTCTGTACAGTATGGTGCATTCTACAGCAAGTGCTCTCTTCATTCATCCAAATGAGCTGATTTTTGTCCAACACAGTGGTCTTAGCTTGTGATCAACCCCAGACAAACCAGTTCCTTAGTTCCCAAGCTTGTGTTCCCTCTGCACACCACAAACAGGTTGTTGTTGCTCTGTTTTGGATCCACCTGCAAATCTCTTCTTTTCCCCTACTCTTGTTTCTTTCTTCATTGGCACTAAGGGTAGCATGGTCCATTGCCCAGACATGATTTGGACGCTCGGAGTGCATCGTGTGCGCCAGTGCACGCGGTGACCATGGGCCAGACGAGCCAAATCTTGTGCTCTGCCAACCGCGTGCCCTATAGCCGCCTCCATCCTCCTCGTCTCGACGTTCCTCCATGTCCTGGGGCTCCCCCGTGACCTTCTGCGTCACCCTGAGTCACTGCCTCGACCTATCTCGTCGCCGTTTAGTCAATTTTGAGCTCGCCCGTGCCGCTACCTCCTCTGCTCCGTATTTGTCTTGTCGGCTGAGCTCTCTAGAGCGTCCCCGAGACCTCCCCTGGCCTATATAAGCCACCCTCGACCTCCCCTGCTCTTCGCAGCTCCTTCCCCTGCCTCCCATGTCCACCGGAGCTCGCCGTATCCATCTCCATCCGGGATGGCCGTCGCGGTTCCTCCTCGGTCCCGGCGCGCCTAGTCCTCCTCTCCACCTCTAGACCTCTCCACTAGCTCCTCCTCTCTCCGGCGATCCTCCCCACCCCTCCTCCTGTCGCCGGTGGTACCCTGAGGCCATCGTCCCCAAGAATGGCCGCCGCCGGCCATGCCTTCTGTTGCCTGGCGCCGCGGCCGCCCTGCTCCTCCCCGGCGCATGGGAGGGCTCTGAACGGGTGCGGCGGGGCCTCCCGAGCCCGCCGGTGCTCCCGCCTCGGTCGGAGGTGGCCGGAGCCGGCCGGGCCCCTCGCCGGCATCGCCTCTGCCTCGCCCTCCCCTGTTCCTGTCGGGGAGACATGAGCTAGAAGAAGACGAGCGCCTGGGCCCACTTGTAAGCGAGACAACGGCCGGGCCCAGGTACGTTAAGTGGAAGCGTATTCTTCATAATACGCTTTTGCCTCCGGGAAGCGTATTTTCCTTCTTCTTTAGCCCAAAGTGCGCTTTCTCAGTTCTGAAAGCGTATTCTTCTGAAATACGCTTCTGCCTTATCCACTCAGGGACTTGTTTGTGATGATATTTTTGCAGAAAAGTCCCTGATCCTCCAACTCTCGTATCTCCGCAACAATAACTCCGTTTGAGGTGAATCCAACGCCTACTTCTTCGTCTCGTCGAGCTCTATCTGTTGGTATCATTTTAACTAGGTGGTCCCACTGTGAAAATGACCATTTTGCCCTTGCCCTTATCTAGCCCCCTCCGAGAGAGAAGCGTTCTGGCGAATTGTTGCACGACTTCACCGCACTTCTTCCCGGAGTATTCTTCATCCCCAGGCAAGCCACGATAGCCACATGCATGATGGATTTGCAGTAGCCATGGTTTCCACTTGAATATTTAATAAATGTTTGCTCCTTTAACTACTGCTATTGCTATTTCGGTTATGCTTGTGGATCCATGTTCATCTTCATGCTATGCCCTTATGCACCTTGTTAGTATGTGCTACTTGCTAGTATTATTCTCTTATGTCATGTTGGTTGGTAGTACATGATGGTGATAGTGATGTTCTTCGATGCATTATTATCGTCTGTTATGGAAGTACCTGTGTTATATATGATCATGATGCCATGTTCATCTGCATCTAGTAGTCTAAGTGTTGCATTATTATTGATGCTAGTGATTCATATGGTTATGTTGCTCCTCCATGCTTATGTTAATATCATGCTCATGTGCATTATTATTTCATCATATTATGACTCAACATCTTTTGCATTCAAGTTTAACCGGACAATAATTAAACTTGAACACATGTTGGCTGAGTCATAGTGCCATCGAAATCGAACTGACTAGTGCAGCTACATTTGCCTTTATGGGAAGGCCCTAATGCGGTCTATTGTCGTGCCTCTTGCCGGTGCCTCCAACTAGGGAAGGTTATGGGCGCGCGCTACCCTGATCAGCTAGGCGGACATAAGCCTTGTGTGCCCGTTGTTGTTGTACCCGGGTTGTCCCCGTTTGGGACTGTTTTGTTTTGCCACGACGGTGGCCGTTGGATGTCACGAGGTGACATCGAGGCTACCCATGACTTAGCCCAAAGGGGAGTTTGTCGGAGTGGCCGGGAGAGTGTCATGGCGATAGATCGGTTTTGTCGGAACGCCCTTGGTCCACCCGAATGGGAGCACGAGGCCTTGGGTTCCGTGGTGTGGGTACAGTGTTCTAACCTCTGCAGAGTGTGTTTAATCTATCGATAGCCGTGCCCGCGGGTAAGGGCCTAGTTCGTAGTAGGTCACACTATGGGTCAACAGTAATAATAACTTGCCTAATAATAACCCTAGTTCAATGAGGAAAGAAGTTGGTTGATCCTTATGTGATCACGAGAGGATCACAGTGGTATCGAGGATACCGAAGATGGTTGAGATTTATGGTGTTTTGCGAGAATCAAGGGTAAAGATCAAGCTCCTTGTGGTCATGTAATGATTACTACGCTATTGTTAATACCAAGCTTGATTTCATCCTGAGGTGATCGTGTGATGACCATGATGGTAAGTGATACATGTGGTGGTTACGAGGTAACCCCGAACAGAGTAAGTTGGTGCATGATATTGCTAACATGTTGCATGCTAGTATCATCATATGCTCATGCCATGCTCATCTGATATTGTTCTAGTGCTATTTTGTTCACTATGTCCATGCCATGTGTTCTGATAGTATCATGTTCAACATTGCTAAGTAACCTGTAAATGCCATGCTGTTATTTGTCTTGATTACTTTGGTTGCTGTGAGCTTGCAAGTACATTCAATGTACTGACCTGGCGTGTCATGCCAGTTTGCAGGTCATGCCTTGTCTGCTTGCTTGTTTGCCGAGGATCTTGAGTTTGTGAGCTAGGATAAATGTTCCAGCCAGAGTCCCTGCAGAGTGGAGTCCATCGTCGTCGTCGCTGTTCCGCTGCTAGAAGTTATTCCGCTGCTATGTGTTGTTCTGCTGCTTGCATAGAGCAACCTTGGCAGGCGTAGTGTCGTCGTGCCGATGTACTTCCCTTGTACCCATATCGATTGTAATAACGAGCTGATTTGTTCGATGCCAAGCAGTGCCGTATTCTAGGGACGTACCTCATTCTCTGGGCTAGAATACGGGCGTTTCGGTCCCTCTGAGCCGGGGTGCCACATTGCTAAAACTGGACAATGCGCATGTGTTCGATTCCATCGTGTGACCTTTCCTCCTCGACGTTCTTTCTCACCTCAGCTTTGGAAATCGTTAGAGAGAGAGAGAGAGAGAGAGTAGATTTTCATACTCCCTCTTCACTACTTCCACCTGCGTGCTCATCAATGGCGTGCTGAGGCTGTTGGTGCGTCATGCTAGAGGGCTCCGACATGGCGCCCCTTTGTCGGTGATGTTGTTCATGCTATCCATGGACATGCCGAACTCACTTACCTCCCACGTGGCCAGCTCCGGGATCCACAAGCGCTTGACTTTGCGCCATGCGGTGTCCAACGTTTCTTTGTATCCACGCGATGTGTTTCTCTTCTACCCTCCTGAGCACGATGTTGACGCTCGAAAATGGCATGATCGCAAAGAGTGATTTGAGGCCGTACCAAGATGAGGTTAAAATTATGATTTCATGTCACCATTGGATGACTCTCTTCAAGATGATCAAAATAGATGTAAATATGGTCCAAAACGGAGCTTAGATGCAAAAGGTATGACGATTTTGGAGATACCAGTGTTGACATCAAATTGTAAAATGGCACAAAACATAATTAAAATGGACTTGGATGGAAAAAGTTTCAACATGAAAGTTCTTCATCTCGTCAAAACAGCCTCTTATATAGACAAGATGTGACGACCGATTGAACAACAACACACAATCGAACAAATCATCTACCACTTTTTTACTTTTACCTTCTCCCTTGTTCTTCTTCTTCCTCGTTCTTCGTTCATTCTTCTTCATTGCAGGACAGTGAACCTCGAGGCCCTAGGGGCGATCAGGTCGACCTAGGGCAGCCCATAGCCGCCGGGCGCCCTGACGGGGTCCGTCCCGGGTGTGTGGGGTTTCGTGTCTACAAAAGCGCCCGCCGGATTGCTTGCGTACCGTGCTTCCGGACGGGTACACTTCGACGCGAGCTGCGGTGCATCACCCCAATGTCGAGGGTACAAGGTGACGTATTCGTGTGCGAACACACTTTTTGGCGACTCCGCTGGGGACGAAGCTTCGAACGGTCTCCAGCCTGTTCTTGCTACGAAGAGATCTTCATCCAGGGTTTGTAATATATAAAGGTAATATGAATACCCAATCCCCTTGTGTAGATGCAAATAATTCATATGGTGTTACTAGATTATTCAATGAGTATACTCTATCGGCCATCCCTAGTTTTTTCAATCATGCATCTATCAGATTCAGGGCTTCACAGACCCAAGAAAGGTTCGAACTCTGGGGTGCGTGCGAAGAACTCAATCTCCCCAGCCTGCCGACTCGTCGATCTCACCACCTAGCTCGATGAACAGGAAAGGAAAGGGACTCAGCAATTTACCCAGGTTCGGGCCACCTTGCGGTGTAAAACCCAACTCCTGCTTTGTGGTGGATTGGCCTCGAGGTGGGCTGAGGATGAACTAGTACAGAGGGAGAACAACCTCAGGAGGAGTGTTCTTGTGCTGGTGCGAGCTGGTGAGGATGATCCCGTTTCCTCTTCTATGGTGGTGGCCTAGCTATATTTATAGTGGCCTCGGTCCTCTTCCCCCAAAATGAAGGCGGGAAGGGATCCCACAATGGCCAAGTTTGAAGGGAGACAAGTAGTACATCTTATCCTGACGAAAGGTGGTCTTCGCCTGCAAAGCTTCTGGTCATGACGTCATGGTGGGCTCGGCGATGACCTCCGTCCTGTCGTCCTGGTCTTCTAGCACGGGAATGGAAACCTTTGGCTGATTCCTTGGGACTCTGCGTCTGTGCTTGCTTCCTTAGCACCAAAGAGGAAACCTGCTATACTGCGCCTGCTGGCGCCCGCCTGGCCTTGGTCGTCATGGCTTGCGTCATCTGAACCTCACAAGGTGGGGCTTGCATGGAAATCTCCGCTCCTCAGGAGCCGGCCTAGGGAAGCCGCTCCCTCCGGAGGTCTTGGCGTCGTCCGCCTTGCGAGGCTTGGCCCCTCGCGAGGGTCTTGTGTTGTTGATGCTGGGGAAGGGCCATACCAGGCCGCTGATGAAGCCACGTTGTGGGCCGCAGGCAGGCAAGTCTGGGTACCCCGGTTCTCAGAACGCCGATAGTAGCCCCCGGGCCCAAGGCGCGCTCGGACTTGGCTTCGAGGTGAAGCCAAAGGGCAAGGGCGAAGCGCCGCGGGCCCTAACCGCATGCGGACCCGGTCGATACGCGGCGCTTGATGGGACGTGGGCATGTCCGCTTCCCCACGCTACCTCAGCAACCGTCCGACTTGACAATAACCTGCTGCATGCAAAAAGATCATCATTACCGGAGATCATGGAGGCCGGCGGTTGGCCTCCCTTTGGCTATAAATGGGAGGAGGGCGGACCCCTTGCTCATCTCCGTCTTCCCGCTTCTTGCTTCTTCTTCCTTCTTGCCTCGCCATCTTGACGAAGCGTCCATGGCGCCGATAAGGAGGTTTTCCGCATCGGAGAAGGGAAAAGCCCCTCGGGAGGAGCCCGGGCCACTCCCGCCGAAGAAGAGGCTCGGCCGCTCCCGCGACGCCGGTGAAGGGGCCGAGGTGACGCGGCCTTGGCACGAGCGGGCTCCACCGGGCTTCCCGATCCCTATGTACGGCCGTGCGCAGGGCCCTGCGCTTGGAGACAGCGCCCAGTGCTGTGTGGGCCAGGGTCGTGGAGGAGGACAGGCGACGGCTGCCCGGCCTTCCGGTTTGCGAACTCATGCCGAAGGTACATCACGCGAGTTCGTGGTGTGGGCGGCAATGCCGCCATCCACGTGGATCCGGCTCCCGCGGTTCTTCGCGGAGGAGATACCGCCAAGGGGGCCCGTTGAGCTGTGGCTGCAACACGTCGGGTGGTGTAGCCAAGCTACCGAAGCGGAGGTCGAGGTCGTCTGCCCTGGCGAAGTCTTCATGACCCGGGGATGGGGCGAGGTCGCCCGCGCCTGCTGCCCGGAGGGGGCCCTCGCAATCCACTTTGAATACAACGGAGCCTCCACGATTTTCTTCAAGGTCTTCGGCGAAGACGGCCGGTGCCTGGAGTACTGCTCCGGAGGAGGCGATCCACACAGCGCGGCCACGGGCGCTGAACTTGCACTTGCCCTTGCCAGCAGCTCCTCTGGTGACAGCAGCTCTCCAGAATCCAGCGACTCTCCAGAGTCCAGCGACGACGACAGCTACGAGCCGCCGAGCTCTCGCCGCACACGGAGCGCGGCAGCGGCATCGACTCGGTGCTGTTGGTGACGTCCTGAGGCCGGGGTTCTCCAAAGTCCCTTCTTTTGTTTTTCCTGCACAAAACCGCGATGAGCCCCGTGGGGGCATGTAAGAACTGTAATGCTGTTGCCTTAGTGTTATTGTTCCTAGTTCGATGTTGCGATCACGTATCTCATTTTGGCATGGTGCTCCCTTTCGTTCTCGCGGTAGCTTTAGCGCTCTACACTGACAGGACCCAGTCCCCAGGCGGCTCCAGCCGTCGCTGGTATGCCAGGTCGCGATGCTGTGGTCAAGGTCAGGAGGTGGGCGGCCCGAGGTCCGGTAAGAGCCCCTGAGGCGCGATGCTCAGGAGGTCCCCTTTAGCGCGCAAGCAGCCCCCTGAAGACCGATAGGGAAAACGGCCTTGCCCGAGCGAGATCGCGAAAATCAAAATACTGGGTCGTGAGATTTACGCCGACATGTAGGTGGTGACTTATCTTGGCAGGCCTGCAGCGATTCCTCCGCACGACACCTGACTGCGTCCTGGTGGTGGCGGTTCTAGGCAGGGCTCACACTGGTCCCCTTTTTCTTGCTCATCTGGATGCTCTACGTTCTCGGGTCCCATCCCTCGAGCGAGGCTCAGCCGCCGCTGGTATGCCAGGTTGCGATGCCGTGGTCAAGTCCAGGGGGTGAGAGCTCGAGAGCCAGTAGGAGTCCCTGAGGCGCGATGCTCAGGGACCCCCCCCTTTAACGTGCAAGCGAATTGCGTGAAAAAGGAGTGGCCTGCGGGAGCCGCTCGTAGTCTGGTTCCGGAGGTTCCTGCGAGTTAGTACACATAGCCGTGCTTGCCGTTCAGCCGTTGATCTTTTCGCAAGAAGACGAAGGCACTG